>CM056049.1:110012172-110584672 GCA_029574335.1 Rana kukunoris | reverse complement strand
AGAAAGTGAAATAATAAATACAGAAGATCAGATTAAAATTTGCAGGGAAGATATCATTTATTTTCTTTTATTAAAAATATGTCTTTTTGGATACTGCCTGAGGGAGTCATAAAAAGAATATTGCAGAAAGGAACTTTCAGTTCACATTCCTATTGTGCCTGTTGTTCTGATATGCCATTTTGTTACATTAACATAGATCGTCCTTAAAGTGGTTGTAAATCTCTGACTTGAAATATGAACAAAGCATATCTCTCTAAAGTATCTAAATGACTCAATCCAGAGCACCAAGTGTCATTTCTGCTTCTACCTTCTTCTGCTTTTGTTTGAGTCACTTCTGACAAGTTATCCTGACACCCTGATGAAAAAAGGTGACAGAGGAGGGAGCTCCAGCACGCAGCCTGTGGTTGTCAGCCACAGCTCTGTTTCTGTGTGCTGTGTGAAGGGGGGTATGTCCCTTCCCTCCAATCAGCTCTCTTTACTCAGCTCTGTAGAGTGTAACTTCAGTTCCATAGTCCCCTGCTTTCTGAAATCTCAGACAAGCTTTATAAATTCTGGATTTTGAACAGCTGCAGAGAAAAGAGCCCTGTGGATTAACAGGTACAACTTATATAGGATGATTTGTTTCATCTCTGTGTATCAGAGGCTAGTCATTGTACTGGGTATATGTGAGGGTTTAAACCGTAATCTTTTATTTTTTAATTCAGTGAGTCTTTTTTTTTATGACTAATCAGCTATGACAGCTCACAGATGGCTGAGTTAGCCAATCACTTTACACTAAGAATAGATGTTCTGCTGGATTCGGGGTTGTTCTGTGGAAATGCTTGGCAACACTTGATTGTAGAGATAACGTTACTCCAACAAAAAAGTGATGTTACAGATAGAGGCGGAGTTGTGAGCTGGCTTCCTATATCTCTGGGGGGATTCAACTGTCAATATCTGCCTACACTTTTACTTCTTACTTTGGACATTTCCTTCTGCTGCATCCTCCGTAATATAAAGTGAATGGGACAATCATGACATGTGGGTTTCAAATGGCCAAGGTTGCATTCCTTATACAGTAAAACCTTGGTTTGAGAGCACAATTTCTTCCAGAACCATGCTTGTAATCCAAAGCACTTGTATATCAAAGCATTTTTTTTGCAGGGTATAAAAGAGAAGAGAAGCAGCTCTACGTGTGGCAATACGTTGCTAAATGTTGTTCCTTCATTAAATGTAACCATATTGCTACACCTAGAGGCTCCTCTCTTCTTTTTTATACTCTTTTTAATACTAGCTGTGACATGACGCTACTCTTATATCAAGGCATCGCTTGTATATCAAGACTAAATGTATTAAAACATTTTGTTTGTCTTGCAAAACACTCTCACTTTACTGTAATAGGTTTTTGGAAGGCAAAATACTGTATGTTGTTACCATAGGAACCTTTTTTCTTACTTATTTTTCTTTGATTTATCTTTGCATCACTCTGTTTTCATGTCGTTTTCAATATATTTATCTAATATAAAATAAAAATTTGAAATGCTACTTTTTCAACAGAAAATGTTTATTGCAATTGAAATTGCATATTACAAATGTACAAAGTAATGCAAAATAATAGAAAAAAACAACTAAACATGAGTCGGCAGTAGGGCTGTCTTAAAGAGAGGGCACACCTGGGCACTGTCCAGGGGCCCCAGCTGCATGGGGGGCCCTGCACTTTCCCCAAAGCAGCTCCTTGAGCCCACGCTGCCCCGAAATTGGGGCCCCCATGATGGCACTGAGAGTGATAGATACACTGTCATCATTGTAGGGGCCCCAGAGCATTACTTTGCCCAGGGGCCCATGATGCTATTAAGACGGCCCTGGTCGGCAGAAGTGTATAAAGTATATAGGCCAAAGGCAGAGTATAAAACATGCACAGGTATTTATTCAGTCATTGTGAGACAACATAGTATAAGCTGTGTGTGATGCAGGATGTACCCTGGGGGGGGGGGGCAAAGTAGGTTGCGGAATGGGAGAATATAGGAGGGGAGAGGCAGAAGGAGCAAGTATTTCTCCAAAGAGCATAAGCAGCATTAGGAACATCAGAGGGAGCTACTTATGGATATATTAGGCAGAGATATAGGCAAAGCCACAGAAAACAATTAAAGTATAACTAAATGCAAAACTTTTTTTTTTACTTGAATGGAGTGGAGAGGGGTTAGAACCCCTGTCACGTTTTTATTTCCTGCCTATGCCCCCCGTTAAGGACATTTACCCTCTCTATTTTTCCTGTTTACCATTATCATTAAAAGTGAAAGTAAAAGAAAAACCCACACTTTGGGTTGTCCCTAGAAAAGTAAGAGAGGGGAAATCTTCCAATGGGGACACTAGTTCCGGTGACTTGGGTGTCTGCAGGAAATTCCCCTAATTTGCAGGAATTTCCTCTCACTTCCTGTTTGGCTATGGGGCAGGAAGTTACATAGTTACACAGTTAGTCAGGTTGAAAAAAGACACAAGTCCTTCCAGTTCAACCATAAAAATAATAATAATAATTAAATAATAATAATAACATACAATTCCATATACCCAACTCCACACTCACAGTTGATCCAGAGGAAGGCAAAAAAACAAACAAAGCATGATCCAATTTGCTACAGCAGGGGAAAAAATTCCTTCCTGATCCCTTGAGAGGCAATCGGATATTCCCCGGATCAACTTTACCTATAAATCTTAGTACTCAGTTATATTGGCCCAGATTCACAGAGCAATTACGCCTGTCTAACTGGTGTTAGACAGGAGTAATTTCAAATTTTGCGCGCCGTATCACTAGTGTGAATCCTCAAACCATGATACGGCGGCTTCGGGCTTCGATCCGAGAGGCTTACGTCCTCGTAAGCCTTCGGATCTACACTGCGATATTTTTGCGGCCGCTGGGAGGAGTTTGCGTCGTTTTCATGCGTCGGGATATGCAAATGAGTTTTTACGGCGATCCACGAAGGTACGAGTGTCCCTCGCAATCGCCTACGTCATTTTTTGGCTACGTAATGTTAGAGGAGCTTTTTGCTGGTCTAACAGTGGGTAACCCATGTAAAGTATGGCCGTCTTTCCCGCGTCGATTTGAAAATATATATTTTTTTTTAACGTAACTCGTTCGGGAATAGGAATGTACGTAAACGACGCTACTACGACGTGACGACGTGATTTTGCGCAATGCACGGCGGGAAATTTGCGAACGGAGCATGCGCAGTTCGATCGCCGCTGGGACCGCGCCTATTTTAAATGCTTCACGCCCCCTACTCGCGCAGATGGATTGCGACGGGAGAAATACACTACGCTGCCGTCGTTTACTGGACAAAATCTACCTGGATTCCACGTAGAGCCAGGTAAAAAACGGCGGCGTAGTGTAATTCTGATACTCTACGAGAATCTAATTCTCTCTGAATCTGGGCCAATATGTGTATTTAGGAAAGAATCCAGGCCTTTCTTAAAGCAATCTACTGAGCTGGCCAGAACCACCTCTGGAGGGAGTCTATTCCACATTTTCACAGCTCTTACTGTGAAGAAACCTTTCCGTATTTGGAGGTGAAATCTCTCTTCCTCTAGACGTAAAGAGTGCCCTCTTTTCCTTTGTGTTGTAGCATTGGAAGGCTAAAGCAGGTAACAACAAAACCTGGGGAATGCCCAGGGAAAAACCTGCATTGGATAGTCTTAATGTTATAAACAATGCTTAATATATGTACCATAGGAACAGCAGAAAGAGACAATTCTCCCTCTGTAGTCATGTCTGCCATTGCTACCCTCCAATAGGTTCGAAGACGGGGGCAAAACGACAGCACATGGATGAGAGTGCCAGGTTCCATATAACATTGATGACATAAGGCTGAATAGGTAGCCAATAGCCGTTGCAGGGTATAGAAGACCCTTTGTCAGTGATGGCGAACTTTGGCCATTTTTTGAAACTACATTTCACGTGATGCTCAGCTACACTGCAGAGTGCATGAGCAACATTGGAAATGTAGATCCAAAACATCTGGGGTGCCAAGGTTCGCCATCACTGCCCGATGTAAAAGCTTAAATTGAATAAATCTATCCCTAGCTGAGATTATGACAAGCAAAAAACATTGTAACCAATCATCCCATTCCTCCTCCCAGGCAGAGACCAGATATCGGATATCGGACATGGGGGCAATATTCAGCGTGAAATGTAGAGAAGACAGTGGTTTATTCAACATGTCAGGAATTGACAAAGTATCCAGTGGGTTCAAGGTCAAAGTTATCCTGGACAGAAACTGCATGCCCACCACATACCCCAATTGTAGAATTCTAAAAAACTTAAAATTAGGTAACTGATGGGCAGACTTAAGAGAAGCAAAGGTCAACAGGGATCCCGGCGGCATAATGTGCTATAATGTTTTAATCCCATGCCTAGCCCACAGTTGAGGCTTCGGACCATATAGACTTTGGATAAGTTAGGGTTTCCCCATAAGGGATTATATACAGTAGGGACAGGGAAGTGGCAGTTATAACGGGCAGTAGCCTGTCGCCACATGTGTAAGGTGGTTTTCATAGGAGTATTAATGACATTATTGGGCAGATTGTTTCGTTCAGAGTATGATCCTAAAAGAGCTGCTTCTAAGGTGACTACTGCATTGTCCCTGGTCTAGGCAAACCACCATTGGAACATAACCAAGCCCAAAAATATAACAAAAATTAGGGATTACTAAGCCTTCAAGAGTAAGGGGTGCATAGAGAGCAGTTTTAACAAGTGTTGGGGTTTTCAGATAAAAAACAAGACAGTTCTGACAAGTTTATGAAAAAAAAAACAATGGGTATGAGTACCATTGTTTGCAAAAAAAAAAGGGAAGAAAGACATTATAAGGCCTATTAGGCTTAAAGAAAGGTGCATCTACACACTGGGACAACACCGGATTGAGATTGTCCAACACATACTGGGGGAGATCAGCTTGGACCTTAATACCTATGGGCCAGATTCAGGTAGATGGGAGCATCTTTGCTCTGGAGTAACGCTTCTCATTTACGTTACTCTGCCGAAATTTTAGGAGCAAGTGCTGTTATTCATGAAGCACTTGCTCCTAAAGTTGCGGCAGCGCATCGCAAATGAGCCGGCGGAATTCAAATTGGACGGGTACGGGGCGTGTATTATTTAAACTAAGCGCGATCCCGCGGCGAACGTACTGCGCATGCGTCGAGTGTCAATACATCCCAGTGCGCATGCTCCAAATTCTGTCAGTGAACGTCAATGACGTCACATCCCCATTCATGAACGTTTTACGCAAGCGACGCAAATTTTTTTTTTCCGACGCGATGACGACGGCTATACTTAACATAGGATACTCCACTAGGGGGCTGCTTTATCTTTACGCCGTGTATCGCTTACGGAAACGTCGGAAAGTCACTGCGTCGCGCCCGAAAACGATCGTGAATTTCCGATTCCCGCTGATTAACATATTTTTTCAGCGTTAATCAGCGGGAACGCCCCCGGCGCCATTTTTAAATTAAATTTGTGATGCGATGGCGAAATTCAATTACGCCGCATCGGAACTCCAACCCGGCGTTTCTTGTTTTCTGGTTACAGAAAACAGAAACGCCGGCTTAAAGTGACAGTTAGGCTGGAGTATCACAGATACTCCAGCCTAACTCTACCTGAATCTGGCCCTATGTATTTAAACTTTCCTTTACATTGATGTCATAATTTTATGCAGATGTTCAGGTGAGAAGCCATGCAGGCTTAACTATAAAGACAGTAAAGCCCCATACACACGAGGAGATATATCCGATGAAAACGGTCCGATGGACCGTTTTCATCGGACATGTCTCCTGGGAGATTTTGGTTTGATCTGTGTACACACGATCAAATCAAAATCCCCGCGGACAGACAGCGCGGTGACGTGGCGGTGACGTTGAAGCCGCCACGTCACCAAACCAGGAAGTAAAATACTTCCATGCATGCGTCGAATCCATTCGACGCATGCGGGAGATTTCGGTCCGCTGGCTAGGCGTACTAACCAGCGGACATATCCGACAGTCTGCTTTCCAGCAGACAAGTTTTAAAGCATGCTTTAAAACTTTTGTCTGCTGGAAACCTGTCTGCTAGCCCGTACACACGATCGAATCTGTCCGCTGAAACTGGTCTGCGGACCAGTTTCAGCAGATATATTCGATCGTGTGTAGGCGGCCTAAGAGCAATAGTGATGTGCAAGGTACAGGAACTCGATTCAACTGATTGTTCCTTCCTTTGCATGATATACAGCGGTTTCAACAATGAAAGCTGATAGTTCATTGACTGCTGTGGGTTTCTGCCCTTTGCTGTTTGTAAAATTAGGTAGTTATAAGTAGAACTTCACCATAGAAACCATTCTGACTTGCGAGGCAATTTAGACAGTAACGTAGTGTATTATTTATTATAATATAAAATGACGGTAGGCTTAATTCACAAAGCTAACACACCAGGAAAAGGATCTTTTTTTTTCCAAAAAAAGTGACAGTTATTTTCAGCTGGGTCCAGTGAGATTTGAAAACGACCATAACATAACTACTGTAGATATTTATCCTCTTAAAGCTTTGTGAGTTGAGCCTAATATGATATGAATTGTAACCATGCAGTAATATTTGCTACTAGATAATTTTGGTAACCCACTGTCTCCCCTGCTGTCAGTGATGTCTCTTTACTTAGAATCCTGTTTCATATTCAGTTATATTTGCTCATATAGTCACACATAAATTGTTCACATACAAACTCTGAAGACAGGCTAATTAATGGATAAATTTACAGGTCTATCTATCTATGTATCTATCTACAGACTGCATGACTGTTTCTTCGTATAAAGTCCTACCCATAGCATTTCCCGCTTGTTTCCGCTGTCACTGCATCACCTACTGTAGTATTAGAGAAGATTACAGTGTCTTTTTAAAGAAAAAAAAAAAGCTCTGTCATATTATTATTTACATTATCTGGATAGTTGATGTCTATCTGGGTAAGTACAACCTACAATACAGAGCCATAAGACATGCTTGTATTGCCATTCCAGATTTTAGCAAGAGCTGCAAGTGAGTTCTAAAATTAGGACTGCAAGTTCAGGTCTGAACAATGGCGGGGATTCTTCATGGTAACAAAAATTCTAACACACAGGACATTTCTAGATTTCCTATAAACCTTTATGTAAGGTTAAATAATGTGGGGTGAATTTGTGCAAACTGCTGCACTAAAGTAATTCTTTCTGAATGGTTGATAGCAAACAAGTGACCAAGGCGCTGGACTATGAATTCTAAAAGATAATTTTTTTAAGCATTGTCTAAAACTTACATGGATGTCTTGGACCACAGTGGAGGAGGTGAGTGGGAAAGGAATCCACATACTGTCACAGTACAGATCACTATCCAATTTGATGCTGGACGTCATGCCACACTATCACCTCCAGCCAGCAGGGGGAGAGCTATAACTAGGAAGCCTACTGATTCCTATGCAGGATGCTGAGAATCGTGAGAGGTGACGTTTTAGACATCCGACATAGAATAGGGCCAATGGACCCCCTACACTATAGTTCCTAGAGGACAATAAGGAGAAAGGGGGAATGGTGAGAGGGTTGTCACCAGACTGCATGACAAACCTTTCTCTTGGCGCTGCAGAAAATGATGAGAGCACATCTACCTTCGTGCAGGACATTGTCTCCCGGGGGCCGTTTTTGTTTACCATATGATATTTATTATTTGTCTTCTGGCACTAAACGCTGGTTGGGCTTTATATTACCCCACCAACGTTCATTAAAGCTTCATGTGCTTTGTCCATATTGAATCTTGTATTGCCTTGTGTTCTTTTCATGCATGAGATGAACGTCTGCACCCGTTAAGCAACATTTTTCCCTATTTGCAAAACTACTAGTGCATTCTCCTTCTGTCATTTTGTTGCAAAGCTTCCATCCTTTGGAAACCTTTACTACTGAATAGCTGCCCACTAACCTTCTATCTGATCCACAAATCTTTGGAAGCCTTCCACATTTTGAAACCTTTCTGATTTTTCTGAATCTTGAACGAGTCCTGAAGAAGCCTAATGGCGAAACGCGTAGACGCACAAGGGCTTACTGTATAAACGTTATAATTTTATATGATTTTTAACTCTTGAACACTGTTATTATACTATGTACTTTTTTTAATAAACAATATATTTTTTATCATTTCTTCATTGTTTCCATGCCTTTAAAGTCCAACCATTAGTTACTTTAATAAGTAACCTTCTATGTATTCCCTCTAATTCACGGATGTGCCATAATGAGTGCTCCCCTTTCCCTCATTTCCTAATGGCTTTAATGTGTTCATTCTTTCTAGGCAGAGTTTTTAAAGTACGTTTGATACCTTCAGGGATGAAATTAAATTTTAGTTCAAGTTTCTTTTGCAAATAACAGCAAAGCTTATTTGACATATACTCCAGTAGGTGTATGTATAAAAACATACGTACCAGTGCCCAAATGGCTTCTTTCACTAGCACTTGCCCATGCCATTGTCAAGAATAACTACAGCATGGCTGTTCATGTTCATCTCTATGTGCCCTGGGTTATTCTGTCTTTTCCAGATGTTGTACATCTTTGTATTGTGGTTGAAGAATGAGAGATTCCATTAGTACTGAGAAGAAATGATAAAGCACACTGAGCTAGGATTTGTGGCCTTATTTTCTCTTACCTAATTTACAAATCCACTTGGGAGTCTAAGCTGAGAATTCATGTGCACCTGTGGAATACAAATGAGTGGAATTTGGGTAGAGCAGATACGAGAATGTTTCTGGATGGTTCCTTATGAAGAACAATGGATCATGAATTTACTTCCCTTTATTGTCCTTATCTGAAGCGATTTCTGTCTTCATCCAAAATATATTTTGCCGTCACAACAGGGAATTCATTTTTTGCTTCTTTGAAATGCTGTTCGGAGAGTTTTAATGAGTTCTGAGAATTGTAAGAAGCCTTCTCTGATCAGTGCTTAGATAGTAAGAAGATAATAAAAGCTATATTTGTGTTCATAATATCTTTTTTTTTGTTTTCAGAATTAATGCAGTAGCTTTAACGTTTGCATGCCCTGCTTAAAGCAGGACTCTGGACTTTCATTCAAATATAGTTGAAAATATAGTTGAAATACATGCACAGTACAGGCATACCCCACTTTTAAATACACAATAAGAACAAAGCATGTATGTAAAACGAAAATGTACTTAAAGGGGTGTTCCAGCCGCAATTTTTTTTTTTTTTAAGTCAGCAGCTATTAACAGTGTAGCTGCTGACTTTAAATAAGGACACTTACCTTGTCCTACTTGCCCGCGCTGATGGCCCCCCCGATGCCGGTCCCACGATCGCTCCGGGTCCCGCGCCGCCATTCACACTATGGGAAACAGGCAGTGAAGCCGTACGGCTTCACTGCCCATTTCCTACTGCGCCTGCGTGAGTCTCACGCTGGCTTGTGAATGGGCGCGCTGCTCTCTGAGAACACACACAGTTCCCAGAAAGCAGCGCGCCCCATTCACAAGCAGAAGAAGCAGAAGAAAAGACACCGCGGTGTGGAAGAGGCAGATTACGGACTTCCGCATAGCAACAGGTATTTCGGGTGAGTATTTTTTTTTTTCAGTTTTTTTTTAATTTAATTTATTTAAGCAATATGGGCAAATGTTGTTTTCCTGGGTGGAACTCCGCTTTAAAGTGAAACAATACCTTTTTTCACTTCTAGGGTGTAGTAGGGGGCTGTATTTGGGGTGTCAGGAGGTCTCAGGGGCTGTAGTGGGGGTGTCAGGGGCACACTGGAACAGGGCGGGCTATGCTCTCGAAGCCTCAGCTCCTTCTACTGTGGCTGAAAAATTTCTGTACAGTACTTGTAAGGCACTTTACATACACTCAGGGGTATGTCCTTACTCGTATGTGTATGTAAAGTAAGTGTACTTAAAGCGGGGTATGCCTGTATGTGAACAGTTTAATATAGGAGACGGTGTGTAATTGTGATCCGCCAGTACTGTGATTGTGGTGCCCTACACAGACAGGCAGGTGACATATTCTGGTTCAGCTTTGCAGCTTCCTGTTTTATGACTCTTTCTCCAGTCTGTTCAGGCCAGGTTAACACTGGTCCGACGTGACTGTTGTACAACTGTCATCCCACTTTGCCCTGCTACATCTTTCCTACTTTGGTCCTACTTCCATCCGACTCAAGAAAAGATTTTGCTCCGAATTTGAGATTTGAGCGATTTGTCCTTTGACTAATCAAAACAATCCCAGTGTGACATAAATTACTTTTACTGCTGCTGTAATCACTTTGTTGGATGTTACAAGTCGGATGGTTAGGACAAGGATCCGGCTTTGATCCAACTTTGAAGATATTTAATAGGCTGAAGTAGAATCAGAGTAGTACAGGGAGCATTTTTAAAGTCGGACTGACTTGTGTCAGACCGGTTAAGACGGATCGCATAGGGAAACATTGTTTTTCACACGTCATCTGACATGAGCTCCCAATGTCGAAGCGTTTGTCATACCAGTGTGAACCCGGCCTTAATGAACAAGGAATCAGCTTAATCATACCAAATGGGCACAAAGCTGAGCCAAGAAACAGTAAAGCTGAACCAGAAAATAGCATGATGGAGTGATCTTCATGGCTCTGCAAAGGAATGTAAAATACAATATTGACTAAATAGAATTATAAGAGAAGTTTGGAGTTTTTTTTTTTTTTTGCAGATTAATGCCGCGTACACACGGTCGTTTTTTGCGATGGGAAAAAACGTCATTTTTTAAAACGTCATTTAAATTGATTGTGTGTGGGCAAAACATCGGTTTTTGTCTTCCAAAAAACGACCAAAAAAAAATTCCAACATGCTTGAATTTTTTGTGTCGTTTTTCAAAACGTCGTTTTTTGTTTCACAAAAAGTCACCGTGTGTAGCAAAAACGTCGTTTAAAACGACGTTTTTCAACCCGCGCATGCCCAGAAGCTAGTTATGAAGCGAGCTTCAATGGAAAAAGAGTGGTGAACGTAACCTCGCTTTTTGTGAAAAAAACAATGGTGTGTATGCAACATCGTCTTTGAAAAGTGGCGTTTCAAAAACGTCGTTTTTTACTTCACATAAAACGTCGTTTTTTTTCATCACAAAAAATGATCGTGTGTACGCGGCATTATAATTTACTAGGTGGATGATGCATCTATCTCCCACCGACTCTAAGACCACTTACACACGATCAGACCGGTCCGATGAAACTGATCTGACGGACCGTTTTCATCGGACCAGGCTGAAGTGGTCTCATGGTCTGATGTGTGTACACACCATCGGACCAAAAATCTGATCAGGCCAGACATCAGCAGACAGATGGGTCACAGGAGTGCAGAACGAATTGCACTTCTGTGATCCACAGAAGTACAGCCAAACAAGCTTTGTCAGTGTTACAACTGTATATTTTGTTTTTTGAATGGAGTTTCAAATTAATTAATACAGTGTCTCTGCAGACAGTCCAGTTCACACGGGTGTACTTAATGCGGTAATCCACCCAAAAGTGTAACTTCCACTTATATGCTTCCTCCCCCTTCTGGTGCCACATTTGGCACCTTTAAGGGGGGAGGGGGGAACGGGTACCTGTTATTGACAGGTACCCTTCCCCATTTCCTGGAGACATTGTCACGGCGCCATCCCTTGGAAGTTCAGACCCCCTCCTACGCAGTCGGGTAGTTAGAAAGCGCAACACGCTTCGTGCATGCACAGTGAAATGCTTCACTGCTGGTTTCCCTTACCTTGAATGGTGGGAGAAGCACCTGAGAGCCAATATGAAAATTGGCTTTGGGTGCCGACATCGCAGGAATCCTGAGCAGGTACAGTAAGTGTCCTAATATTAAAAGTAAGTAATTTTTTCTTGGGGGGTGGAACTCCTCTTTAAGCATTCATTCATGTGAGGGCCTTGTTTGTCAACACAGGATGCACCGGTGTTCTATGCATCTGCATGCAGGCAGTCCCATTCATGTCAGTTGGGAAGTAGTGACTGTACAGACAAAGCCATCGCTGTCTGTGTTCAGAGACACACACCTACACACACCTGCCCACACACAAATGTTAAATCGTGAGCAGGGGCTGTGTCTGTGCAAGCGTTATGTCCTGATTGACATGAAAGGGACAGCCTTGCATCAATGTGAACCTAGGCTTAATGTCGGGGTGCCTTTTTTATGTATTGAATCAGAGATGCTCAACCTTTTGAAGAGGCAGGGCCACTTATTGATTTGGTAACCGTAAAAAGAAAAAAATGGTTCCACGCTATGGAGTAAAATGTATTGCTTGTAGCTGCTGCCCCCACTTAAACCAACTACCAAGGTAGATGGCAAGATATATGTAGGTAGCGGTGCCAAATCCACCTACCCCCATATTTTCTCATTTGATAACTGGTCACGGGCCACAATTTACTACGAGGTTTACAAGAACCACTAAAAACCTGTAAGTCTTTTCAAAAAAGTAATAATAGAGTACACAATTTATTTAAATTGGGAACATCTAAATAATAAAATATTTAATTCTAGCGTACTGTATGCACTTAGGAACAGTTTGTACCGTATGTACTTAGGAACAGTTTGGCCTCAAAATCTAGGACACATGCTATCAAGCTGAAAATCATTTATTTTATAATGTTTTTGCTTAAAAAAGCCTATAAGCCCAACATTTGGAAGTTTTTATATCCTTTTAAATGTTTTTAGAGAGATTTCAGTAAACATATTAATTAATGCTAATGAATGAACAGACACATACTTGCTGTTAGGCAAATAACCCAAAAAGGCAGATGAAGCTACTTTCTGTAGACTTGCAGTACAGATGGAAAATGTGTCTACTAATGCTTAATGTACCAATTAGGCAATCTTTCATTAAATAATGTTATTGTTTGGTTTACAGTTTATCTGTCACTGGTTTATCCATTTTCTTTTCTAATGTGGAAAACTCAGGTACAGTATTTGTGTATTATTTTTAAAACCAAAATGCATCCTAACTTTCTAGGTCACGACAACTTTTAGAAGAAAATCCTATGACGATTTTTAGACAATTTTTTTTTTTTTAGGTTTTTAACTTTTTACATACCTACCCAGTGGTTTTCTAAAGAGAATGCTAAGCAGTAGCAGTTTCCTTTCAGATAGTGTATCTCTGAAGCCGCGTACACAGGATCGTCGGACCGTCTTACCGTTTTTATCGGATATATCTCCTCGTGTGTACGCGGCCTTAGGGCTCGTACACACGGTACGAAAATCAGAGCTCAGCGAAGCTGGCCCCCCTACAATCAGCACAAATAAAAACTCAAGTGTGTTTCTTTAGTGCTACGTTTGTGCTGTTTTGTCCCGCAAAAAATTACGTTTGTGCTGCTTTTTCCAGACTATGACATCATCTAGCCCCCCTACAACGCCCAATTGACACAAAACTGGTCTCATTAGTTAGTGCTACGTTTGTGCTGTTTTGTGCTGCTAATATTTCCGTTCTATCTTTTATCGTTTTTGCGTTATTAATGATTTATTAAAGGTCACCAAAGGTCACACAGCCCCCCTACAAGCCCAAATGACACAAAACTGGTCTCTGTGGTTAGTGCTACGTTTGTGCTGTTTTGTGCTGCTAATATTTCCGTTCTATCTTTTATCGTTTTGCGTTATTAATGATTTATTAAAGGTCACCAAAGGTCAATCAGCCCCCCTACAATGCCCAAATGACACGAAACTGGTCTCATTGGTTAGTGCTACGTTTGTGCTGGTTTGTGCTGCTAATATTTTTATTTGTGCTGTTTTAAAGTTATACCAGTTTATTTATTTTTTTCAAACCCCACTCACTTTGCCCACCTTACAATCAGCACAAATAAAACCCCATGTGTGTTTCTTTAGTGCTATGTTTGTGCTGTTTTGTGCTGTTTAAATTTCCATTCTATCTTTTATCGTTTTTGCGTTATTTATGATTTATTAAAGGTCACCAAAGGTCACACAGCCCCCCTACAACGCCCAAATGACACGAAACTGGTCTCGTTGGTTAGTGCTACGTTTGACTTGGCTTTGTCCAAGGCGGCAGCGGCAGCAGCTCACCTCTCCCCCATACGAGGAATGCTCTGCTCCGCTCTCCGCCTCCTCTCCACCCCCTCTCCACCCGTACTCAAAAAAAAAAAAAAGTATTCTACCAGGCATCGGGAATATTTGCGTGAGTACAAGTACTAGCGCAAATAATCAGTATCGGTACCGATACCAATACTAGTATCGGTATCAGGACAACCCTAGCACAAATAAAAACATTTTTTTTTCAAATATTTCTTTAAGGCTATGTTTGTGCTGCTAATATTTTTATGTGTGCTGGTTGTAAGGTGGGCAAAGTGAGTGGGGTTTAAAAAATAAAAATAAACTAACTGTTATAAACCATAACAGCACAAATAAAAATGTTAGCAGCACAAAACAGCACAAATGTAGCACTAACCAATGAGACCAGTTTCATGTCATTTGGGCGTTGTAGGGGGGCTGTGTGATCTTTGGTGACCTTTAATAAATCATTAATAACACAAAAACGATAAAAGATAGAATGGAAATTTAAACAGCACAAAACAGCACAAACATAGCACTAAAGAAACACACATGAGTTTTTATTTGTGCTGATTGTAAGGTGGGCAAAGTGAGTGGGGTTTGAAAAAAATAAATAAACTGTTATAACTTTAAAAGCATAACAGCACAACTAAAAATATTAGCAGCACAAACCAGCACAAACGTAGCACTAACCAATGAGACCAGTTTTGTGTCATTTGGGCGTTGTAGGGGGGCTGATTGACCTTTGGTGACCTTTAATAAATCATTAATAACGCAAAAACGATAAAAGATAGAACGGAAATATTAGCAGCACAAAACAGCACAAACGTAGCACTAACCAATGAGACCAGTTTCATGTCATTTGGGCTTGTAGGGGGGCTGTGTGAACTTTGGTGACCTTTAATAAATCATTAATAACGCAAAAACGATAAAAGATAGAACGGAAATATTAGCAGCACAAAACAGCACAAACGTAGCACTAACTAATGAGACCAGTTTTGTGTCATTTGGGCGTTGTAGGGGGGCTAGATGATGTCATAGTCTGGAAAAAACAATTGCTAATATCTTCAAAATAAAAGCAGCACAAACGTAATTTTTTGCGGCACAAAACAGCACAAACGTAGCACTAAAGAAACACACTTGAGTTTTTGTTTGTGCAGATTGTAGGGGGGCCAGCTTCGCTGAGCTGAAAATCAGAAAAGAAAAGTCATAAGACGAGCTGTCTGCGGATTTTCGGATCGTTAGTACGGTGCAAGCGACAGACGATTTGACTTTTACATCAGACAAAAGTTGGATGTGCAGGCTATAAAATGTTTGTATGATGTGAACTCAACATCTGATTTTTAGATGGTCAGTACAGAGATCATCACACAAAAGTCGAAAGTACAAACACGCATGATCAAAATCAAGGAACGACTGGCAAGAGTTCAGTCTTGTAAACTACTGTTCGTAATCTAGAATTAACATTTGTGACGCGGCAATTGATGAAATGTCGAAATTCTCATCTTCTTTAACCACTTCAGCCCCAGAAGATTTGCCCCCTTAATGACCAGGCCCTTTTTTGCGATTCGGCACTGACTTTGTTTTAACTGACATTTAACTGACATGGTATTTTGAAGTTGACAAGTCACGAATGAAAAGCAGTAAAACGCCTGTAATCTGCCAAAAAAAGAAGCTTGTGTACTTTTTGGAGCGATGGGCATTTTGCTTAAGGCGACAGAACGCTCAGATGGGATTTGTCTTGTTGGGCGTTTTTAGAGCTGAGGCTTAGAGCAGAAATTCGCCCAAAAATGCATAAATCTGAACGATTTTTCTTTTTGTTTACAAGTAAAAATCAGTATTTTTGCTCGAAAATTACTTAGACCCCTTTCACACTGGAACGGCGTCCACGTCAGCGCTAAAGTGCTGCTTGTTTTAGCGGCGCTTTAGCACTGTTTAATAAGGGGTTAAAAACATCCGTGTTGGGGTGCTACCGAATCACTTCTGAGGCACTTTTCATTCATTTCAATGGGATACATACAGGGCTCCCAAACTACCCCAAAGATTCTGCTTGCACTGACACACTGAAATGAATGGAAGGCGGCTTTCACACGCTATTTAAAGGCTATTTCTAGCGCTAAAACATCTGAAAACTGCCTCAGTGTCAAAGGGGTCTTAGAACCCTCAACACATTATATATTTTTGTAGCAGAGGCCCTAGAGAGTAAAAGGTTTAGAGTTATACAGGAGGTCTGGTACTATAATTATTGCTCTTGTTCTGGCGTTTGCGGCGATACCTCATATGTGTGGTGCGATTGGTGTTTACATATGCATATGGGACCAACGCGTGTGTTCGTCTTTGCACGCAAGTACGGGGGGACACGGTCGCTTTAAATGTTTGATTTATTTATTGGTGGGACACTGGTACACTGACAGATGTTTATCATCACCAGCGGACACTGACAGGTGTTGATGTCACAATGGTACACTATTGCAGATGTTTTGTGCACTGGTACAGATGTGATGAGGGACTGACAGATGTTTTGTGCACTGGTACAAATTTTTTATGGGGGCACTGTAACAGATGTGTAAAGGGACAGGGACAGTGGTGCTTAGTGTACTGTTTGTTTTGGGATCTGTGACAGCTCTGTGTGTGTAAAATCATCCTTACACAGAGAGCTGTCAGGCCGCGTACACACGATCGAATCTATCTGCTGGAAACAGTCCGACGGACCGTTTCAGCAGACAAATTCGATCGTGTGTACGGGCGGACAGACAGGTTTTTCCAGCAGACAAATTTTAAAGCATGCTTTAAAATCTGTCTGCTGGGAACCCGTCCGTCCGACATGTCTGCTGGTTAGTACACTAACCAGCGGACATATCTGCCCGCACATGCGTCGAATGGATTCGACGAATGCGCGGAAGTGTTTTACTTCCGGGTGACGGTGACATGGCAGCGTCAACGTCACCGCCACGTCACCGCGCTGTCTGCCGGCGGGGATTTTGGTTTGATTGTGTGTAGTGACAGCTCTAAGTGGGGAGAGCTGTCACAGAGACACGTGTCTCTGTTTACATTGTGAAGGCTGTGATTGGACACAGCTGTCACATGATCAGGATGGCCAATCACAGCACTCATTTTCCAATCCCGTCTTGGCCGCGTCCTGTGATCACAACCATCACAGGAGCAGGAGGCACTCATTCTGAGGACATTTCTGAACTTCCACTCAGAACAAGGAGAAGCCCACCCGGCTGTTTATGTACAGTGGCCAGGTGGGAGAAGGGTAATAAAAACATGTAGCCTTGACCCCCAATGCACGTTATTCATCTAGGTTCGCTGTGCCTCCTGGGAGATATGCATGGAGGGACAGCCCTTCATTCAGAAAAGAAGAGGGGGCGTGGCTAGCAATGCATCATCGGGAGTTGTGCTGGCAGAAGCCGGAGAAGCTGGTGGGCATCTTGATGACATCACAGGCAACATGGCAGTGCAGGACAAGTGGGAGACAACACTGAATTCTCTGTGTGGGTGAGTAAATGTGCACGACAGACTACCCGGTAAGCGGGGGGTAAAAAAAAGGGGGTGGGGGGGTCAAAGATCTGCTTTACGCAAAAAAAGAGGCTAGTAAACTTGGAAGTTTGGAGCAATTTGGAGCAAGTTCTCATAAAACTCAACAAGTATTAAAGTGTTACTAAACCTAGAACAGTAAAATCAGTCTGTATATTAGAGCTGCACAATTACCCCCTGACGATCTCTATTGCAAAGCTTATAAAACAAGTAGAGAGACTTATCTGCTCACTCAGCTGTAAAAAGAAAGAATCTGGGCAGCCTACCAAGTTTTTAACATGAAACATTGTAACTAACGCTTCCTTCTTAGATCAAAGGGATCAACTTCTGTGTGTAAAGAAAAAATGCTGTCTGCCAAGTTTTTAACAACATGAAACATTGTAACTAAAGCTTCCTTCTTAGATCAGAGGGATAACCTTCTGTGTGTAAATGCAGTAAGTTTAACCACTTAAAGTCTAAGGCCGCGTACACACGATCAAATTTATCTGCTGAAACTGGTCCGACGGACCGTTTCAGCAGAGATCTCCGATCGTGTGTACGGGCTAGCGGACATGTTTTCCCAGGGGAAAAAATTTCAAAGCATGCTTTGAAATTTGTCCGCCAGAGACATGTCCGTTGGATATGTCCGCTGGTTAGTACACTAACCAGCGGACAGAAATCTCCGCGCATGCGTCGAATGGATTCGACGCATGCGTGGAAGTATGTTACTTCCTGGAGTGGTGACGTGGGGGTGTCAACGTCACCGCCATGTCACCGCGTCCTCAGCCCGAGGGAATTTTCGTCCGTCGGACATGTTTGAGCGGACATGTCTCATCGTGTGTACGCGGCCTAAGGCCTAGATTCACAGAGAGTGGGCGCACATTACGCTGCCATAGCACAAACGCCGTACACTATGCTGACGCACTGCTATGTCGGCGTAGGGTGGCCAGTTTTTAGGCATATGTTGGTTTGTGGGTCTGGCGCACAGATACGCCGGCGCACATTTGCGCTTACCGGCGCAAATTTGCACTTACGTCGGCGTAAATGCTTTGTGAGTCTGGGCCTATATCTTTTTCTGAAACTTGTTTCTTAAAGGGGTGTTCCACCCAAAAAAATGACCCCTTCTGAATCCACTCCTCACCCCCATACATGCCACATTTGGCATGTAATTTTTTTGGGGGGGGAGTGGGGGCTTCAGTAGGAGTGGGACTTCCTGTCCCACTTCCTGCTTCCGCCGAGGGGCTGGTTAGGCGATTAAGCTTAATCGCCTACACCAGCCCCCTCCCTGTAGGCGATCACATGGGACACTGACAGGTCCCATGCGATCGCCTCTCCAATCAGCGGCGAGCCGCGCCGCGCACGCATGCGCAGTACGGCTCGCGCATGCGCAGTGGGTGCCCGGCCGTGAAGCCGAAGGCTGTCACGGCTGGGTGCCCACAGTCAGGATGGAGACGCCGGCCGGGGAGGGGGGCAGAGGAGCGGAGCCCCGGTCGGCGCGTCGCTGGAACGCAGGAGCAGGTAAGTGAGTGTTTATTAAAAGCCAGCAGCTACACTTTTTGTAGCTGCTGACTTTTAATAAACACAACTTAGGGCTGGAACACCCCTTTAAGTTAAAATCAATATTTTTTGCTAGACAATTACTTGGAACCCCCAAACATTTTTTATATATATATATATATATATACAGTGCAGAAAATAAGTATTTGAACACCCTGCTATTTTGCAAGTTCTCCCACTTGGAGTCTGAAATTGTCATCGTAGGTGCATGTCCACTGTGAGAGACATAATCAAAAAAAAAAATTCCAGAAATCACAATGTATGATTTTTTTAACTATTTATTTGTATGATACAGCTGCAAATAAGTATTTGAACACCTGAGAAAATCAATGTTAATATTTGGTACAGTAGCCTTTGTTTGCAATTACAGAGGCCAAACGTTTCTTGTAGTTTTTCACCAGGTTTGCACACACTGGAGGAGGGATTTTGGCCCACTCCTCCACACAGATCTTCTCTAGATCAGTCAGGTTTCTGGGCTGTCGCTGAGAAACACAGAGTTTGAGCTCCCTCCAAAGATTCTCTATTGGGTTTAGGTCTGGAGACTGGCTAGGCCACGCCAGAACCTTGATATGCTTCTTACAGAGCCACTCCTTGGTTATCCTGGCTGTGTGCTTCGGGTCATTGTCATGTTGGAAGACCCAGCCTCGACCCATCTTCAAAGCTCTAACTGAGGGAAGGAGGTTGTTGCCCAAAATCTCGCAATACATGGCCCCGGTCATCCTCTCCTTAATACAGTGCAGTCGCCCTATCCCATGTGCAGAAAAACACCCCCAAAGCATGATGCTACCACCCCCATGCTTCACAGTAGGGATGGTGTTCTTGGGATGGTACTCATCATTCTTCTTCCTCCAAACACGGTTAGTGGAATTATGACCAAAAAGTTCTATTTTGGTCTCATCCGACCACATGACTTTCTCCCATGACTCCTCTGGATCATCCAAATGGTCATTGGCAAACTTAAGACGGGCCTTGACATGTGCTGGTTTAAGCAGGGGAACCTTTCCGTGCCATGCATGATTTGAAACCATGACGTCTTAGTGTATTACCAACAGTAACCTTGGAAACGGTGGTCCCAGCTCTTTTCAGGTCATTGACTAGCTCCTCCCGTGTAGTCCTGGGCTGATTTCTCACCTTTCTTAGGATCATTGAGACCCCACGAGGTGAGATTTTGCATGGAGCCCCAGTCTGAGGGAGATTGACAGTCATGTTTAGCTTCTTCCATTTTCTAATAATTGCTCCAACAGTGGACCTTTTTTCACCAAGCTGCTTGGCAATTTCCCCGTAGCCCTTTCCAGCCTTGTGGAGGTGTGCAATTTTGTCTCTAGTGTCTTTGGACAGCTCTTTGGTCTTGGCCATGTTAGTAGTTGGATTCTTACTGATTGTATGGGGTGGACAGGTGTCTTTATGCAGCTAATGACCTCAAACAGGTGCATCTAATTTAGGATAATAAATGGAGTGGAGGTGGACATTTTAAAGGCAGACTAACAGGTCTTTGAGGGTCAGAATTCTAGCTGATAGACAGGTGTTCAAATACTTCTTTGCAGCTGTATCATACAAATAAATAGTTAAAAAAATCATACATTGTGATTTCTGGATTTTTTTTATTATTATGTCTCTCACAGTGGACATGCACCTACGATAACAATTTCAGACCCCTCCATGATTTCCAAGTGGGAGAACTTGCAAAATAGCAGGGTGTTCAAATACTTATTTTCTGCACTGTATATATATATATATATATATATATATATATATATATAGTAGAGACCCTAAGGAATAAAATGTCAATTGCTGCAATATTTTATGTCACACTGTATTTGCCCAGCGGTCTTTCAAATGCACTTCAATGAATAAAAAATAAATAAACAGTAAACTTATATCAATAATAGGGGGTGTGCAATCAGTGCAAAAATAACAAAGAAATCAAAATAATGGTAATGTTAATAAATGTAAGAATGAAAAACAACTCCCAGAGTGGATTTCATATGGATGCAAGCTGAACACCAAAAAGGACAATCACAAGATCCCAAAAGTACATGTATATATAGAAAGCAGTGCAGCGCAAACCAAAATTCAAATAATGATAAATATACTCATAAAAGTGAAAATGAGAACCAAGAAAGGAAAAAATAGTCCAAAACGGTAAACAACATGTGAAATAAATCCTGCGACCAGATAATAAGAGTATCTTCACCACGTGACTGGACAGCCAATTTCAAAGTGTGATCCCTTCACCAGTAAAAGATGGGTACTCTCACCTCACAGAAAGACCTTTGTTTTACCAAAGGTCTAAAAAGCTTAGATCAATGGTGGAAATCCGGATGGATCAGGGGTGTATACTATTCAGCCGTAGGACCCGGAGATGAATAAGTATCCTCAGTGGCACCAACAAACAAGTATGTGACCGATGATATGTAAAGGAAAAAACTAGATCTAAGAGCTTCCGTAAAGCCAGGTCAATTTATTGCGTTTAAAACGTACAGGTTACTCACATTTGTGATGAAAAATGAAGGCATGTAACACCATGAGACAGGTAGCTCGGATGAAAATATGGGACGACAACGAGTGACGTGGAGTGGTTCCTGACCCCGGACGCGTATCGTAACACTACTTCCTCAGCAGCGCCCTGCTGAGGAAGTAGTGTTACGATACGCGTCCGGGGTCAGGAACCACTCCACGTCACTCGTTGTCGTCCCATATTTTCATCCGAGCTACCTGTCTCATGGTGTTACATGCCTTCATTTTTCATCACAAATGTGAGTAACCTGTACGTTTTAAACGCAATAAATTGACCTGGCTTTACGGAAGCTCTTAGATCTAGTTTTTTCCTTTACATATCATCGGTCACATACTTGTTTGTTGGTGCCACTGAGGATACTTATTCATCTCCGGGTCCTACGGCTGAATAGTATACACCCCTGATCCATCCGGATTTCCACCATTGGTCTAAGCTTTTTAGACCTTTGGTAAAACAAAGGTCTTTCTGTGAGGTGAGAGTACCCATCTTTTACTGGTGAAGGGATCACACTTTGAAATTGGCTGTCCAGTCACGTGGTGAAGATACTCTTATTATCTGGTCGCAGGATTTATTTCACATGTTGTTTACCGTTTTGGACTATTTTTTCCTTTCTTGGTTCTCATTTTCACTTTTATGAGTATATTTATCATTATTTGAATTTTGGTTTGCGCTGCACTGCTTTCTATATATACAAACAGTAAACTTAGCCCATTTTTTTTTTGTTTTAATTTGAAGGATGATGTTACGCTGCGAGAATCGCGAGAGAATCGTGATCTATCTTCTAAGCAAGAAATCATGATTCTCATTTTAGCCAGAATTGTGCAGCTATACTGTACAGTATATGCAGTAAAGCATGCTTGTCATACTCAGTTTGGAACTTAAGGGGTTAATCCTCTGCATTGTGTAAAAAGGCTGTTTGAGCCTGTGTTCAGGCATTGAGAAGCGGGGGGGGGGGGGGGGCTTCTGCCGCGAACTGTGAAGCGGGGGGGTTCCGCCGCTAATTGAGAAAATTGAGAAGCGGGGGGTCTAAAAAAATAATAATACCACCCCTGATGGTGGCCCTGATAGGGTTTATGTGATTGGCACAGGGCCAATCAGCACTGTCCAGACAGAGGGTCAAGTGTCATGCAGCCTTCTAAGACAGTCAGAGGAGAATAAAAACTCCTCCTAGAAGCTTTAACCAGTGCTTGGCAGGACACTGATAGAAGTCACAAGACTGCTATATACTGCTGTGAGAAAAGGTATTTAGCAGTTTATATTTACAAAAATAATTGCATTTTCATGTTGTGTGTACTGTGGGAGACCAGGTATAATGATTGCAGGGTCCTGGGTTTAGTAACACTTTAAGGCCTCGTACACACGAGGCAATCTATCTGTTCAAATCGGTCGGACCGAACAGATCTGTCGGACCGAACAAATCATTTGGCGCGTGTGCGAGAAGACATGTCTGCTGGTTAGCATACTAACCAGCAGACATGTCGGGCGGACGGGTACCCAGCCGACAGATTTCAAAGCGTGCTTTGAAATCTGTCGGGTGGCCAAATCCGTCTGTTTGCCCGTACACACGATCGAATCCGTCTGCTGAAACGGTCTAGCAGACCGTTTCCAGCAGACAGATTTACTCGTGTGTACGAGGCCTTACCGGTTCCCGACTGGCTCACGCAGATATACTGCGGCAGAATGGCTCTCCTGGGCGAAATCCCGTATATATATACAGCTTCGCCCAGGGGAGATACCAGTAGGGAACCCGATACACATGGCCGGCGGCGGAATCGCTGCCAGTCACACTCGATCATGTGCAAGAGTCGGAGCACGGGGGTTTGTGTGTGTCAACACACAAGTCCCATGCTGTCTGAGGAGAGAAGACAGAAGGGTGTCTTCTACAAAGTAGAAAACATGATCTGTCATCTCCTATAGTTAGTCCCCATCCCCCCCACAGTTAGAACACAAAATAGGGAACGCATTTAACCCCTTCCCTGCCAGTGACTTTTACATAGAAATCAGTGCATTTTTATAGCACTGATCGCTCTGTAAATGTGAGTGGTCCCAAAAATGTGTCAAAGGTGTCCAACCTGTCCGCCGCCACATTGCAATACCGCAAAAAATCGCATCTCACCGCCATTACTAGTAAAAAAAAAACACCATATAAATGCCATAAATCTTTCCCATAGTTTGTAGACGCTAAGGCCCGGATTCACAAAGCACTTACGCCGACGTAAATCACTTTACGCCGACCTAGTGCAAATGTGCGCCCGGCGTATGTGTGCGCCAGACCCACAAAACCAACATACGTCTAAAAACAGGCCATCCTACCCCGACGTATCTTGCTTACGCCGGCGTAGTGTGGGCGCAAATATGGTTTGGACGTATGTTGCTTCTCCCATTGATTAGGCATTCAAATATGCAAATGAGGGAAAGTTGTACGTCCGGCGTAAAGTTATTCCCCATAGATGAGGCGCAACCCAGCAATAGACATGCAAAGGTCTGCCCCAGAGAACACATGCCGGCGTATTGGGCGTACATTACGTTCACGGCGTACGGAGTGATCCGGTGTAGCTTAGGCAGTTGTGTTGGTGTTGTTGTGAGCATGCGCATAAGGGTGCTGTTTCATGCGTCTACGTCACGGCTACGTCACGGTGCATGCTCAGTTCGTGATACGCCGGGCGTAAAACACTGCACCATGCACGGACTATCATTTGCATGGGCTCACGCCCACTTCCACTTACGCTGGCCTGCGCCTTCGAAAATACGATACGCTGGCGTATCTTGGTGAGCAATAGCTTGCTGAATACAGTGCATGCCTCTCCGTGCTGCGTCAGCGTAGCATACTGTGTGTGCGCTACGTGGGTGTAAATGTGCGGCCACTCTCTGTGAATCTGGGCCTATAACTTTTGCGCAAACCAATCAATATACACTTATTGCAATTTTTTCCCAAAAATATGCACAGATGATCAAATACCACCAAAAAAAAGCTCTATTTGTAGGGAAAAAAGGACGTCAATTTTGTTTGGGTACATCACCAGATCATGCAATTATCATTTAAAGCAACACAGTGCCGTATTGCAAAAAATGGCCCGGTCATTGGGCAGCTAAATCCTCCGGGGCTGAAGCCGTTAAGGAAAATATATATGTACAGTGTGTATATACAGTTGTGCTCATAAATTTACATACAGAATTTATGATTTCTTGGCCAATTTTCTGGGAGAATGAATGATAACACAGGGCCAAGTCAACCTGTCATTGGCTACAACAGAATAAAGTGAAGGTTCTGGAGTGGCCATCTCAGTCTCCTGACCTCAATATCATTGAGCCACTCTGGGGAGATCTCAAAACGTGCAGTTCATGCAAGACAGTCCAAGAATTTACAGGAACTGGAGGCTTTTTGCCAAGAGGAATGGGCAGCTTTACCATCTGAGAATATAAAGAGCCTCATCCACAAATACCACAAAAGACTTCAAGCTGTCATTGATGTTAAAGGGGCAATACACGGTATTAAGAACTGGGGTATGTAAACTTTTGATCAGTGTCATTTGGGTATTTTCTGTTGAGATTATGATTTAAAAAGAGTAAACACAGTTGATTGATAATAAATGGCTTCAGTCAAACACTCACCATGAGTGAAAGAAAAGTTTTTGTGTTATCATTCGAATTCTCTGAAAAATGGGCAAGAAATCATAAATTCTGGCAGGGTATGTAAACTTATAAGCAAAACTCTGTGTGTGTGCATATATATATATATACCGTATATATAGTATAAATTATTAATGTGCTACCAGAAAGTGCTAATGTATAAAGTGCTAAGTGAAATAAATAAAAAGCAGCCAATACTTATTATTCATTTTTATTTTTATATATATATGTATATACATACATACACAGTATACACTATGGCCCGGATACAGAAAGGACTTACGCCGACGTATCTCCTGATACGCCGCGTAAGTCCATGGATGCGCCGTTGTATCAATGCGCCTTATTCTTGAAATTAGATACGCATGAATTTTGACTTAATCCGACCGACGTAAGTCTCCTTCGCCGTCGGATCTTGGGCACATATTTACGCTGGCCGCAAGAGGCACTTCCATAGATTTACGCGTCGAATATGTAAATGAGCAAGATACGCCGATTCACAAACGTACTTGCGCCCGTCGCTGTAATCTACGCCGTTTACGTAAGGAGTATGTCCGGCGTAAAGTTACCCCTGCTATATGAGGTGCAGGTAATGCAAAGGTATGGACCAAGGAACGACGCCCTTAAATTTTACATGAATAGGGATGTGCATAGGTTACGTTCACGTCATAGGCGTATCTTAGGCAGCAATTTCGACGTAACTGTGAGCATGTGCACTGGGATGCGTCCAAGAGCCGACGCATGCGCAGTTAGTTTTTTGAAGCTCAGCCCATCATTTGCATAGGGTCAAGCTTCATTATAATATATCACGCCCACTTCCAGCCCACTTCCACCTACTTTGACTTACGTCGGCTTATGCCGACAACTATACGCTACGCCGGCGCAACGTTGAGCGCATATTCTTTGAGAATAGCATGCTTGCCTCTTAACGTTGTGCTGGCGTAGCATAAAGACAATGCGCTACGCCGGCATAAATATACGCCGCTCTACGTGAATCTACCCCTATAAGTTTCTTTTAACTGTAACGTCACTTTAGCTGTGCGAAAACAATTGTCTTCTAGTAAATGACATGCATAGCATAGATTTTAGCAAGGTT
This sequence comes from Rana kukunoris, assembly GCA_029574335.1. Classification (NCBI taxonomy): domain Eukaryota; kingdom Metazoa; phylum Chordata; class Amphibia; order Anura; family Ranidae; genus Rana; species Rana kukunoris. The sequence goes on along the minus strand of CM056049.1, from coordinate 110,558,341 downwards.
CATTGCACAGTCCTATCTTCCAGTGTAACTGCTGAACCCGACACAATAAATTCTGTTTTCTTGCTACCCCCTGAGTGCTGAGAGGGAGAGTTCCCTTCTGTAATTACATAATCAATGCAATTGATGGTCAAATAAGCAGGAAATCACATTTAAACAATTATACTTGCTGCGGCTTGAAATGGAAAGGTATATCCTTTTTTTTTTTTTATTATTTGTTTATTAGAATCACTGAAACCTACATTGACATTAGATATTTTTTTCTTTTTGTGAACATAAACCAAAAAGGTAAATTAACAACATACAATGTTATAAAGATGTTTGAATAAACAGCCAATAAACCATAAGTCTGGATGTCAAATGGGAAATAAAGGCATTTAGGAAACATTGACTAATATGATAGAGGTTTCAGTGAGAGCTAGAAATATACCTATAAAGGGTAAGGGAGGGCCCTGATGGTATGAAGGAAGGAAAGAGGAAAAAAAAGGGAGAATGGGAAAGGTCATTCGCTGGGTGGTTGTATTCCTCTTGCGTCAGTTCCGGTTCACACTGGGGCAACTCGTTAGGAGACACAGCCACCTGACAAGTCGCGTCCCATTCTGTTCAATAGAACCGTTCTAATTGGGGCGACGCAAGTCGCTCCGACTTCGAAAAAGGTTCTTGTACGACTTCGGGGGCGACTCGGGGCGACTTGCATTGACTTCTATACAGAAGTCATTTTGCAAGTCGCCTCTCAAAGTCGTCTTCAGGACGCCTTGTCGAGACGTCCCCGAAGTTGTGCCGCCCCAGTGTGAACTGGCTCTTGGGTATTCATTAGCAAACCAAAATTGTTCACAGTACATCTCTTTGTGAGTTCCTCAGTCATGCATCTAGGAGCTAAAGGGAAATTTTCCGTGTTTTATATATCATTTACTCTGGTAAAGCATTGACTTAACCACTTAACCCCCGGACCATATTGCTGCCCAATGACCAGAGCACTTTTTGCCATTCGGCACTGCGTCGCTTTAACTGACAATTGCACAGTCGTGCGACGTGGCTCCCAAACTAAATTGGCGTCCTTTTTTTCCTACAAATATAGCTTTCTTTTGATGGTATTTGATCATCTCTGCGGTTTATTTTTTGCACTATAAACAAAAATAGAGCGACTATTTTAAAAAAAAATGCAATATTTTTTACTTTTTTCTGTAATAAATATCCCCCAAAAATATATAAAAAATCTTTTTTCCTCAGTTTAGGCCGATACATAAAAAAAAATCGCAATTAGCGTTTATTGATTGGTTTGCGCAAAAGTTATAGCGTTTCCAAAATAGGGGGTAGTTTTATGGCATTTTTATTTTTTTTATTTTTTTTAATAGTAATGGCGGCGATCAGCATTTTTTTCAATACTGCGACCTTATGGCGGACACTTCGGACACTTTTGACACATTTTTGGGACCATTGGCATTTTTTTAGCGATCAATGCTATAAAAATGCATTGGATTACTATAAAAATGCCATTGACAGTGAAGGGGTTAACACTAGGGGGCGGGGAAGGGGTTAAGTGTGTTACTGGGTGTGTTCTAACTGTATGGGGGGGTGGACTTACTAGGGGAAATCACTGATCTTCTGTTCATACATTGTATGAACAGAAGATCAGCGTTTCCCCCGCTGACAGGACCGGGAGCTATGTGTTTACACACATAGCTCCTGTTCCCCGCTCTGTAACGAGCAATCGCGGGTGCCCGGCGGCGATCGCGCCCACCGGGCACGCACACAGGACACGGGGGCGAGCAGGGGGCGCTTGCGCCGGCCGCTGGCGGCGCTCACGCGCCCCCTAGCAGCCGCTAAGGTGCCGACGTAGAGCTACGGGCTCTCGCCCAGTTATACGGCGGCTGGTCGGCAAGCAGTTAATGTTGGCGGACTTGTACGTTTTATATGCTAGAAACACATGCCCTGAATGTGTTTAGAAGGTGAATTAAAGTGGATGTCCCCCAGAAAAAAAATATTAAAAGCCAGCAGCTACAAATACTGCAGCTGCTGACTTTTAATATTAGGACACTTACCTGTCCTGGAGTCCAGCGGCGTCCGCAGCAGAGGACGAGCGATCGCTCGTCACCCTGCTGCTCCCCCCTCCATCCACGGTGAGGGAATCAGGAAGTGAAGCGCTCCGGCTTCGCTGCCCGGTTCCCTATGGCGCATGCGCGAGTCGCGCTGCGCCCGCCGATTGGCTCCCGCTATGTGCTGGGAGCCGAGTGTTCCCAGCACACAACGGGGGATGGACAGGATGTGGCAAAATAACCCGTCTTTTGCCCGAGACATGTGGCCGAAAGTGGGTGCAAATACCTGTCTTTAGACAGGTATCTGCATCCCCCTCCCCTGAAAGGTGTCAAATGTGACACCGGAGGGGGGGAGGGTTTCGATCAGCGGAAGTTCACTTTAGGGTGGAGATCCGCTTTAATAACGTTTTTCTGTAACCTTTTCTGGACATCGGTGTCAGGATCAGGACTGCTGATGGATTTTCAGAAAGGGAGATCCCTGTCAGTTGTGTTGTGATACATATCATTTGTTGTCAGGCAGCAGTGGCGGCTGGTGGTATATTTTTTGGGGGGGCAGTGATCCACCTGCAACCCCCTCATCCCATCTAGGTTGCATGCAGTGCTTCCTCTGGGCAGAGGTTTCACCCGGCGTCTCCTCCTCCTCGGCATCACGGTGGATTCCCCTGTGTTGCCTCCCTCCTCCTCCTTCTCTGCAGCCAATAGGATTGCTTCAACTATCGGCCAATCAGCTGACAGGTCTCAGGACCCACTTCCTGATTGGCTGGGAGGAGAAGCAAGAAGACAATAGCGAATATTGATTTGCTATTGTCACACAAGTGGGTGGGCTTAGGGCGCAGTGCTCTGAGCCCAGAGCCCACCCTTTTTTGAAGCCAATTAGAGCCTCGGGTTCTAATCACGTGCTTCTAAAAAAAACAAAAAAAACATTGGAGTTGCGCCTGGCACCCCGAATGTAGGTTGGGGGCCGGGCGCATTGATTAGCGGGGCGGCACCCCTGCATCCCGTATGGACAGGCCACCACTGCCAAACAGCGTGAAGAGCAGGCACTCCCAAAGGACATGCAGCAATGTTCCTTTATGGATCTTGCAGCACCAGCATAGGTCTTGCTATTGTGGCAAATTTGGCAAGGACCGATGGAGTTCTGTACCATGCTGCATCCACCTAGCTAAGTGTTAAGTATAGAGCGTACCTGGTAGTAGAGCCTGACTTGTAGGAGGAGACCTCTCTTACAGCCCTGGCTCAGGAGTCACTGGAATGGGTACAGTGAGCTCGAGAGTAATCGAAAAGCAATGGAACGCACTGCATTGATGTGATCTATCTCATTGGAACCCATATAACCTACTTTCCGAGCGTTTTTGATGCAGAAAAAAAAAAAACACTGCACTGCATGTGGTGTTAACAGACCTTCCATGTTCAATGCATATTGGATGATCTTTCCAAATACTGAACATTGACATTCTTTCTCTGCATAATAAGGAGGGAAAACTGCCAATCGCTTGGGGAGCTTGGCAGTACTTTTCACTCCATACCTAGTTAAACTGTTGTTTGAATTTGTTGGAATCATTTTCCATCTTATAGGAATTAAACAAACTGTTGAGAAAGATGAGATGGTTGTAGTAAAAACTATAAAAGGTCCTCTCAGCCTCTCACCACCTTCCTTTCAACGTTTTTCTGTTTTTACCCACAAGTTTCCACTCCTGGAGATGCAAAGCAAAATTATAATAGAATGTTCCAGAGCTAGAGAAGGATATACAGTAGTAATAAATGGTGCAACAGATCAAAAAGAAGAACATGCTTAACATCACATGCCCAAAACAGCACATCATGGATCTGTTGGACAGATTACTGGGAGAGGCTGGCACCGATGACAAAGTCAGAGGCAGATGGAGCGTCCTAAAGAACGACTTTAGGGACTTGGGAGCAAAATTGAGCAAAAAGGACCTCCAAGGTAGTATTCTCATGAATACTACCAGTACCTCGAGCCACACCAGAAAGGCAGCGGGAGATTAGGGAAGTAAACAAGTGGCTGAGGAGCTGGTGTGTTAAGGAGGGGTTTGGGTTCCTGGAGGACTGGGCCGACTTCTCAGTCGATAACCGGTACTATAGAAAGGATGGACTGCACCTAAATGAGGAGTGTGCAGATCAGCTGGGAATGAAGATGGCCAAAAAGTTAGAGGGGTTTTTAAACTATGTGATGGGAGAGGGTTCAGAGGTAGGAACATATTCCAGAGGGTAATATTGGGGGCATTAGTGGTAGGGTAACCAAAGCACATAAAGCCAAAGTAAGTATAGTAGCAAGTCCTAGTTGCAAACTCAGAACACACAATAAGAGGATAATATGCGACTGGTCTAAACTACATGGCATTTCCACCAATGCCAGGAGCCTGGCGGACAAGATGGGTAAACTAGAGATACTGTTGTACGAGGAGGATTTGTATTTTGTGGGAATATCAGAGACCTGTTTTAACAGCTCTAATGATTGGCTGGCAACTATTCATGACGTGGCAACCCTAGGTGTGTGGCTTCAAAATATGCATCTGACATTGAGAAAACAAACTTTTCTTAGAAATGTAACAAGCCCTTCTTTGGGTCCTGGTAACCGGAAGTTTTGTGGGTGGGATAAAGCCTCCATCCCTAGATCCACACCGTCTCACTCTCTTGTAGTCAGTCTTCTTTATTATCCTTAGCTGTCCACAGACATTAAATACTAATGCTCAGGGCTCTCTCTTTCTGTTGTGAGAGCCTCTTGCTGGATAAAAAAGCTGGCTTCTGACAGAACACTAAAAAGAGCTGCCTGTTTGTTTTGGGGAATTACTTAGAGTCGGTTTATACTGGGGCAACACAACTTTCAGCACGACTTTCAGAGGCAACACCAACACGACTTGAGCATGAACCACAGGGCGATCTGGGGCGATTTACAACACTACTTGAAGTCGTCTCCAAGACAGGAGGCTTTCCAGTGGCCAATCGAACAACTATCAGATCTGGGAGAGGGAGGGGGAGGGAGGGGTTTGCCTGAGAAATGTATGTTATCTTCCTGGAAAGTTGCTTCGGTTAAGCCAGTGATCAGACTTCTGAGGCGACTTCCATTGAAATCAATGGGTACAAATCACCTAGAAGTCTTATTGAAGTAGTACAGGAACCTTTTCTGAAGTCGGAGCGACTTCAGTAGTGTGTATTAAGACGGCTCTCATTCACTTACATTGATTTTCTCAACCACACGGCTTGAGACGACTTGGGGAGACTTCAAGTCGGATCCCAGGTTGCCCCAGTGTGAACCGGCTCTTAGGGGTACCATGTTAGGAACTAAGATGAATTTAGTCAGTAACATAAGCAAACAAATATTTAGTTTTTCTTCAATATGGACTTGCTATTTAATGCCCTCCTGCATCAAAATTGCATTTGTTTGATGCCTTGCTGAATAAAAGTGCTGGAAAAACCTAACTGGACTGGCCCTGGATGTCCCTGTCTCCTACAAGGTTTACCACGGCCTATACCAGTTATGCCTGTCCTCTTTCTTGGCTTTATCATGTTAATACTGCTAAGAGAGCTGTACCCTTTCCTCATTAATGATGATACGTACATGTGTGAATATAGGAATCATATATAATATAACCTTATAATCTCTGTGGTGGACACTCCACTAAATTATAAGTGACATTAAGAAGTGACATGACCTTCTTGGGTAACATGCGGAGGAGAGTGTTCAAGTCCTGAATCTAATTGTTTGTCCCCTTTCCCAGAGTGTGATCCATTCATAATGTAGAATTATATTATCACTGATTACAGAAGGAGTCTTTGCCATTCCTCACTTCAGTCTTATAATTGTGCTGCTTCATGTGTGCTGTTTATCTCCCTGTCGCCTCCACATTGCTGATTCCTTTCCTTTCAGTCTTTGCATCTAAAATATTCTGACTCATCTAGCCTAAACATCTGGCAGGATGGAATATTCAACTACTGTACAGAATACAAGGTTTTTGAAAAAAAATAAAAAATGTAATTAACAACCATGTTTTGTACCCATGCCAAGATCTTGTGAAGTGTCACTCCATTAAAATGAATTAGACAGACTATATGATATGTCTCATACAGTCAGACTAGTAGTGTGTTGCTTTAGCATAATATAAAATAATTATTTTCTCAACTATTGGTTTTGAAATGAACACATTACAAGGATAATTATGGTCATCTTCATTGTCAATGAAATGTAACATGCTGAGATGCCGGCATCATTACTTCAACTTCACAATTCACATCATCTTTAAAACCATTCTACAGCTAGAAAAGAGCTTGATCTATTCATTCTAGGCCAGTATTGCAGTGTAATTGCAAACAAAAATAGACTGATAACAAAAATTGTCCGTTCAACTGCTATGGTGCCAATACGCTGTTTTGTGAAGTTTTTGGGGTTGTGTTCGATATGTGCAAAGAGAGATCTCACAAATACTTAAAAGTATAACATTTATTAAAGATAATGACATATACAGATAAAGATAAAGAAAGTATGACAAGAGTACTTAACTAAAGACACTGTTTCGCCATGGAGCCCCATCTGCATTTATACAGCATGGCCATTGACTAGGTCCAGACACATATACCCGATGACAGTTCTGGGTGAGACCAACTTATTCCAGTTTGGACTCTGGTCCTTTGATATAAGGTAAAGCCATGCTTATGTCCTTATATGGCCTCCTTAAAGGGGTTTTATGGCTTTGGGGTTTAAAAAAATAAAAATAACAAACATGTCCTACTTACCTCCACTGTGCAGTTTGTTTTGCACAAAGTAGCCCCGATCCTGGTTTTCTGGGGTCACTCGGCGGCTGTCTCGGCTCCTCACCGCAAGCACTAACCCCCTTCATGTAAAGCTTTCTCCCAAGGGAGCTAGCTTGCGGGCACGCTCCCGTGATACAACCGGTGGCTATACTAGACCCCACCCCCTGCGCATCGCGTCATTGGATGTGATTGACAGCAGTTCGAGCCAATGGCTGCAATGCTATCAATCTCCAACGACGAGCCAACTGTCGTGGGAACGAGCCCAGGAATTTTGTGGCTTAGGTAAGTAGATAGGATGCATTAAGGTGAAAAAAACTCAAAGCTTTACAACCCCTTTAACCAAGATTTGGGGGCTAAGAATGCATTAGTAAGCCACATTATTAATAAGGTGATATAAAATATAGTTTCCCCATCAGACACACACAGGGCGCAGAGTTGCCTGCACACGCAAAGATTTATCTAGTAAAGGACATGTACACAGCAAAAGGTGTTTGGAATAAGACAGTGAGTTTGCTACCCAAGTATAGCTGGCACAGGGAAGTCTGTTGGGGTCATCACCTCAACAGGGGGAGTCACGGGAGCAACAGGTCAGAACCCAGATTATCCCAGTATATAGATGTAAAAAGGGAATTCTGTCCAGTAAAACCACGTTTTTCTCAATTCTGTGCCATGAGATCTTCCATTAATTGAACTTTTTTGACCTTGGTAAACCAAGTCTTAATGGGTGGGGTCGTTTCCCGAATAGTGGTATACATGCCTTTGCAGCGTTTAGCAAATGCAGTAAGAAAAGCTCTTGTAATATTTCAAGGATATGGGGGTCAAATGCAACAGAAAGAAGGCTGCATCATCCGGAATCTGGATATCAGTAAACCTCTGAATCCAGTGTTTAATTTGTGACCAGAAATCTTTAAGACCCTCACAGGACCAGAACACATGGAGCATGGAGCCTACCTCCCTTTAAAATCTCCAACATAACAAGGAGTTCTAGGGGAAGAATTTATGCAGGGTTTTGGGGATTCTACACCATCTATTTAAGATTTTGTATCCAGTTTTTTGGATCTTAATAGAGATGGAGGCCTTATGAGTCATCTGTATAGTCCTGTCCCTCTGCTGTTCTGTGAAAGTCAAGGGGGGGCCACCCAATATACATTCCAAGAAAGACTGTTGAAAATGTACCCACTGTTTGCCTGCTTCCAGGAAGCACCAGGTTAAAATGTGAGCCATATGTCCTGCTCTACAGTATTTATGGACATCTGCAAACCGATGCCTCCAAGAGATTTAGATTGCATCAACAGATGGTAATTAAGCCTATGCACCTTGCCAGCCCATAAGAATCTCCCAAATTCACTTCATAGGTGTTTGAGGAAGGCTTCAGGTAAAGATATTGGCAAGGTCTGGAAGAGATTCAAGAGACGAGGCAGTACGGTCATCTTGGGTGCACTATTTCTTCCAAACCAAGACAGAAGTTTTGTTGAGGAAAAATATCCTGTTCATTGAGCTATGACTAAGCATCGATTGATGTGAAAAAAGCGTTAGTTGTTCTCCCCTGTTTCTCTACATGATTTGACTGCTGTACATTGGATTTTATTTTATTTTCTACAATAAAGGTGCCTTTTTCGCGGTGTGCGGCCGTCCAGGATATTTTTCCTTATCAAACTTGTGCAGAACCAGCACCTGTCAGCTTCTAATAGGGTGGCACACTTTCCTGTGAAGGTTCGGAAGCTTTGAGAGCGGCAATCCTTTTCTCTACAGAAGTTTTGTTGTCCATTTAGCGAGGTCCCAATTGACTTTGGCTAAAAATAGAAGAAAGTTTGCTGCAAAAATATCCCCGACCTTGCCTAAGTATTTAAGGTGGTGGTGACTATTTAAAAGGAAAGTGGGCTTTGTTGTTAGAGGCATAGTAAGATTCATGCAAAAGTGGACAAACAAAAGAAGGGCCACCTGAGTGTAGTATTAAAAATGCACAATTTTATGCATAGTGCCCCTGGCCTTAGGAAGGAGCTGATGTTCCGAGTGCATGGCCTTGCCCATCACAACAAACTTTTGTGTGTATCCTGGCTTACTCCCCACCTTCGGTTATGTCACATCCGCCCTGCAGTCCACGGTGGCTCTTCCGACTTCTCTGGATGACATCCAGCCCTGTCTACCAGCAGCAGCAGTCACAGCGTCCCTGATGTGAGCACGATGTCCGCAGGACAAAACACCCCCCCCCCCCCCTATGCACCAGCTTTTAATACTTTTTGTCCTGTGAGTGTTTTTAGATACAACATTACGTTCTACTGTATGTCCTCATGTGTAGTAGAATGACAATATATCTTGACTTAACTTTAATCCTATGAGTAAACTTGTGCATTTTAGTACCACACTAAGGTGGTGTTTCATTTGTTTGTCAGTTTTTGCTTGTATTCACAGAGGTGGCTTATCTCTGAGGACGGCTGCCATCATTAGCCAATGATTAGACTCTAGGACTTGTTGTACCTGAGAATCTATCATCGTATCTTATCTTATTTTAACTAATTTATTTATGTTGCACATGATTACATGTTATTATCCATAGGGCTGTCAGTATTCATGATATTCTGTGTTTGGAGCCAGATACCCCCATTTTCTCTTTATAGTAAGATTCATGGCTTACGATTTTTGCCAGTTGATTTAAAATTTTAAAAAGGTGCCATATTCCCTGAATTCAGAGAGTAAGTTGGGAAGGGAGATTGTAGGATGGGTGAGAAAAAAATAAGTCGTCCACATAACCTGCAACTTTATGTCCATCCTGTTTCGTGGGGATACCCTGGATAATGGAATTATCTCTAATAGCAGGGGTTCTAGGGTTAAAATAAAAATGATCCATTTGAGGAAGTTGGATCCACCTTGAGATGAGTAAGGACCATAGGCAAGAAGCTCCAATCAACGTGGACAAAAGCCTTTTCGGCATCGTACGAAAGTAACATAGTCGTTACAGCCTTCTAATGCGCCCAATAGACCGCGTTGATGGCCTATGTGGTGTTATTCTTTGCTTCCCTCTGTAGGACAAAACCCACTTGGTCCTGATGGACACATTTATGTACTAAGGGTAATAGCTGTGTCGCCATAATTTCCGAACAACTTTAAGTCCACATTCAAAAAGAAATTGGATGGTAGTTGCTACAAAGGGTGGGGTCTTTTCCCTCATTAGGTAATTTACAGTAATATTGTCCCGAAGGGTGTCCACTGGTAATGACCCTTCTTCTAAGATAGCGTTAAAGCCTTCTGTAAATGATTTAGCAATCAGTTGTGAAACATCCTTATAGTTTGTAAGGGAAAACCCATCTGTGCACTGTTTTTTTCCTCTATAGCCCAATTAATTTAGTTATAGTATGTGGTTCACCTTGTAAAAATGTCAGTTTTGGTTGGACTCTTGTGGGACAGGATGAGTTTAGATAACCTTCCATCACACAGGAGAAAGATTTATCAGCCACAGGAAGAATATTTCCAATGCTCAAAAAACAGCAATAGATTAAAGATCTAAAAGGTCCACTTTGAAGACAACATGATGAAAATTCCTCCAAAATTAATTTGTCATTGTCTTGCTGTATCTTCTACAAATTCAGTTTCCATCGCCCATGAGAATCCTGGCTAATCCTTCCCATCCTGTTCTGTGATAAGGGGAACATAGCCTACGGGAAGGAACATTCTTTGTGGTTATACCTTACATAAAAAAATATAAATACTTAGAGAGCACACAACATTGGGTTGATTTAATTGTGATTATTTTATTTTTATTTTTTTAAGAGTTAAGTTATCCTTTAATGGCAAGAATAAAGTTACTTTGATAATCCTGACACAATGGGTATAATGGGGAGTATATTTTTAGTACATTTAAAATATGAATTTAGAATTTTACCAGAATAGGTTAAATGTTAATGAATCCACCTTCTCACATGTCAAAGCTCTACTGAAAAATGAATTCACAGAGGAACGTAAGGGGAAACAGACCTTTACTGGGCTCTGTGCTTATAATAGCATCTCCTGCTGTTTAAATGTATTTGATGTGAGATAGAAATAGCCGGGGCGAGCTGTGTGGCCAGTGTGTTCTATCATGCCTGTGATGTCTCTAGCAGAATCTTGTAGAAGAATTTATTTTCAAAAGAAACATACACGGCATAGAAGTGTATAACAGGATTCCTGTGAAAGAGACTAGGGCAAAAAGAGCCACTATGCTTTCAGGATGAGTACTAAGAGCCAGCGTTAGCCACTAAGGGCCCATGCACACTTGTGTCTGTTCTTTGTGCAGTCCGTTGTGGCGCAATTCATTGTGATGGCACTGCAACGTCATTGTTATTTCCTTTGAATGGAAACCCAACACGTTACTCAGTAGAGCCCAACACACCACACCATATACCGTATATTGTGGTGTGCACTGCATTTAAAAAAAAAGGGTCATGTATATTTTTCTATCCATTGTGGGCATTAATATGAATGGGCTGCCCTAATGCAAAGCACATTAACGCATGCTAACTCACTGCAATTGATTGAATAAGTGTGAATGGACACTGAATGTTGATCCAGCCTCCCCTGCAAGGCACCAGAGGTCTTTGACCTCTTTTGCAATATTAGTATGGCTTGATAAAAAAAACAGCTTGCTGATTAGACAAAGAAGCATGAGGCCTTGTACACACGATCAGACATGTCTGATGAGACTTGTCTGATGAGACTTGTCCGACGGACCGTTTTCATCAGACAACTCTGAACTTGTCTGATGTGCGTACACACCATCGGACCAAAATCCGATCAAACCAGAACGCGGTGACGTAGAACACAACGACGTGATGAAAAATCGAAGCACGCGTCGATTTGATTCTGAGCATGCGCGGGTTTTTGGTCCGATGCTTTTGTGTACTAACCATCGAACCTGTCCAACGGACAGGTTTGCATCGGACAGGTTTTAAAGCATGTTTTAAAACTTTGGTCCGATGGAAAACAGTCCAAAAGGCCGTACACACCATCGAACTGGTCCGATGAAACCAGTCTGCAGACCAGTTTCATCGGACTTGTCTGATCGTGTGTACGCGGCCTGACATGCTCAAACTCTTCTCAATGTGTGAGGAGATATATTACACCCAGCTGTGGGTCAATGGGGAATACTTGGAATCTGGGTGAGTTCTACTTATAGCAGTCCCTTTTTGGATTATCTACCAATATTGATCAGTACTCATTGTGCTTCTAGTACCAAGCAAGAATGAACATAGGATAACTGAGGCACAAGACAAACAATAGAATAGTATAGAGAGACAGACTGGAACACTGTGAGCGAGGTACGCAGTGTTTCCAACGGATGGCACAGGCAGCAGATGAGAACATAACACATAACCAAAGACCAACGGGAGATGGCAGCAATGGCTGATAACACACCAGTATAGCTTAAACTGTATCTAAACCCCAATACCTGAAAGTAATATAATGCTGCTTACTATCCCTTAGATGTAGTGACTGCATTCATTTTCCCTTTTTTCAGGCTTTCTTTATTGTCACCTGGTAATCATGTGAATAACACATTTCCTGCAAAAACTGAGGAAATGTTATGGCTGCCTAGAGTTCTAGCTTAAAGTGGAGTTCCAGTCTGTAAAAAAAAAGAATTAAAAGTCAGGAGCTACCAATGCTGTAACTGCTGACTTTTAACATAAGGACACTTGCCTGTCTAGGAATCCTGCGATGTTGGCTCCCCTAGCCGATTCGTCAATCGGCTTTGGGCACAGGCTCTAGCATTTGTATTAAGTGAAAACAGGAAGTGAAGTCTTGTGATTTCACAGCCCGTTTCTTACTGTGCATGCGTAAATTGCATTCTGAATGATCCTGCCATCTCATGGAACCTCTGTGTGTCCCAAAAGGCAGCGGGGAAAGGAGAAGGGGCTGGAAATGACGTAGATCTTACCCGATCTTACCGGATCTTACCCGCTCGTACCCGCTCACCCCCAAAAAGTAAAAAGCAAATGTGGTAGTGGAGGGGGGGGGGGAGGGTGCGAACAAGCGGAGCTTCCCCTTTTTGGGGAACCCATACCTCAAATTTTACTTATGCATAAAACAATATTAATAATACTTATTTATTATTTTTTAAAGATTAGTTTATGATATTTAATTATATTTAATGTTTAATATTAATAGGGAGATTCTATATATCACTTCCCAACCCTTTCATCTAAAAGTGTGTTGTGTTCTGCAGTATATAAAATGTTGCACAGAGGAAATGCAGCAGATTATACTGTATGTACCGTATATATGTATGAAGCACATTATTTTTATGTGTGGCACAGATGTTATTTATATTACTTTATCTTTTTCAATCATCTCCCTTAATATATTGTAGCACAAAGCACATTCTTACATTTAGATGTGGGGGGTGTTGTGTAGCCAGGTGCTGGACTATGGCAATATGGAGAAGGAGACATTTGGGGAGTTTTATTAACCACTTAAGACCCGGACCAATACGCTGGCAAATGACCCAAGGGGTTTTTGCGATTCGGCACTGCGTCGCTTTAACAGACAATTGCGCGGTCGTGCGACGTGGCTCCCAAACAAAATTTGCGTCCTTTTTTTCCCACAAATAGAGCTTTCTTTTGGTGGTATTTGATCACCTCTGCGGTTTTTATTTTTTGCGCTATAAACAAAAATAGAGCGACAATTTAAAAAAAAATGCAATATTTTTTACTTTTTTGCTATAATAAATATCCCCCAAAAATATATAAAAAAACATTTTTTTTCCTCAGTTTAGGCCGATACGTATTCTTCTACATATTTTTGGTAAAAAAAAATCGCAATAAGCGTTTATCGGTTGGTTTTCGCAAAATTTATAGCGTTTACAAAATAAGGGATAGTTTTATTGCATTTTTATTAATTATTTTTTTTTTACTACTAATAGCGGCGATCAGCGATTTTTTTCGTGACTGCGACAATATGGCGGACACTTCGGACAATTTTGACACATTTTTGGGACAATTGTCATTTTCACAGCAAAAAATGCATTTAAATTGCATTGTTTACTGTGGAAATGACAGTTGCAGTTTGGGAGTTAACCACAGGTGGCGCTGTAGGGATGTGTGACCTATGTGTTGTTTTCTGTAACTGTGTGGCTGTAGGGGTGTGGCTGTAGGTGTGACGTCATCGATCGCGTCCCCCTATTACAGGGATGACGCGATCGATGCCCGGCCACAGAGAAGCATCCGGCCACAGAGAAGCATGGGGAAGCCGTGTGTACACACGGCTCTCCCGTTCTTCCGCTCCAGGGACGGATCGCCGCACTGCAGCGGCGATCGGGTCCGCGAATCCCGCGGTCCCGGGTCCCGGAGCTTCGGACCGGTCGCGGGCGCGCGCCCGCGCGCGCGCCCGCGACCGGGTCGCGGGCGCGGCCCGCGGGCGCGCGCCCTGAAGCTGGGTACTAAAACCAACGTATATATACGTTGATGTGCCCAGCCGTGCCATTCTGCCGACGTAAATGTGCAGTAGGCGGTCCTTAAGTGGTTAAAATACTCAGAATCTGGTGCAGCTGTGCGATAGCCTATCAGCTTCTAACTTCAGCTTGTTCAATTAGAGTTAAAATAAAACCTGGAAGCTAACTAGTTTCTTTGCAGAGCTGCACCAGTTTTTGCACCATGCAGTTTTAGTAGATCAACAGCGTTGTCTTTTTTTCTTCTCTCCATCTACTGTGATACTAATTGTATGCCTAATCATTCTCCTCCGGCCAGCTGGTTGAGAGCTAAAGCCAAACAAGCCAATAGACTTCTATGCAGGGTGCTGAGAATTCTTGGAGTTGTAGTTTGCGATGGGAGCCACATAATGGGACAAATAGACTTTTTACAATACAAACCCCGGGAAAGCTCTTCCTCTTCACACAGAGGGAGTTAAGCCGCGTACACACACGGCAGAGAACCTCGACGGGCAGAACACATCGTTCCGCCCGTCGAGGTTCTCTGCTGGCCGTCAAAATCGGCGACCCGCCCGTCGGGCATGGCAACCAGCCATTCATCCAGGCGGGCCGTCGAGCAAAAAGAGAGCGTGCTCTCTATTCGCTCGACGGGATTCCCGACGGGCGGGGCGAGCCAGGAGCGTACACACGGCCGAGGTTCTCGCTGGAATGCAGCTTCCAGCGAGGTTCTCGCTGGTTTCCAGCAAGAACCTCTGTCGTGTGTACGCCGCCTGAGAGAGAGAATGCACCTTTGTCTGGATATTCATCTGCCAGCAGGAGATCATATAACCTCACAGCACCTGCAGCGCTGCAGCAGGGAGACTGGTGCATGCACTTACTCTGGGCTAATCACTGGAGGCGAGAGGTCAATGCAGCATCTCTGGGACTAGTGAGAGGGCTGTTAACCTATTGCTGATACTGCTAGCAGAGACTGGGCCACTAAGAGAAGGACACTACGTGTACCCTATTTATACTGCAACTCTACTGCACTCTTTACCATATTCATTCCATACATAGACTGCACCTAAACCAACTAAGACTATATCGTACCTATACTGTACATTTACTGCATCCTGGTTAACTGGGACAGTCATTGAGTACAAAGATTCTCCTAAAGGGCCCCAATGATAGCCAGCAGAAGAACATCTCACAGGACTGCTCCTCCTAGAATAATTATTCTGCAAGCCCCTTTTGCTCCCCTACCTCCTCCACTACCAGCATCCTTTTATTTTGGGCAGTGCATACCCAGTCAGTCTAGGACTTGCATCGCTGCCATTAACCTCTTAACGCTGACGCCTCCCGGCCCTTTAAGAGGTTTATGATGCCAAGAGAGGGGGCGGGCCTAAGAGCATGTGACAGCCGTGATTGGCTGTCACGTCAGTCATGTGATCTGAAAACTCCCAATCGCAAGCAGCAATCGGGAGCTTTTGGTTACGCTCCAGTAACTGTGCCGGGAGCGTGCACTGTGTGCTCTCAGCACAGCTGTATGGACAGCAATTTGCGTTAATATATACGACCCCTCGATGCTAAGGACCAGGCGCAGAGAGGCCGCATATTTGCGTGCACCGGTGCCAAGGGGTTAATATGCTCTGGCAGTCTAGTTCACTCAGTTTTAGCTGCTCTTTACTGTCGTTTTAGCGGCGCTAAAAAAAATTAAATGGGCAGGGGTGGTGGAGGAGTGGTGTATAAACCGCTCCAAAGATGCTGCTTTCAGGATTTTTTTTTAAAATCCTGCAAGCGCACCGCTTCATGTGAAAGCACTCGGGCTCTCACACTGGGACTACAGGGGAGGCATTTTTCAGGCACTTTACATTGCTATTTTTAGCCCTTTAGAGCCTGAAAAATGCCTCCGGTGTGAAAGGGGTCTAATTGGTTTTGGTTGTTATGGGTGTAGTTAGTGCAGAGTATTTTATTTCAGGCTATTCTTAATATTACTTATTGCTTTGCAATTGATGATTCTCATCCTATAGTTAACTAAGACACCCAAGGTGTAGCAAATATAGCCAGTCACTAAAGAAGGAGGTGCATGGTTCAGGGTATAGACACCAGACAACGGGAATAGTATTACTACCACTACTTATATACTGTATAATAATAATAGTGAAATTTTTTGTAAATGTAACAGTATTCATCACTATCATAATTATGCAGAAAATATAGAATAAATTCATACAGGCCTTAGAATGTTCTCTTTATTGCTTTTTGTGAGTACAAATGGAAATCAATAGAGAAGAAACTGCTTACTAAAGCATTGTGCCTAAACCTGTTAGCCTGAGCTAATGATAATTAATGTTCTCTGAATTACTAATGAGCGCTATTAACCTATAGGTAACACTTATCCTATATTCAGTTTAAACAGTTTTTTGAATATCCAATAATCCGTTACAACCTTTGCCCAATTTTATTTACAGATGCTACACTACTAGGGATGTAAGTGGTAACCCCCACATCCACATGTTTCAGATGGAGTGTAGAGACCAGTTTGTGAAGATACAGATTCTGGGTTCCTGCACTGTTGGCCAGCATCCATCCTAGCACGAGGCAGCTGAGATACCAGGGGAAAGCTTATTTTATTTTGTATCTCTTTAACATTTAATATTTACACAAGCCAGACAAAGACTTAAAACCCAGCTCCCAGCAAAAATTTATTATAGTTTTGAATAAAGCTGTGAAGCATGAAAGCATTTCTCAGGATTTGATTGCTGTGGGAGATTTCCCCTTTACACCCTGTCCAAGTTGTGGTTATCCGATATAAAAACAAGGAGTCTGATAGAACAGGAAGTCTGATAGAACAGGAAATATGTTAGAACAGGAAGTCAAGGAACTCTCCCCAACAGAGATACAGACAGCAACAAAAACCTGACAGAGATTTACCTTCCAAGTATTTTATTTGAGTAGATTTGAAGTGGTGTATTTTTGCTGCTAAGCAGCACTTCCACAATTCTTACCTAGGTGAGAATTTATCTCCACCTCCTGTACATCCACCAACTCTACAGTGCCTTGAAAAAGTATTCATACCCCTTGAAATTTTCCACATTTTGTCATGTTACAACCAATTTATTTTATTGGGATTTTATGATAGACCAACACAAAGTGGCACATAATTGTGAAGTGGAAGGAAAATGAAAAGTGTGGCATGCATTTGTATTCATCCCTCCTTTACTCTGATACGTGTGTGTGTGTGGCGGAAAACTAACACTGCACATTACCCTGAACACACCATCCCCAACGTGAAACATAGTGGTGGCGGCATCATGTTGTGGGGATGCTTTGCTTCAGCAGGGACAGGACAGCTGGTCAGGGTTGAGACTTGAGACTGGGGCAGAGGTTCATCTTTTATCAGGACAATGACAACTCATCTTCTGACATAAAGTAGACAGAGGATCCCCCCACCAATTGCAGGCTACTCTGTTCACTACTTACTAACACTGAGGTGTGTTGCCCAGATGTGCCAGGGGGTGAGCTGGGGCTGTCCTCCACCAAATTTGCAATGGGAGGACTAGGCAAAGAGTCGGATCTCTTGCAGTTGATGACAGCTTCTTCAGAACATTCCCCTAACTGGTCGTAGGTCAGTCTCTTTGGAGGGTGGATGACCCTTCTCTCTCTCTGTGCTTTAGGGGTTGCAGGCTCCGGGAGAGAAAGTTCAACTTGATCATTTGGTCGAAGTGTCCCACTATTTGTCACTTCAGATGAGGCCTGGAACGAAGTGCTAGGCCTTGGTTGTTGAGAAGACCATAACCACTCTGACCCTATCCATTCATCTGTGGGCTCTTCATCTTCCGGGTTGGGTTGTGTCATTTGAGATCTAGTGACCGACCCAGAAGATCTGGTGGTGGAGGGCAAGTCCAGAGGAGCGGACATAGGGCGGTACCCGAACAGCTTCAGCGAGGGGCAACATGTGATTCCTGTGCCAAGTTTTCAGGAGGCCCACACTTCCTTCCGGTCTGATCTGGTACACGGGAAGACCAGGCAACTGTTTGCACACAATATATGGCTGAGATTTTCAGCGGTCAGCCAACTTATGCTTTCCAGGGATACCCAGGTTTCTCAACAATACTCGGTCTTCTGGCTGTAGGTCTTGTATACTGACTTTGAGGTAAAAAACATTTTTATTCCTCTGCTCCCACTTATCTGAGCTAGCCTGGGCCTTCTCATAAGCCGTTTTTAAATTTTTCCTTAATTGGTCTACATAACCCTTATGGGAGGCTGCAGAAGTATGATCCAGAGATATCCCAAAGTCCAAGTCAACTGCTAGTAGGGCCTCCCTCCCGAACATCAAACGGTAGGGTGAGTAGAGTATCCAGTGGCATTGCTCACAGTACTGTTGTATACATGCACAATAGCAGCCACATGCTTGCTCCAATTTTGCTTCTTCTATGAACTCAATGTTCCCAACATGTTCAGGAGAGTCCTGTTGAAGAGTTCAGTCTGGGCATCCCCTTGAGGATGATAAGGGGTAGTTCTGGTTTTGTCAATCCCCAAAAAGTCCAACAGTTTTCTTATCAATCTGCTTTCGAAATCTCTCCCCTGATCAGAGTGGATGCGTTGAGGTAGTCCATAGTGCACAAAAAATTTCTCCACCAGCACTTTTGCTACTGTTGAGGATTTCTGATCCTTGGTTGGATAGGCCTGAGCATACCTAGTGAAGTGGTCGGTCACTATTAGAACATTCCCTACTCCATTTGAGTCAGGCTCCAGAAATCTATGCACACCAGTTCCAATGGGCCCTGGCTTTGAAGATGGCCCATTGGGGCAGCTTGACGAGGTAGAATGACAATATCTCTCAACTTCAGCCCTCATGCCAGGCCAGTAAAACCTGTCTCTAACTAACTGGAAGGTCCTCTCAAGGCCCAGATGACCTTGCTGGTCATGAAGTGCAATTAGAACAGCTTCTCGGTGCTTACTAGGCAGAAACATCTGCCATTTATCTTTGAGACCATCAGAGGGGCCCCTTCGGTAGACCACCCCTTGATGGAGCTGCAGCCTGTCCCACTCTTTATGCACCAGCCGTTCTTCCTTTGAAGGGCTGTTAAGGAGTACACCTGAATCTTGGTCTTCTAAAGCCTGCAACACCAACTTTCCAAGGGGATCTTGTTTTTGGTCCTTCCGAAGGTCTTTTTTTGATAATTTGGGTAGATCCTCACTTTTAATTTGAGTCACGTTGCAGTAAAACTTTGGCACCCCCATTGCCGGAATTCCTATCTCTTCAGCTCTGGGTCTCCCCTTCATCTGTAACTCCGTTCCTTGGCACAGAGCTCCCACTTCTTCAGAGGTTATGTGGGTCCAGTCTTCCTTAGAGACCATTTCCTCATGGGGCCTCCTTGACAGAGCATCTGCATCTCTGTTTCCCACTCCTGGTCGATACTTCAAACTGAAATTAAATCCTGAGAGGGCGGCCAACCATCTGTGTCCTGTAGCATCTAGTTTGGCAGTGGTTAGCAGATAGGTGAGTGGATTGTTGTCTGTCCTCACTACAAACTCAGCTCCATACAAGTAGTCCTTGAGTTTATCCACAACAGCCCACTTCAGTGCCAAGAATTCAAGTTTGTGAGTGGGATAGTTCTTTTCAGATGATGTTAGACTCCTGCTCACATAGGCCACTGGGCATAGATAACCACTGTGTTCTTGGTATAATACCCCCCTAGTCCATCTCTACTGGCATCCACACACAGCTCGTAGGGCTTGGAGGTATTCGCATATGCCAACACAGGGGCAGTGGTTAGATTTTTCTTGAGCTGAAGGAATGCCTCCTCGCACTTGGGGCTCCACTGGTCACGGATGGACTCCTTGGATTTCCGAGGCCCTATATTGACCTTTAACAGCCCCCC
Organism: Rana kukunoris; assembly: GCA_029574335.1. Classification (NCBI taxonomy): domain Eukaryota; kingdom Metazoa; phylum Chordata; class Amphibia; order Anura; family Ranidae; genus Rana; species Rana kukunoris. Next base: position 110,538,275 of record CM056049.1, on the reverse strand, counting down.
TGAGTCAGAAGTATCCTCTTCGTCTTCAGTTTTTAGCAAGTCGTTCAAGGGTCTTGCGATCTTGGCTAGGGTTGTCCCGATGCCTCTTTTTTAGGACCGAGTACAAGTACCGATACTTTTTTTCATGTACTCGCCGATACCGAATACCGATAATTTTTTTAATGTGTCCCCAAATGCAGCCATGTCCCCCCAGCCATGTCACCCCACATATTGCAGCCATGTCCTGTCCCCCACATATTGCAGCCATGTCATGTCCCCCACATATTGCAGCCATGTCATGTCCCCCACATATTGCAGCCATGTCCTGTCAGCCACATATTGCAGCCATGTCCTGTCCCCCACATATTGCAGCCATGTCCTGTCAGCCACATATTGCAGCCATGTCCTGTCCTCCAGATATTGCAGCCATGTCCTGTCAGCCACATATTGCAGCCATGTCCTGTCCTCCACATATTGCAGCCATGTATGTCCCCCACATATTGCAGCCATGCATGTCCCCCACATATGCAGCCATGCATGTCCCCCACATATTGCAGCCATGTATGTCCCCCATATTGCAGCCATGTATGTTCCCAATATTGCAGCCATGTATGTCCCCCATATTGCAGCCATGTCATGTCCCCCATATTGCAGCCATGTCCTGTCCCCCATATTGCAACCATGTCCTGTCCCCCATATTGCAACCATGTCCTGTCGCCCATATTGCAACCATGTCCTGTCCCCCATATTGCAACCATGTCCTGTCCCCCATATTGCAACCATGTCCTGTCCCCCATATTGCAGCCATGTCATGTCCCTCATATTGCAACCATGTCCTGTCCCCCATATTGCAACCATGTCCTGTCCCCCATATTGCAGCCATGTCATGTCCCTCATATTGCAGCCATGTCATGTCCCCCATATTGCAGCCATGTCATGTCCCCCATATTGCAGCCATGTCATGTCCCCCATATTGCAGCCATGTCATGTCCCCCATATTGCAGCCATGTCATGTCCCCCATATTGCAACCATGTCCTGTCCCCCATACCTGTAGATATGATGATGATGCCGCCGCCGCTGCCGCATACCGCCGCCGCATACCGCCGTTAATCTCCCTGCATATAGCTAGCGCGCATTACAAGCTTTCGTTCTGAATACTTGTAAATGCCCGCGCCGCCATGTATAGACACTCCCCTTCTCGGGATTGGAGGGATCCGTCCAATCCCACGCAAGGGGGAGTTTCTATATGCGGATTCGTGCATAGACACTCCCCCTTGCTCAGGATTGAACAAATCCATCCAATCCCAAGAAGGGGAGTGTCAATACATGGCGGCGCAGGCATTTACAAGTATTCAGAACGAAAGCTTGTAATGCGCGCTAGCTATAATGAAGGGGGATTAACGGCGGTATGCGGCAGCAGCGGCATATCTACAAATATGAGTGACAGGACATCGCTGCAATAGGGGGGGGAGTATTCTATTTTAGTATCGGGGGTATTTGCGGGAGTACAAGTACTCCCGCAAATACTCGGCATCGGTCCCGATACCGATACTAGTATCGGTATCGGGACAACCCTAATCTTGGCAAATCTTTCTACAAACCTCCTATAGTAGGAGCAGAATCCCAGGAATGACTGCAATTCTGTCACATTGGTAGGCCTAGGCCAGGAGGTCACTGCCTCCAATTTCTCCGGGTCTGTTAATACCCCTTCTGCGGAAACAATGTGGCCCAGATAGTGAACCGATGATTGATAGAACTGGCACTTTTCTCTAGAAAGCTTGAGGCCTTCATCATGAAGCCGTTTGAGTACTTTCTCCAGCCTCTGTTCATGCTCTTCTAGAGTCTTCCCGAACACAAATATATCATCCAAATACACCAGCACCTCGATCAGGTTCATGTCCCCTACTGTCTTCTCCATCAGCCTTTGGAAAGTGGCAGGGGCCCCTGACAATCCATGTGGCATACGGTTGAATTCAAAGAAACCCACAGGGGTAATGAAAGCCGTCTTCCCTCTGTCTTCTGGGTGCATGGGATTCTGGTAATAACCACTCTTCAGGTCCATCACACTGAATCATTTGGCCCCTGATAGACTCTGCAAGGCATCCTCAATTCGAAGTGTAGTGTACTATTCAGGTATGGTTCGCTTGTTGAGGGTTCTGTAATCGATGCACAACCTCAATGAGCCATTCTTCTTTCTTACTACTACTATCGGGGAAGCATAAGGGCTCCTTAACTCTCTGATAGTCCCAGTTCTCTTCAAATCTGCTAGTTGTTCCCTGAGGTCTTCCAAATCCGTCAGAGGGACTCTCCGGCCTCGCTCCATGAAGGGTTTATCTTCCTTCATCCGAATCCTTTGAGTGGCACTCTTCGCACATCCAACATCAAACTCAGTCTTTGAGAATATCTTCTTCCACTGATCAAGTTAGGCATTAACCCTCTCTTCCCATTCTGGCGGAAGGTCCGTGCCATCAGGTTGACCCCCCTCCTTCTGGTCTCTAATCTTCTTTCCCTCGTCAAGGTCAGAGGGAGCAACTGGGGTGGCCTGGTGTACTCGACCCAACAGCACTCTGGCTGGCACCTCCACATGATGTTTAGTAGTATTTCGAACACTGACAGACACCCTTTCGAGATTTCTCCTCAGGACTTTCAATGGGATCACCTCAGGTATCACTTCCACTCCTTCCGGGTGCCTAGCGGAGTCGGGTTCAAGGACAAGGAACGGGCCTGGCTAAGACCAGGTAAGTTTCACTAAGGCCTTCAAGCAGGTCACCTCTCCAGGTCGCAGTACCCTTGCGGTCTTCTCCAAACACCAGATTTTTCCCACTCCTCCAAGGGCAGACTACCGCTAAGGTGTCGAAGGTGTCTGCTGCTCCCGCTACAGAGGGATCGAAGGTCAGACGGATGGGCAGATATCCGTCGTAACGGAAACTTTGAGTCCCTATACCCCATATTTCCAGCTCTTCCAATTTTTAAAGGGGTAAGTGGGAGAGGTATCTGTCATAAAAGTCTGTGTACAGGAGGGTCACTTGAGCTCCAGTGTCCCGGAGGGCCTTGGTGTAGATCCCTTCCACTTGGATGGAAACTAACGGGGAGGGCCCCACTAAATTTTCTGGAAACTTCGGGGGTGTGGGTCCTTTCTTTTGCTTGGTAACACGCACCCTCACTCCCTTCTTACTTAGGCTTCCTCTTACTTCCGCCCGTCCATGCTGGGAGGGGGTGTAAGATGGCATTGGATTAGGCATTTCTTCCTCCTTCTGTTTCTCTATTTCCTTTTGGATTTTGGAGTTATCTACAGTAAAGGTAAAAATATAGCGCTCGTTCAAAAAAAACAAATGTATGGAAAGCAGCAATAAAAAAGGTGTAAGACTACACCAAGACAATATATGAAACAAGAAAAATCGCGCTAAAGCTGTAAATAAACAAATTGTGGTATGTCAAACACCTACAAATAAAAAATATATATAAAAAATCCTGCATAGTATACAAAATAATGTGCACAGACTGGAACTTGAATTCAATGTTCAAAGTGGTTTTGCACATAAGTACAGTCCATCAATAGATTCGAAAGTTCATGTATTGGAAGACTCCCAGGTGCAGATGATAAAAACAGACACTCCGGACAAGGTGCTACAAATAGAACCTCCACCACATATACAGTGCAGAAAATAAGTATTTGAACACCCTGCTATTTTGCAAGTTCTCCCACTTGGAAATCATGGAGGGGTCTGAAATTGTCATCGTAGGTGCATGTCCACTGTGAGAGACATAATCAAAAAAAAAAAATTCCAGAAAAAATGATTTTTTAACATTTATTTGTATGATACATGCAAATAAGTATTTGAACACCTGTCTATCAGCTAGAATTCTGACCCTCAAAGACCTGTTAGTCTGCCTTTAAAATGTCCACCTCCACTCCATTTATTATCCTAAATTAGATGCACCTGTTTGAGGTCATTAGCTGCATAAAGACACCTGTCCACCCCATACAATCAGTAAGAATCCAACTACTAACATGCCAAGACCAAAGAGCTGTCCAAAGACACTAGAGACAAAAATTGTACACCTCCACAAGGCTGGAAAGGGCTACGGGGAAATTGCCAAGCAGCTTGGTGAAAAAAGGTCCACTGTTGGAGCAATCATTAGAAAATGGAAGAAGCTAAACATGACTGTCAATCTCCCTCGGACTGGGGCTCCATGAAAATCTCACCTCGTGGGGTCATATCCTAAGAAAGGTGAGAAATCAGCCCAGGACTACACGGGAGGAGCTGGTCAATGACCTGAAAAGAGCTGGGACCACCGTTTCCAAGGTTACTGTTGGTAATACACTAAGACGTCATGGTTTGAAATCACATGGCACGGAAGGTTCCCCTGTTAAACCAGACATGTCAAGGCCCGTCTTAAGTTTGCATGACCATTTGGATGATCCAGAGGAGTATGGGAGAAAGTCATGTGGTCTGATGAGACCAAAATAGAACTTTTTGGTCATATTCCACTAACCGTGTTTGGAGGAAGAAGAATGATGAGTACCATCCCAAGAACACCATCCCTACTGTGAAGCATGGGGGTGGTAGCATCATGCTTTGGGGGTGTTTTTCTGCACATGGGACAGGGCGACTGCACTGTAAAGGAGAGGATGACCGGGGCCATGTATTGCAAGATTTTGGGCAACAACCTCCTTCCCTCAGTTAGAGCTTTGAAGATGGGTCGAGGCTGGGTCTTCCAACATGACAATGACCCGAAGCACACAGCCAGGATAACCAAGGAGTGGCTCTGTAAGAAGCATATCAGGTTCTGGCGTGGCCTAGTCTCCAGACCTAAACCCAATAGAGAATCTTTGGAGGGAGCTCAAACTCCGTGTTTCTCAGCGACAGCCCAGAAACCTGACTGATCTAGAGAAGATCTGTGTGGAGGAGTGGGCCAAAATCCCTCCTCCAGTGTGTGCAAACCTGGTGAAAAACTACAAGAAACGTTTGACCTCTGTAATTGCAAACAAAGGCTACTGTACCAAATATTAACATTGATTTTCCATTTCAAATACTTCTTTGCAGCTGTATCATACAAATAAATAGTTTAAAAAATCATACATTGTGATTTCTGGAATTTTTTTTTTTGATTATGTCTCTCACAGTGGACATGCACCTACGATGACAATTTCAGACCCCTCCATGATTTCCAAGTGGGAGAACTTGCAAAATAGCAGGGTGTTCAAATACTTATTTTCTGCACTGTATATGTATGGCCTCTTACCAGATAAAGGAAAAAAGACAGCATTCAGAGATAAACGTATATCCTGGAAAGGCTCTCGATTGCAGTCACCTGGATGTAGACAATCTCCTCGCACACCCAATGAGCATAAAGCATGTACAGGAAACAACAAGGCTCACATAGTGTGAATCGTTCATTTAATATAATAAATAATAATAACAGTATTGCACTTACAAACGGTATGCAGTTAAAAGCATGGATGAAAAATGTAGCCGGCCGGCTAGTAAACACAGCCCGTATCTTCCGGGTATGGATCGTATGCGCGGTGACGTCACCGCGCATACGATCCATACCCGGAAGATACGGGCTGTGTTTGCTAGCCGGCCGGCTACATTTTTCATCCATGCTTTTAACTGCATACCGTTTGTAAGTGCAATACTGTTATTATTATTTATTATATTAAATGAACGATTCACACTATGTGAGCCTTGTTGTTTCCTGTACATGCTTTATGCTCATTGGGTGTGCGAGGAGATTGTCTACATCCAGGTGACTGCAATCGAGAGCCTTTCCAGGATATACGTTTATCTCTGAATGCTGTCTTTTTTCCTTTATCTGGTAAGAGGCCATACATATATATGTGGTGGAGGTTCTATTTGTAGCACCTTGTCCGGAGTGTCTGTTTTCATCATCTGCACCTGGGAGTCTTCCAATACATGAACTTTCGAATCTATTGATGGACTGTACTTATGTGCAAAACCACTTTGAACATTGAATTCAAGTTCCAGTCTGTGCACATTATTTTGTATACTATGCAGGACTTTCTTATATATATTTTTTATTTGTAGGTGTTTGACATACCACAATTTGTTTATTTACAGCTTTAGCGCGATTTTTCTTGTTTCATAAGTTATCTACAGTAGGTGGGCACCCAGTTAACTCCTTCACCGGGGCCCTCTGAAGTTTTCAGTCGGCTTGTACATTTGTTGATTGGCCTTAATAGGCAAACTTCCCTTGTATGTCCTACTCTTCCACAGTTTAAACAAAATATGAATCTTTTGGGCCTTCTTGGTGGATCACCCTGCCTGCTTCTCCGGGTTCTTTCCTCCTGGTTTGGTAAGGGAAGACTTCTGCTTGACTGGTCAAGGAAGCCACTGAACTGAAAGGCAATAGGATCCATGGGTTGGGCTCCCCTTATAACTTGTTGAGCTCTGAACTCATCTACTTTCATAGGATCCATTCCCTTCTTTAACAGGATCTGGTGTAAGATTTTATCTAGTCTGACCCACAAATTCGGATAACTTCTCCCCTTGTTTCTGAAAACAGTGCTCCAATTGATAGTGAAGTTTACTAGTGTTCTCAGTTCTTCCAAATACACTCTGTAAGACGTCTAGATAGTCATGCGCAACACAGTCCGTTTTGCTGAGTTTATAGTTGTGTATGGCCTCTAACTCCGGTCCCCTTAGACTCTCCATAATTCTTTGTTTCTTATGCTTCTCGGGGACTTCCCACTCTTCCAGAGCCTGAGTAGCATGATCCAACCATTCTTCAAATTCATCCTCTGAGGAGGGTACTGGTTGCCTCCCTGAGAAGGTTCTGAGCTTCCTATATCCTGCAATTAAATACTCTGGGGAGTCTTTTTTACACTGGGTCACATTTTCTCCCAAAACGGCACGCAATTCTGGGCCAAGAGTTTTTAAAGGTGCGGTGCCAGACTCCTCCGTTTTTTCCTTTCCGGATCCTCTAAGGGACAATGTACTGGAAGTAGTAAGGCCGTCTTGTTCTTCTTTAGGATGTATTAAGAGAAGTTCTACATGGTCTGCTGTCTTTATATTGGCACCTTGAAAAGAATCCGGAAGTCCTTTCTTCCACTCACATAAAGCATAGGTGTGAGGGTTGGTGTTATCTAATCGCGTGTCCACCACCCATTGCTTCCTGTCTGTCTTCAGGGTTGAAAACAATTTAACTTCTGTCCAGGCTTCACCTTTAATCTCCACTACTAGACCATTCTTCCAGTCGACATTTTCTTCTTCCCACCACTTAAATGCGGCAGCAGCATCCATGGCTGGTTCTGACCGGGGAAAAAGGTTCTTTTCTTCAAGGGGAAAAATATTGTTTATTTCTTTAGAGAAGTAGAATCCCGGACGAGACCCACATGTAGCACTACCCCCTCAGGAGCCGCTGGATAGATTTGGGATCTACTCTCATTAATTTGTACACCCCTTAAAGTGGCTCGACCCTCCCTAGACACACCAGGGCAGATGCAATAGTATTGTATTTCCCACTTGGCTGGGGACACAATGACACACAGAAAATATGCAATGCGACACGTTAATATAATTACCTTCTTAACTTTCAGCTCCAGGAGTAAACACACCTCACACAGTTAATATAGTTAGAACCAAATAGATAACTTTACTTGGAATATGGTGAAAGGGTAGAACAAAACAGGTTAAACATACACAGACAATTATATTTTCCTGACGGACTCCATGGCAGCCTACGTGTGGGTTTAATCCCGCCTCTCATACCTCATAGGACCCTTCTCCCATAAATCTTTGCTACTAGCCATAGCCAGTGTTCCTTTTTTGTCCTCCTCCTAGGACCTACGTAATCTTACCTTAAGAAGATGTATCTTGATCAAGTCCTGGTGGATGCACGTGTTGTTGGCAGTTTCTGGAGTCCAGCATTCTCGGCTATTAGCGGGATGGACAAGAGCAGCAGTGGTGGTGCCATGAAGAGCTTTCTATCCAGCCATTGGCAGGCAAAGCAGCACCTTGGCCAAACGTCCTAGCTATTAGCAGGAGGCCCTTCTTTCTATGCCCAGGTCGTGCAGCGGGAGTGGTTGTGCTCTTCTTCCCAGGCGTGGTCAAGAGATCGTTTTCTCGGGTGGTAATGTATGTTTTAAATTTTTTTGTTGGCAGCCTTGTTTATGTTGTCTGTCCGGTGTTTCTTTCAGGCTAGCTGGGGCTATGGCCGCTGGAACGCTTCTGCGTTCCAGTCTCGCGGCGTCCCGCCGTTCTGCGCATGTGCGAGTCTCGTTCTGAAACGAGGCTTGGTTGCGCATGCGCGGTACGGTCTAGTTCGCCGTGATCGCGCAGGCGCGCGAGGTCGGCGGGGGTCACGCGGTTCACGGCACAGGCGCACGAACGCGGTGACGTCATCGCTGAGCGGCAGCTTTAAAAACTGTCAGCTCACTTTGTTTTTTTTGGCACATCCCATTGCATAGATCGCCAGGCAGTCTAGCGTGGTTCTGGAGGTATGAGGTCCTTTTATCCAATTTATTTCTACTTTAAAATGCACTCTAGTGTCTCCCTATGTTATATCTGGTTTTCTCTTACTTTGGTTATTGCAGTACTGTTTACCTCTGCCATGGATGTGTCACCGCCCCCCTGTGGCCAACCCTTACGCTGCAGGTAGGGTGAATAATTTTCATCTGCCTGTTTGTATGGGTTTTCTGTGCTTATAGGCACATTAACCTCTTTTTCTTTCCCTTAGTCCCTTCTAGGTCCGAGCTTCAAACGTCAGTACGCGAAGATAATGTGATTACTGCTCCACAATATTCACTTCCAAAGTCAAGTTCTAGGCGTTCGAGATCTCCCTCTAGACATCATAGAGAGGGGTCCAGATCCACGTCTGGACACCATTCCTACCGCCATTCCAGTCATTCTGGTAGAAGATCTTGCTGGGGGTGTAGATCCCAAGTCCCGGATGATAAATCCTTCTGTGATAAATGTTATTCCCGGGCTGCAAAAGAAAGAGGTGGTGCAGACCAGCAAGTGGAAGCCCTAGTCAGGAGAGTGGTCCATGAATCTATGAGTGTCTCTGATTCCAACCGTGCAGTCATCTCTCCTGTGGATCCGGCACCAGTGGTTCTGCATGATATCTCTGAGGCCCCAGGCCCATCTCAGTTTGTCCACCCACCAAGTGAGGCATCGGATAGTGAAGCAGAGAGTGCTATTGATACAGTTGGTTTTGATTTTTCTCTCGTCCCAAATCTAGTCAAAGCAGTAAAAGATGCCTTAAAATGGGAAGAGACGGTTGAAGCGCCGTCTAAGCAAAGGAAGTATTTCAAGCAGCTTAAGAAGGAACGCCCTACCTTTCCCCTTATAGGTGAACTTGGGGAGATTATTACTGATGAATGGGCTAACACAGAAAAGAAAAATTCCTTGCTCTCTAAAGTGGCAAAGATGTATCCGTTTAAGAATGATGAGGTGAAACATCTAGAGTCGGCCCCTCTGGTCAATGCGGCCGTGATGAGATTAGTGAAACACGTCACCCTTCCCCTGGAGGATACCGTTTCATTTAAAGATGGTTTGGAAAGGAAGATTGATACAGACCTCAAACGCATTTACATTACCGCGGGTATGGCTTGTAAACCAGCCTTAGCCCTTGCAGCCCTGTCCAAGGCAATGGAGGCCTGGACTGGGGAAGTGGACACAGTCTTGGCAAGTATCCCTGAAGACTTAGCCAGGATCTTGCCCATTCATGAATTAAAAATGGCTTCGGTCTTTCTGGGAGAGGCATCCCTTGACATTATTCGCCTAGTGGCACGGGTCATGCTTTCCTCTGTGACTGCAAAACGTGCCTTGTGGCTACGTCCTTGGATAGCTGATCCTGCCTCAAAACAGGCATGGTGCAGGATCCCCTTTCAAGGTTCTTCCCTCTTTGGGAATAAACTGGATAGCGCCATCACCCGTGCCACAGGGGGTAAGTCGGGGTTTCTTCCCCAGGATCGTCGTCCATTTGGGCAGAGGAGATTTTTTTCCAGACAAGACCAAGATCGTGCAAGAGATGCTCGTCGGTACAAGCCTGGTCGGGAGTTCAGGAAGAACTGGAGAAGAGGCCAGTCTTCTACTCAAAAATCCACAAAAGGGGTTACTTCTGCTGGACGTGACGCCCCTAAGTCTTTTTGATATAGGGTCTGCTCAGACGGAACAAGTCGGAGCGCGGCTGTTTCAGTTCCGGCATGTCTGGGCAGCTTCGATAAAAGATTTTTGGACTGTCAAAACAGTATCCTCAGGCCACTCTTGGACATTTGTCAGTCCTCCTGTTCTTCAGTTTGTTCTCACTGCACTTCCCAGCTCAGTAGAGAAAAGTCAAGTTCTTCTATTGTACACCAACTCCCTCCTGGCCCAGGGCGCCGCCATTCATGTACCAACAACCGAAAGATTCCAAGGGATGTATTCCCCCTTGTTCATGGTTCAAAAAAAGACCGGCTCCTGGAGGCCAGTTATAGACTTGACACATCTAAATACTTTCATAAAAAAGGAAAAATTCAAGATGGAATCACTTCTCACAATACGTCAGGCGGTTCAGCCAGGCGATTGGCTGGTCTCCATAGACTTAAAAGATGCCTATTTCCATGTGCCCGTTGCAGCAGACTTTCAGAAATACCTTCGGTTTGCTATAGGCAGTCTTCATCTCCAATTTACATGTCTCCCGTTTGGGCTCACAACATCGCCGCGGGTGTTTTCAAAGCTCTTACTGGCAGTCGTAGCCTTAATCAGAACCAAGGGGATTCGTTTACATCATTACCTGGACGACCTGCTGTTACTTTCACAGAACAGGGAGCAATTGCTGGTACATCGGGCCCAAGTTATACTCATTCTGACCGAGTTCGGTTGGCTTCTAAACACAGAAAAGAGTCACCTGGAACCAACTCAATATCTAGTTTTTCTCGGTGCCCAATTCAACACAGCCCAGAATTCCATCTCCTTACCCCTGGAGAAAATCCCAGTTGTTCGGGACAGAGTTCGCCTTGCCCTGGAGTCTCCTTTTCTCAGAGTCTCGCAATGTCTCAAAATAATAGGCACCATGGTTTCCACGATTCCCATGGTGAGGTGGGCACAATGGAGGATGCGGCCTTTTCAGAAGGGTTTTCTCCTACAATGGAATCCGAGTTCTCGGGATCACCTGATACGAATAACCCCCTCCATGCGGGAAAGTCTGTTTTGGTGGCTTCTACGAAAGAACCTTCTCAACTGCCACTCGTTAGCTCCCACTTCCTGGATCACGATCACGTCGGACGCCAGCAACAGTGGCTGGGGAGCTCTCTGTCTGAAGGAAGTAGCTCAAGGGAAATGGGATTTTCCATCACGGAAGATAGTGTCCAATGTCCTAGAACTCCGTGCAGCCTTTTGCTCTCTACAAGCTTTTCTCCATCTAATAAAAGGGTCCTCAGTCCTTCTGAGGATGGACAATACGACAGCAGTATCTTACGTCAAGAGACAGGGAGGCACCCGCAGTCTGTCCTTATTGAAGGAAGTGGAGCCGATCATGTCCTGGGCACAGACTCATCTGTTAGATTTGACAGCTGTATATCTTCCCGGAGCACAGAATCTGCAGGCAGATTTCCTCTCAAGGAACGCCATCAACAACAACGAATGGTCTCTTCACAGCGAAGTCTTCAGTTGGATCCTGTCCCTGGGGGTTGTTCCGGAAGTAGACCTATTTGCATCTCCGGTCAACTCCAAGATGGAGAAGTTTTACTCGAGAGGTCGTTGTCCCCAAGCCTTCGGGGTGGACGCCCTAACAGATCGTTGGAGGTTTCGCAAGGCCTACGCCTTTCCCCCAGCTCCGGTCATCCTACGCTTTCTATCGAGGCTCAGGTGGGAGGATGCCGAGATAGTGGCGATTATCCCGTATTGGCCCAACAGACCGTGGTTTCCACTGCTGTTTCAACTGAGCTTCCGGGAACCAATTCCGCTCCCAATCAGACCAGATCTCCTGTTGCAAGGAATGATCCCTCACCCATGTCCAACCCATCTACATCTGATGGTCTGGTTTTTGAGAGGGGAAGGTTGGAAGCACTAGGATGTCCAAGCGATGTCATTCCTACATTGTTGAATGCTAGACGGTCAAGTACCAACAAAGTCTATCAAAGAATTTGGGCAAAGTTCTCTGAGTACTCCTCTTCCATGGACTGTTCTCCGAAAGATCCAAGGATTCAGGAAGTTCTAGGCTTTCTCCAGACGGGTCTTGATCTGCCTCTGTCAGTTAGCTCATTGAGAGTCCAGGTCTCAGCTATCTCGGCCTTTACAGGCATATCCTGGGCTAGACATCCCCTCGTCAGGCAATTCTTTAAAGGTGCGATGAGACTTAGACCTCAAAGGAAACCGAGGTTCTCCAAATGGGATCTTCCTCTTGTTTTGAATTACTTCTCAGGAAGATGTCTCACAGATCAGTTGTCGATCAAGGATCTATCCCTTAATGCAGTTTTTCTTGTAGCCATAACATCGGCTAAGAGGGTCTCCGAGATTATTGCTCTAGGTTCCAAAGAGCCATTCCTCACTTTCTTCCCAGACCGCGTAGTATTGATCCCTATGCTTGGCTCCAATCCGAAGGTCTCATCTGTTTTTCATGATAATCAAGAAATCGTCCTCCCTACCTTCCGGGTCTCTGAGAACTCTAATATTCATCCTTTGGATGTTGGGAAGGTCATAAAACAATATCTGGAGGCTACAGCTCCTTTTCGTCAGTCCGACCATCTTTTTGTTTGTTTTCATGGAAAGAATAGAGGAATGCGTGCTTCCTCCAGAACTATTGCAGCTTGGATTGTCCAAGCCATCCAAGGGGCTTATAAGGCAAAAGGGTTGGCTCCTCCTGATGCGGTAACTGCCCATTCGACTCGGAGCTTGTCTACTTCATGGGCGGCTGCCCGGCATGTTTCTCCGGAAGTTATTTGCAAAGCGGCCTCTTGGTCATCGCTAAACACCTTCATGACGCATTATTGTGTGGAACCGGCTTCTTTATCGTCGGTGAATTTTGGTTTACATGTTTTGTCTGTTGACGATGTCAATTAAAATCTTTCTGTTTATCCAGCAATTACCCACCCGGGTGTGTTCGGCTATTCATTTCCCACACGTAGGCTGCCATGGAGTCCGTCAGGAAAAGGGAAAATTTATATCAAATACTTACCGTAATTTTCCTTTCCTGATGGACTCCATGGCAGCAGGAGTTCCCTCCCTTGCTGGAGTAGGCTATATTACGGAACACTGGCTATGGCTAGTAGCAAAGATTTATGGGAGAAGGGTCCTATGAGGTATGAGAGGCGGGATTAAACCCACACGTAGGCTGCCATGGAGTCCATCAGGAAAGGAAAATTACGGTAAGTATTTGATATAAATTTTCCCTTATATAGCAAGTGACTCGGCAACAGCCTCTTGCAGGAGTCAGTTGATAAAATACAATTTAAACTAAGCCGGCAATGCTTCTAAATAATAAAGTCACTATAGGCAGTCTATGCTCGCAAGCTTTCCCTAGTGGGCAATCTTATGAAACATAAGGACAAGGGACCCTGGCCAGGGCGGGTTCAAACGACTTCAGGATGTTTCCACAGGATGAAGTTTCTGTTGATATAGTTGGTGCACTTATTTAAATTTTGTAATCCAAAGAGGGAAATTAAACTTGGTCAAAGGGATATGAGGAACACAGAATATTCACAGGCCGATCGTCCAGTCAGCGATAGGCAATCTCGATAGTGTGACCTTCCGACACTAGGCCCCTCTGCTAAAACAGCACACAACACGTAGCTCCGTCTGATGGAGAACTGTCAACTTTATGAACTGACGTAGTATTGAAAATTGGGCAGGTGCCCTCTTAACCAAGTAGACTCAGTCCGTCTGAGGCCTTAGAAAATGCGCCAAACAGTCGCCGCTCTGCAACACACGATCTCCGGATCGACAGCTCCCCACTGTTACGTCAGTCAGCTTGTGAGTTCCTCCGGTCCTCTGGAAGCATGAACTGCAGGCACTCAGTCTGGTTCCTCTCCGGATAGTTGGTCTCCAGATGGATCCCCTTCCAGGCTTCAGGCCTAGCTGCTTGGCTGTAGATGTTCTCCCCTGTTCCACAGAGGGGAGAACGTAGATCCCAAGAGACAGACAACAGCTCCTCCCTTCCTTTAAGTAACCTCCCCCATAAGGCTATGCGGAGGTGTCATGTGCTACAGGAAGGCAAAGCATTGTGGGAAATGTAGTCTGTTCCTACAAATTGTCAATGGAGTCCATTTCTCCTGATACTTTACATCCACCAAAATGCATTGCTATTAAGGAATACAACACATAAGTTCAATACCATTGGAACACTGGTGGGGATTCAGGTCAACAGTCAATGATGGCATGACCCCGCTACACAGGGATTGGCATTCTGCGGCCTGCAGGCCACACCCGGCCAGCCACCGATAGATGTCCGGCCCGTCAGTGCCCGTTATTAATTCACGGCACCCGTCCTGTGTACATGTTCGCCGCTGCCCTCTTCATTGGACAGCGACAGTATCACAGGGCTGGATGGGGGCGGGAACTGCTGGAGTTAACTTTTTACATTATACAGCAGGTAATTGGATGCCAGGCGATCCGAGCAACTAATCACCAGCCTGTTAATGTGAAAAAATAACCAGCAGTTCCTGTCCCCATCCAGCCCTGTGATATCGATCTCTGCTCTACTTGCGGTATACCTATGTAAGGCAGGAGAGTTCTAGCTACACAGTGTGTGTGTGTGTGTGTGTGGGGTGGGGTACAGAGGACACTATAGGGGGTACAGAGGACACTATGGTGGGGACAGCGTACACTATGGTGGGGACAGAGGACACTCTGGTGGGTACAGAGGACACTATGATGGGGACAGAAGTCACTGCAGTGAGGGGGGGCAAGGGACAGCGGACACTGCTTGGGGGCACAGGGACCCCATCACCCCTGGGGACCCCATCACCTCTGGGGGCAGGAACCCCATCTCCTGACCATGCTGGCTGGCAGGGTTGACGTCAGCCACCCTTGGGTTCCAGGATGGGGAAGGGGGCAGTAAGATCTGAATCCCCAGCCACATGCTCCCTCAGGTTGAACTGGCTTTATATTAGTTAAGCACCTTAACCACTTAAGCCCCGGACCAATATGCTGCTAAATGCCCAAAGGCGTTTTTACGCTTTAACAGACAATTGCGCGGATGTGGCTCCCAAACAAAATTTGCATCCTTTTCTTCTCACAAATAGAGCTTTCTTTTGATGGTATTTGATTGCCTCTGCGATTTTTTTTTTGCGCTATAAACAAAAATAGACCGACATTTTTGAAAAAAAAAACAATATTTTTTACTTTTTGTTATAAGAAAAATCGAATAAACGAAATTTTAGTCAAACATTTAGGCCAAAATGTATTCAGCCACATGTCTTTAGTAAAAAAAAAATTGCAAAATATAAAAAAAAAAATTGCTACCTAGCGGCAACAGTGACACTAATACAGCGATCAGAAAATCGATCACTTCGTGACACCGGCAATAGGGGGTGAAAGGGTTAACTAGGGCCGTTGATCAAGGGGTTAAACCTTTATTAGGGGGGGGTACGGGGCTACCCTGAACCCAACACTAACTGCCTGTCACACTAACTGTCACACTGACACTAAATGCAGTGATCTGTAAATATATGATCACTGCAATCAGTGACACTGTGACAGGGGGCTGGGGGGGGTGATCGGAAGGGGTTAAGTGTGCCTATGTGTGTGGTGTCAATGTAGTGTTGGTGCGACTTACTTGTGATGTAGGAGAGCTTACATCACTTCCTCTGCCAGTGTTTACATTACACAGGCAGAGGAAGTGCAGGGCGGAGGCTCGGCGGATTGGCTGGGAGCGATCACGACGGGGCGGACAAAAACGAACAGCCGCCCTCTCATCCCGGATCGCTCCCAGAGGTAGGACGCCCGCCGCATGTAGCGCGGGGGGGTCCCAATCGGACCCCCGACCCGCAAGAAGGCAGGGACGTACATGTACGCCCATCTGCCTGTACGTGCCATTCTGTGGACGTACATATACATGCGGCGGGCGTTAAGTAATTTAAGTGACGTAAACCCAAAGTGTTATTATTACTATGTTAGGATTATTATTATCTTTCTTTATTAGCGGGTGAATGTGGCCCAATATGCATTCACATATATTGAATCCGGCCCTTAAGTGTAAAAAGGTTGCTGACCCCTTGCTTACAAAGAAAGTTTAATTCGTGAGATGAACAAATGTTGCTTTAATCTTCATATACTGCAGGTGTCTAAGGCCGTGTACACACGGCAGAGAACCTCGACGGGCAGGACACATCGTTCCGCCCGTCGAGGTTCTCTGCCGGCCGTCGAAATCGGCGACCCGCCCGTCGGGAATGGCAACCAGCCATTCATCCAGGCGGGCCGTCGAGCAAATAGAGAGCGTGCTCTCTATTTCTGCTCGACGGGCTTCCCGACGGGAAGCTCGCTGAGAGCGTACACACGGCCGAGGTCCTCGCTGGAATGCAGCTTCCAGCGAGGTTCTCGCTGGTTTCCAGCGAGAACCTCGGTCGTGTGTACACGGCCTTAGTGTTTGCAAGACTGTGTTTGGCTTATTAAAACATTCTGGCAGCACAGATTTCATAGTTATCTGGAAAACAGTATTTATTTTTGGTAGCAGATTCAGATGGCACACTTTGAAAACAGCATGTAGGATGGCTGGGCACCGGTCCTATGTGCGTTTTTGAATCCTTTCTAAATGTTACATTTATACAAACACCCCTTGAGTGTTTCTGGGCCTTTTACTTTTTCACACGTTAAAGCGGTTGTAAACCGCATATACATTTTTTTTATTTTTTTAGAATCTGCAAGGCAAAAGCCATAACGAGCTAGTATGCACCGCATACTAGCTCATTATGAAATACTTACCTCGGAACGAGGAAAGTAGAACTTACCTGGTCCACGCTGAGCGAGATGTCATCTTGACTCGGCGTGTCTTCCGGGTATCGCCACTCCAGCGCTGTGATTGGCTGGAGCGGCGATGACGTTGCTCCCGCGCGTGCGCGCGGGAGATTTTTAAATCGGCAGGGTCCGGCGGATGCCGGTCCTTTCGCCGTGGATTCCGCCCTGCACATTCGCCGCTGCAATCAGTGGCGCATTGCGAGGGGAATATCTCCTAAACCGTACAGGTTTATTATAGGCTTATCTGTAGGTAAAAGTGAAAAAGTGGAGTTTACAACCACTTTAAAAGTAAATAAAAAATCTTTGTGTTCTGAAAGCTGGGAATGAAATCTCACAGTAGTAGATTTCTTGCAGATTATATTGGAATTGGTTAGTAAACAGTGGCATGTGTACAGTTGAAAGGCCTAGTAAAATGTAGTGTTGTAATAGAAGATTGTGTGTGCAACAGGCACCTCTTCTAGTCTTTTAAATGTTGCCTGTCAAATTCACCCATTCATAGGTGTGCGCAGCCTATTGAATTAGGGTGTGCACCCCAAAGCTCACACACAAGCTGCCAATCACTCACTGTGTTCACTCAGAAAGGGAAGGGGCCAGTAAATTACATATTTACTGGCCCCTTCCCCCACTTATCCTAAAACATACCCCTGTGTGTGCCCGCAGCAGCAGTCGGTGGGAAAGAAGAGGAGGGAAACCGGGAAGCACTGTGGGGGGAAGGGGGGGTCCCAGGGCAGTAGAGAGAATCTGTGCTGTACAGGGTGATTAGGGTGTGCCTGGGCACACCTGGCACACCCTGTGCGC
The DNA here is from genome assembly GCA_029574335.1 of Rana kukunoris. Lineage (NCBI taxonomy): Eukaryota > Metazoa > Chordata > Amphibia > Anura > Ranidae > Rana > Rana kukunoris. The sequence continues at coordinate 110,520,596 of CM056049.1, read as the reverse complement.
ATGCCTATGCGCCCTTTAAGATCATAGGGACAGCACCATAATCGCAAGCCTAGCTCTAGCTTACACTTTTTTTACGTTTTGGACAGAATAAACAAGGCCTAAAACCTCTGTTGCAGTTTATGGCCCTTTTGGGACAGGAACTAATAAAAAAATTCTCTAGTGGGGACACAGACTGCAAAATCATTTTTTTTTTGGGAATGGGGTGTCTGGAGGTCTAAACGATTGATCATCCTGAGTTCTTTTAGGTCTTTGTAGAAATGTTTAGCACAATAACATTTTCAGTCAAGGTATGGACTACATAACGATAAAACAAATCACAATTTATTTACCATTAAGTCACTAACAATCACATAGATAGGTCTGATTGTTTGTGAGATGCAAAATCACATTTAGATTATTAGCATATTGCTTTATCAGTAATAAATATATCCATATAATATATTGGGGGTCGAGAAACTTAGAAGAAATCATATTCCTTATTGGTCATTCAGTGGATATAATCACCATGGTCTACAAGTAATTTAAACTATGCTGGTAGACAACAAGGTCCACCCACTCAGTCCCTCTCCTCGAATTCTCTATGCAGAATGCAAGGGTTGAGTCTATAGTAATAGTTACGCTGACACAGCTCAACCTAATTACTTTGATCTCGTCAAGTGGTTGTAAATGTAATTTTTTTTAATAAAAAAAATTAACAAATAGGTTTATACCTAATGAACTACACAGAGCAGCCCCGATCCTCCTCTCCTTAGGTCCCCCACCAGCGCTCCTGGCTCCTCAATCCACAGAGTGCCCCCAAAAAAGCCTTTCTATACGGGCACTCATGTGGGCTGTCTCCCAATTCTCTCTGTCTGCATCTATTGACTCTGACAGCAGGACTTGGCCTCGACCGCTGCCACTGACTTTTATTGACAGCAGTAAAGCCAGTGAGATCAGGAAGTGAGGGGAGAGAAGAGCTGCAGACGGGCACAGCACTTGATCAAATAATGGCTCAGGTAAGAAGAAGGGGGAATAAAACTGAAAAAGTGAGGGTGGCGGCACTCCAGGGATAAAACCAGCTTCATTATTGAATCACATCAAGAAAATATGAACTATAGGATGCAAAAGGCTTCCAGACCAGAGACCTGGACAAATTGAAATCTTTAGCCTCATACACACGATCGGACTTCCATCGGACTTTTCCGTGGATTTTGGCCGTGAACTTGTTCTGCATACACACGGCAGAACATTTTCAGCCAGCTTTCACCAAATCACGTGTTTTTTCAGCTCTTTACCGCCACCCTTTGGGCAACTTCTGCTATTGTTGGCTGATGTTTAGCATTGGTTCTGAGCATGCATGTTTGTACTTTGAATTTTAATCTGATGGACTTGTGTACACACGATTGGATTATCCTCCATCGGACATTTGTTGTCAAAAAGTTTGAGAGCATTCACAGCCTAATATAGCCTTCAGCGCTAATCAGCGTATTCTCTCCGTGGACTGTGTGTATGTCTTTTTGCATCCTATATTTCATATTTTAATGATGTTATTCAATAAAGAAGCTGTTTTTATCCCTTCAGTGCCGCCACCCTCACTTTTCAGTTTGATCGCTTATGGCTGCAGACTGGGCAGGCAGGTCCAAATTCAGTCAGATTCGGGAGTGAGATGAAAGTTCAGAGTGGAGAGATTCATTTATAGTTTACCATGCAAAGATAGCTGTGGGGGATTATAGGACCACATCTCAAGGATTTGCAATGGTTTCTCAAAATAGAATGCGATCCAGTCTGGATTCATGATGGAGAGTCGAGATGATGATCAGATGAGTTTCCGTGTGATTATCTTTAGTGTCTCTTTTTTCTATTTTTTTTCTTGGAGAGTTTGAGAGATATCCTATTGCTCTCGGAACGTCCAATTTTATTCCCACAATTCCTTTATCTAAGGACTAACCTAAAATGTGTAGTTTACAATATTTACCCATATGTGATTGGAAGGCATTTCTACTGATTACACTAATATTTATTTAGGTGTTGATTTTATCTGTCCATCAGATGGCACCCTAAGATAAGGAAATCCTATTTTGGGTGTGTGAAAATAAATTTGTATTTACTTAGATTAACTCTAGCTGGGTTTTATTTTATCCATTGGTTCATTCTAGGTATAGTACTATCATAGTATGGATGAGACCCTGTGGTTGATAATCTCACTTGTAGTCTTATGTCTTTAATGTTCTTTCATTTTAATCATGGGGTATATCTGCGAATGATGTGGGCCTGATCAAGATATGCGGTACATTTTTATGTAATAATTATCAGTGTTGCTCATCTTACTTTAAAAAAGTAATTAGTTACAGTTACAAATTACTTCCCTGAAAAAGTAATTGCGTTAGTGACTCAGTTACTACATTGAAAAAGTAATTAGTTACTCAGCAAAGTAACTGAATTTTTTTTTTAAATATTCTACAATGCTTTGTTGAGCCAGGGAGCAGTGAGTTAATGAGGAGTTCTACCCAAATTTGGAACTTCCTCTTATCCCACTCCTCACCCCCATGCATGCCACATTTGGCATGTAATTTTTTTTTGGGGGGGGGGAGTGGGGGCTTCAGTAGGAGTGGGACTTCCTGTCCCACTTCCTGCTTCCGTCGAGGGGCTGGTTAGGCGATTAAGCCTTAATCGCCTACACCAGCCCCTCCCTGTAGGCGATCACATGGGACACTGACAGGTCCAATGCGATCGCCTCTCCAATCAGCGGCGAGCCGCGCCGCGCGCGCATGCGCAGTGCGGCTCGCGCATGCGCAGTGGGTGCCCGGCCGTGAAGCCGAAGGCTGTCACGGCTGGGTGCCCACAGTCGGGATGGAGACGCCGGCCGGGGAGGGGGGGAGAGGAGCGGAGCCCTGGTCAGCGCGTCGCTGGAACGCAGGAGCAGGTAAGTGAGTGTTTATTAAAAGCCAGCAGCTACACTTTTTGTAGCTGCTGACTTTTAATAAACACATTTTTTGGCTGAAACACCCCTTTAATACTCCAAGACAAAAGAATGGCAGATCCTTGAGAGAAGAAAACCGGAAGCAAATGGTGATCTCATGTATATCCCAGCCTAGGTGCATCCGTCCCACCATGTATGTGCAGCTAATAGGACTTAAAACCCTTATCCATCTGCTACATATTACATCCAAATTATAAGCTGGATTAAAATGTATGTTTATAATATACATTCCTTTGAAGTTTACAGAGTCTGTAATGTAAAATCTTATATTAGGCTTTATTAGAGTTTTCTATAGTTTATTGTTTATTATTTTATTTATCTTATATAAGCTTTAATAGATGCAAGGGATCTGGAATGGGGATGTCAGATTTTTCTTTGTTGTCTGATGAAGAGATGAAATCACTGACCAAAAATAACCTGCTGATCATTGGTCTGTATAGGTGTCCTGCACTTACCATGTTGACCACTAGATGTCGCTGTGTTGTATAGGGAACGTTTGTTCTGTGGAACATTTTGTTCCGGCCATGTGTTCCCCGGATCATTGATCAGGTTGCGCACACAGTGTGTGTGATCAATGTGAGTTGTTCCCCAGTGATAGGTCAGTGTGAGGCGGGAGGGGCTCATTGTATCCAGGGCTCCTTGCGATTGGGAGTTTTCAGACCGCTGTGACAGGCCATCACAGCGGTCACATGATTCTAAAGCGGATTTTCACCCATATTTATGTTCACAGGGACGGCAGAAGCAATTACTCTGCTGCCATCTAGTGGCGGTATATGTAATTGCGGTAATGCCGCCCAAGTAATGGTAACTGCGTTACCGTGAGGGGAAGAGTAATCAGGTAGATTACTCGTTACCCTCAAAAGGGGCTGCGTTAGGTTACTGCGTTTATTGTAACTCCGTTACTTACAACACTGATAATTATTGACCTTCAAAGGACATCTGGGTAAGTATTGCATCATCATTTTCTCTCTCACTTCTGAATCATTTACCATTAAATCATAAGTGTTTCCCACTTTTAAAGAGGAAGTAAACCCTGATAGGTTTTACTTCCTCTATCTTTCCCTGCAAAGGTAAAGCATAATGGGCTACTATGCATAGCATAGTAGCCCATTATGTGACACTTACCTGCAGTAGAAGCCCACAATGTCACCGTCTTCCACGCTGGCAGCGAGCATCCATCTTCACCCCTCTGCTTCCGGGGGCCGGCTCTCTGACTGGCCGGGGTCACGTGGCGTCACTCCTGCCCATGCGCGTAGGAGCCGCTTTTCACGGAATGCCCCCGGCTTGAAACGGCATGGCGTGCCCTTTCAAAACAGTGCATGCGCTGTTGAAGTCATTGCTCGTGGAAATTGCAAATCTCTCCGAGACGTGTAGGTCTCAAGCCGCGTACACACGATCGGTTCAAACTGATGAAAACGGACTGAAGTTTGTTTTCATCGGTCCAAACCGATCGTATGTAGGCCCCATCGGTCCGTTATCCTTCGGTCCAAAAACAGAGGGCTTGCTTTAAAATTGAACCGATGAACGGCTAACCGATAGGTCAAAACCGATCGTTAGTACGCACGAGCATCGGTTAAAAATCCACGCATGCTCAGAATCAATTTGACGCATTCTTGGAAGCATTCAACTTCATTTTTTTCATCACGTCGTTGTTTTTTTACGTCACTGCGTTCTGACACGATCGGCTCATGAACCGATGGTGTGTAGGCACATCAGTCCATCAGTCAGCTTCATCGGTGAACCGATGAAAACGGTCCTTCGGACCGTTGTCATCGGATGGATCGATCGTGTGTCTGCAGATTTTTCCATTTGCGTTTCACGCTGTTAATGATTTGTGGGGCGCAAACTCAATTTGTTAGCAGTTCTGTTTCCTGAGACAATAAGAGAGCTGACAATATGATGAACATGCAAGTGTTGTTTCTTTTCGGGCTAGAGAAAAAGCAATGCATAGACTGTGACTGACTGCCATCAGAAGAGGCCTGAACCAGCCTTGTAAATATGGGAAACAGTTGCCTGATTGTTAAACACCCAAGAGGCACTCACCAGTGTGAGAGTGGGCCTTGACAAAGAAAAAAAGGAACTTTGTCCTTAAAGGGGTTGTAAAGGTAAAAAAAACTTTTACCTTAATGCATCCTATGAATTAAGGTAAAAAAACTTCTCACATCATCAACCCCCCCCCCCCCCCCCCCCGAGTCCCCGTTTTACTTACCTGACCGTTCGAAACTCCCGGGCGTGTCCACGTCATCCTCTTCGGTTCCCAGCCTGGCCGTTGATTGGCTAGGCTGGGCGGATAAATAGCAGCGCAGCCATTGGCTGGCGCTTCTGTCAATCACAGCAAATGACGCGGCACGCCGGGGGGCGGGGCCGAGTGATACAGTCGTCGGCTATGGCCGCCGCTGTATCACAAGAGCGCGCTCGCAAAAGCTTTCCACCGTGCGAGCGCCCTCGCATGAAGATGGAAAGCTTTTGTGAGGAGGAGCCCAGACAGCCGCCGAGGGACCCCAGAAGACAGCTTTCCGGGCCACTCTGTGCAAAACGAACTGCACAGTGGAGGTAAGTATCACATGTTTGTTATTTAAAAAGAAAAAACTGACTTTAGTGTCCCTTTAAGCCCTTGGTCAATGATCCCTCTGAGCCACCTAGAAATGGAAGTGCGAAAACCTGGTTCTCCTTTAGGCCCCTTTCACATTGGGGCGGTTTGCAGGCACTATTGCGCTAAAAATAGCGCCTGCAAACCGACCCTAAACAGCAGATGCTGTTGTTCCAATGTGAAAGCCCGAGGGCTTTCACACTGGAGCGGTGCGCTATCAGGACTCCAAAAGTCCTGCTAACAGCATCTTTGGAGCGGTGAGAGGAGTGGTGTGTTTACCGCTCCTCCACCGCTCATTTCCATTGAATGCTATGGGAAACCGTGGCTATCCCACCGGCAATGCGCCTCTGCAGAGGCGCATTGCCGGCGGTATTAACCCTTTTTCGACCGCTAGCAGGGGTTAAAACTAGGGTTGTCCCGATACCGATACCAAGCATTTCCCAGAATGCTGCTCTCCCCCTCCGCGCTTTGTGTCCCCCACCGTGCCTCTATCCTCCTCCGTTCTGCTCTATTCCTCCATGCTCCGTGTCCCCCTCCGTGCCCCTGCTGTCCTTTTCTGTTCTGCTCTCCCCCTCCATGCTTCGTGTCCCCCCTCTGTGCTACTGCTGTCCTCCTCCATTCTGCTCTCTCCCTCCATGTTCCGTGTCCCCTCTCCGTGCTGCTGCTTTCCCCCTCCATGCTTGGTGTCACCCTCCATGTCCCCCTCTGTGCTCCGTGTCACTCTCCATGTCCTCCTCTGCTCACGCTGTCAGGATGGAGAGCGGGGGTAGGAGCTGCTAAACCCAGCTCCTACCTTTTCCAAATGAACAGAGTCAGTGATCACTGACTCAGTTCATTCATATAACTGAAACATCATAATCTGTGTTTACGATGCTTCAGTTTATAAATGCATAGGAGCCTCTGTCTCCTGTCCATTCATTTTCAGTGCAACTGAGAAAGGGACTGGGGAATGTCCTTAGTCCCTTTCTCTGTCTCAAAGGGGAGATGTCAGAAAAGCCCCCCCAACAGGCTAAGAAAAAAAAAATATTGCAATAAATAATAAAAATAATAATTGTAAAAAATAATACAAATTAAAATAAAAAAACACACGGACACCATCCACCCCCTCCCCTCCCCCCAAGAAAGCTTAGGAAAAAACAACAACAAATTGTGAACATTTTTAATTGTAAAATAAAAAAATACTGACACATAAAAAAAAAGTATCGGTAATCGATATCGATACTTGTACTTGGTGGTATCGTGACAACCCTAGTTAAAACTGCGCCACTAGTGGCCGAATACCGCCGCAATTCCCAAGGTTTCGTGGAGCTATACTGCTACCGCACCTTCCACCCCAGTGTGAAAGGGGTCTTATGGGGAGCATCAGGAATGAGAAAAAAGTCAGTGGCTGAGTGATAAATTCAAACAGCATGAGCCATATAAAGGGAGTAAAGGTAAGTTTCCTTCTGATGTACTGGAGCTAGACATAGGGATGGAAGAACAATGTCCTTGTTCAGGTGAAAGTCCAAAACCGCTTTTAGGAGTAAAGGTGACTCTGTGCCTCAACACTACCTTACCCTAAAGAGTAACTCCACTTTTGTGGAGAAAAAAAAAAAAACATTTCCCTCTGGGTGATCTGTGTACATTACTGGGATTTTAACAAACTTTGTTGCACATTCCTACCTTTTGTTATTCTGAAGAAATAGCTGTTTGTCTGTGTCCATGTGGAAAGTGAACATATATGGGAGTGCTTTTTGAATTATCAGTCAGCTGCTGCACCTGCAGGGCTCTAATGAGCACAACTGCAAGGTCTACATCCCTTTATGCCTCGTACACACGATCGGAATTTCCGAATGGAAAAGTCAGACAGAATTTTTTCATCAGATATTCCGACCGTGTGTATGCCCCATTGAACTTTTTCCATCGGAAATTCAGACAGAGTTAGAAAGAGAACATCGGAAATTCCATTCATCTGTATGGAGAAAAACCAAAGCATGCGCAGAATCAAGTCAACACATGCTCTGAAGCATTGAACTAAATTTTTCTCGGCTAGTCGTACGTGTTGTACGTCACCGTGTTTTGGTCTGAATTTGGTGTGACAGTGTGTATGCAAGACAGCTTGAATGGAATTCCGTTGGAAAAACCCATCTGAGATTATTCTGATGGAAACTCTGATCGTGTGTACAGGGCATAAGACGTGATTTCCCTTTGGGAGTATCTCACCAAAAATTACATTTTTGTTGCAGGGGATGCTCAAAATTGACTGATAATTGACTGATAATTCAAAAAGCACTCCCATATATGTTCACTTTCCACATGGACACAGACAAACAGCTATTTCTTCAGAATAACAAAAGGTAGGAATGTGCAACAAAGTTTGTTAAAATGCTCAAAATTGAATTTGTATCTTAGTGCAGACTTCTGGGAAAATCAATAAACCAATCACATAAGCAGGTAATTACAAATCTGGGGGGCCTTCTGTACACCATCTGTGTACAGAACACCTCCAGGTAGCCATATTACATTGCATTTTACAGAAACTTAAAGAGCTGCAGATTGAAAAGGAAAGGTAATTTTTAATAACAGGAGTTACCCTTTAAGTTTTAAAAGGGTTATTTACAAGATAAGGCTTCCAGATCAGACCAACATTATGCAGAGGTGATGGTGACCTAAATTACAACCTTGTAAAGCCAGCCTTACATGGATTGAAATTCGGTCAGTTTAGCAGAGACCGGACAAATTTAAATCTTTTTATAAATCTGTGGTTGTACAGAAGTTGAGCTACTGATAAACTTTTGTAAAGTCACCCTGTTGGATTTTCCCTGCTAAATCAGCGCTGCAGGCTATAGCTGCACTATGTGCACAAGGGAGGTTGGCCAACTGGAGGCAGGGGTTGAAATGCTAGCTTGTAGCCCCTGAACACCAGGTCTTTTGCCTCAGCACCTGATATGCTTTCCAAACAGGTGACTGCAAAGTCCAGTAGACATTCCTTCATTTTGAAAAGTGGGAGTGTCCCTTTACTTTTTTTTTCCAAGAATTTTTTTATTAAAGATTTTTTTACATCATACATATATATAAAAAACATACACATTGGTACAATAACATACAGACAATTACAAACATAAATATTGGTACAATAATATACAAACATCTACATATACATGGTCTTCTTGTGGTCCCCTTATCTATTAGTCTATACTGGCCCCGGCTATCTGCCTAGCGTGCCCCTACCTTAAACCCATACCCTTAATTAACTTATAAGATCTCCAAAAAAAAGCTCTTAGTCTGGGAGAGGTAAGGTAGAGGGAGAGAGAGAGACGAAGAAGAGAGAGAAAGAAAGAAAAAAAATTGTGAGTTTAAAGGGACTATAATGTCACTGTCCTCATCTTCTAAGTGCGAGAAGAGGCACAAAAAAAAATTAAAAATTTGAAAAAATTAAATTAAAAAATTAAAAAAATTAAAAAAAAAAAATTGAAAAAATTAAATTAAAAAAAATAAAAAAAATAAAAAGAAAACCCATTGTGTGCTCTAATTTCCCCTGTGATTATTAAGGGGGCCCTACTGCCCCATATCTCTCCTCTAAACAAAATTAGATAAATATAAAACAGAGAGAAGAAGAGAAGAAAAAAAAAGAGAAAAAAAAAAGGGGGGGGAACTCCCCTTTTTGTTTGTGTGATGGGGTCAATCTGACTCCCCTATTCCACGTGTGTGATATATATATGTGACTTTTCTTGCTTACCCTATATAATGGGAATTTTAATACATTGGGAGTGTCCCTTTACGATGACGTTTTTGCAGTGTTGGAGAATTTAGAGACCCGAGGCTTGCAGAGGTACTAGGTCCCCCTCTTAGGCTTTGCTTTAGAGTGAGCAGCCTGGGAACTCTTTTTGGTTTCAGAATCAGGAGAAGATTTTCCAGTTTGAGCCTTGGACTTTTTCTGCACACTAGTAAATGCGCATGCTTCATCCCGATGGTCACTTATGCGCATGTGCCCTTAGGCATACGATGCACTTGTTGTCTAGGTGAATCATAAAATGTGAAATTGTTCCATGCCTCGTTATAGAGATAATCAGATGGTGTCCACCAAGACTTGTTGTGGACCGAATCCTTACCACACCTCACGCTAAACTCAGCCACAACAGACCGCTGCATGCAAAAACATACCATAATAAATATAGTGTGTGTGAGCATGTAAATTGTTGGGTAGGACAATACTTTGCATATTGGAAGCATATTTATGGTACTTATTGAATATGTGTCATGTTGCTGCAAGAATAGTAATTTCTGCCATCAGTGTTTCCACTGATGGTCCTAAATGTAGGATTCTGATATACAGATGGTAATCATATCTAAAGCTACAAAGGCAAATTATTGTATCTCTGTGTATAGATTAATGCATCATGTAAAGTATTTTTTAAATCAAAGCAGTATACTGTAAGTAGCTGGTAATAATCTGGTATCATCCTCTTGCTATACCCTGTACAGTAAAGCTTAGCCTGGGAGAAGCAGTGAACATATCTTTTAAATTGTAACTAAAAGGTAAACTTTTTTCTTTCTTTCATTTTGGATAAAGTAAGGGAGGGTTATAACCCTTATCAGTTTATTTTCTTATTTATTTATTTATTTTTGCCATCTGTGTCCCATTGTAGAGATGTCCTCTCCTATGACCAAAACAGAAAGTGAGAGGAAATCCCTCCAAAGTGAGGGAATCTCAGAGTCACATGCAGCAATCAGTCTCTTGGCATTTTTTAATGAAATAAAATGCTGCTATTCTCCCATGAATTATTCTCTCATGTACTCCGCCATCAGTACTGTATTGGTAGAGCACCGAAGGTGGAGATGGGCAAAATAGCACGTTAAATTCATTAAAAAAAACGCCATCAATTGGTTGATAGAAGGGAGACATAAAAAAAATAGTGCAACACTAATTGTAAGTCTTTTATGCACATAAGAGAGTAGCATAGTGTGCGAGCAGCTGTGATTAATATTACAATATTAGTTTTACACTTTTATACACATAGCAAGAAGTGTTTTTTTTTTTGTATTATTATTTAAATCCCAGGGTCACTTGGAGGGTCAACCCAAAGTTTGGGATTTTCTTTTACTTTTGATGATAACAGTAACCAGGGGAAAAAAAGTGCAGCTTCCCAAATGGCGCACTTTAACCCCTAGGCACTGACAGTATGCAAATGTGCGGCCTCTCGGCAGGTGGGCCTTAGCGCTGAGTGCTCACATATTTGTGTACCAATGAGCCTACAGCACACGCACTGCGCACTCCCAACACACTCACCAGCCGCTAACAGCTCCCAATCGCTTCTTGTGATCGGGAATCTTTCGGATCATGTGATCATCGTTCAGCCAATCATGGTGGTCACATGATCTCAAACCCAGACCCACCTCCCAGCATCTGAAACCTCTTAAAGGGCCAGATGGTGATGGTGCAAAGGGGTAACTGCACTAGAATTAGATCCCCTGTTCTGTCAGAAAGGGGTATGCTGTGTGGCAGAACTGTGTAAAGCTAAACACTGGATAAACAGAAATACAAATCCCTCAGCAGGTAAAACTGTTCTCATATACTGTATGTATATAACTGTGTGCTTCAAGCTCAGTTTTAACAATTGTAAGACTGTTCTTATTAAAAATTGAAGATCATGTTAGTAAAGCTTATAGAGTAACTTTATAACCTTTTTTCTTACAGTTGTGATAGAGAAGAGCTACCAGTAGCAATGGATGAAAGTCTGGATGTGACGACCGAAGGTAACTCTCTTATTAAAGCTGTATACCAGAGCAGATTGCGCCTCACAAGACTTCTTTTGGAAGGAGGAGCTTATATCAATGAGAGCAATGATCGTGGAGAAACACCGCTTATGATTGCTTGCAAAACTAAGCATGTGGATCATCAAAGTGTAAGCAAAGTTAAAATGATTAAATATCTACTGGAAAATAATGCACACCCAAACATCCAAGACAAGTTTGGGAAAACAGCACTAATGCATGCCTGTTTAGAGAATGCAGGTTCTGAGGTGGTTTCTCTGCTGCTGGAAAGTGGAGCTGACCCCAGTCTTCAAGACCACACCGGCTTCTCTGCACTGGTTTATGCAGTCAACTCAGAAGACAAGGAGACACTCAGAATCCTGCTTAATGCTTGCAAGGCTAAAGGTAAAGAAGTTATTATTATAACTACTGATAAATCTCCATCAGGAAGACAAAAAACAAGACAGTATTTAAATGTGCCACCTTCTCCAGGAATTGATGACAACAGTTCTCCAAGCCCATGTACATCACCTTCTGAAATCGAACTTAAGACCTCTCCTACACCAATTTCAAGTGCTTTTGAAGCAGAAAAGGAACTGTTTAACTTTAAAGAGGCTGATACATCTATTGAATTCAAAGGTTCCTCTGAGCCAGGTTCTCCAGCAAAGAAAGCCCATATGATGCATATTGGGGCTAAATTACCACTTCTACAAAGATTACATTCTGAACCTTGGCTTAAAATCCCACCATCTCTTCTACATCAGCATAAAGTGTCATCTTTGCAAGAAGAGCTTCAAGATATTACCCCTGAAGAAGAACTTTCTCTTAAAATGAATGGCTTGGTGTATTCCAAGCGTTACTTCACTCGTCATCAGAGCATTGATGTGAAAGATCCTACTCATCTTTTAAAAACATTTGATACCTCTGGTCCAAGGAAGTTTTCGTATGATGAAATTCATTCACAGTCACTGTATACAGAAGGTACACCAAACAAATCAGAAATCCCTGTAGATCAAGACCCTGAACTCAGTAAATACAATATCAGTATCAAGCTTGAGGAGCATAGTTCAAAGAAGAAATTTAGGAGCCAATCATTACAGCTCAGATTCCCAGCTCACTAGGTGTCATGGTCCAGCTGCAACAGAGGACAGCAAAGTCCTTTTGGAAAAAAAGAAGATGTTTTCTCCTTCTTCTCTACTGTCTGGTTCCAGGGAGTCTCTCGAAAGTGTGTCTGTTACACCCTTAAGTAGAAGGAACCACGCCATTCTTGAGAGGCGAGGATCTGGAGCGTTACTTCTAGATCACATTAGTCAAACCAGACCAGGCTTTCTTCCACCACTGAATATTAATCCCCACCCTCCTATTCCGGACATTAGTGGTCACAACAAAATATCCAGTGTTACTTTCCCGGGGACAAAAATGCTTGTGCCCTCAGCTCCGCTCTTTCCAAAAGAGTCAAAGAGCAAAAAAATGCTGCTTCGAAGGCATTCAATGCACACAGAACAGATTAAACAACTTGTTAACTTTGAAGAGATTCTTGGCTAAGGCAGGATTTCAAAGCACATGTCTTGAAAGTGTTTTACAAGCTTTCTCTTCAGATAGCACCTGCTGCACACAATACTTCAGACCTTTTCTGTAAAGAAAACAGATCCGTTCAGCTTATGCTGGATAAATTATTCAAGCAGTAAAATGCTTGCTAGTTAGCAGTAATCACAGTTTTCTCTACAATATAAATGAATTGCTGCCCTACATATGCAGTTGTCAGTGTACTAGCGGGCACAAGGAACATGAAGGAGGTATAGAGTCACAGTTGACTCTAGCTTCCAGCTTTAAATATAATGAAACAGTGGATGGTGCTAGAGTTACATCTTTGGGCATCAATGTCTTAGTATTTGGACCAGCGGGTCCAGGTTTAATCCTGAGGTGAATATGAAACAGCACAGTATGTTCATTTTGTGAAATTTTAAAACTCAGCCCTGCCTTTCATTAAGTGCATTTGACATACTTTATTGAAGAATTTCTATGCTGAATCTAGGAGTGTACTTAATATTTTAAACAGTACCAAGTACAAGTGATTGCACTAAGCAACCTATAACTCTACAAGAATTCACTTGGTTTCTTAGCACAAGATTGCTTTGATTTATTTATTTAAATGCTTCTACTTATTAAGCATAGGTAAAATATAAATTTACATGTTTATACTCATGAATATGCATGAGTGGCTGATGTATCAATATTCAAGGAGTGTACAGATATATTGATTGCTGGAATATGATCATTTGTACACTGTTATCGGAAAATATATGCATGTAAATTGCTTAATTTACCCATTAAGAGGCGTCTAAAGAAAATTGCTGTATATACTAATGATATTTTTTGAAGACAAAACTATGGCATTGGAGTTGGTTGATTGGTCCTATTTAGAATATAAATTACAAAAACGTTTGTGATTATGAATATCTCCTTTGAAGATAATGAGCATAAATGTTGAGGCACTAGGAAATGCACTGGCAAGTTAGAAAGCATCATTACGTGTATGGTGAAAAACTTGCCCTGTAGTGGTTACCCGAGGGCACTTTCATGGTATTAATGAAGCAGTGACAGTCCAGTCAACTTGAGTGAGCAATTAATATGGATCTATACTGTGATGGGATTTAAACCAAAGAGCACTGGGTTGGTCTGAGAAAATGTAAAATACCAAAAATATATAATGATTCAATATTCAATCAGTTCTAGTTAGCTTTAACAACATATTAAACATTAATGTTTTAAGATATTGTTGAGGTTATAAAAAATGTATTGATCATTTTATTTTACAAAAGGTGCAATTGTATTCGCAGTTTACACTGTTTTTAATTTCCCATTACACCTCCATATGAAAATTAATTGTTTCTTTCTATTGGCCACCTTTTTGTTTTCATGGCATAGCATTGCTGCTTATTTTCATATATGTTTTGGTATTGAGAATTTTGTTAGCTAAAATGGTAAGGTTAATCCTGTGTCAATGTTAAAATTTATTTGGCATTCTGAAATTGATTTTGAGATGTGTAAATCATTTTTAATATATAACACTGTGCAATGAAAAAAAAAAAAACTTACAATATTAAGGATTGTAGGGAAAAAATTATTTTAGTTGATGAGATTATTTTGTTTTATTCTAGAAACGATTTAATCTTTAAAACAAGCTTCAAAATTTCTTTAGAAATTGTAAAGTAGAAACTGACAAACAATTTTGTTGTAAAGTTAAAAGGCGCCATATAACTGTGCTGTGAATGGATCCATCTAAAACAAAAATCAACTAATGGCCATTTAAAAAGGTGGAGCTACTTTGTCTATGTACAGTAATAGAAAATATTTTTATCTAATATGAGAACAAATGTTCATATAGTGTTTATTGAACTCTTCGAAGTGTTAATTATATATAATGGAAACGTGAAGCAAAATTATTTATTTATTGCTTTACTGAAAAATATATATTTATGACCTTATTTTATATGTAAATAATTATTTATTTGTGTGCGATACACATTGGTAGTGTTATAAATGTAAATGGGATGTGTAGGTATTTCCGTATTAAACTGAAAATCCACACAAAATGTTATTTTAGTTTTATGAGTGTGACAGGGTTCAGTCTTTAAACCAGATATTATGTGCTGTATTTGGCCTGAATGGGGAAGATTTCCCTCACCTGGTTTTGTTGCCCCACTACAGGGGTGAAAGGTGAGTGCGTCTCCTATATACTCCCTTGCAGATTTATGTAGAGGGCAGATGATACAGAGACGTTGAAGCATTTTTTGTGGCATACCTGTGCCACCTTTAGTGGACTTTTCACAAATAGATGGGTGAACCCACAGATGTAGCAAACCAGGAAGCTCATCTCCCAGCCAAGCAGAAACCAACAGCCATCTGGTACAAAACCATGATCCAATCCACCCAAAAACAAATGGGTGAAACTATGCTTTAATTTTGTATGCACTAAATACAGTCATATGTTTTAGGAATATATAACAGCTTAGGTAGGCTCTGCTTATGTACAGTACTCCATGTAAAGCATATTAGTGCTTAGCCTCAGTGCAATTCCTTAGCTGTGTAGGCTTTACAAAAGTATGTGTTTTATGAGCACAATCATAATTAAACTGAATCTATGTTCACTTTAAACTTTCTTATCCATCACCAGGCATGTAAAGCAGGCACCAGCTTAAACAGTTATAGACCTTGAAGAGGATCTTGGGAACCAAAGACCAATTTATTATGAAAATTTCAACCAGGTCCTGTGGTGAAGAGCTCAGGTCCACCTCTTGTACCTTACAGTTGGTCTTTATGACAGTTGACACACTAGCAGTATGGTGGCAGAGGGGGCAGTTTAGAGCCCACAAACATTGCAGATGGTCGGAATTTGCACCTGTTTCTGAGCTCCGAAAGTTTGTGAATTCTACCGTGTTTCCCCGAAAATAAGACACCGTCTTATATTTTTTTTTCCTCAAGAAATCACACTATGGCTTATTTTCGGGGGGTGTCTTATTTTTATTACAGAAAATAAAGGTTGCCTACCTGAACCACACTTGCGCTTCTTAGCATTTCCTCTGTCCACCTGTAGACTGAGATTATCGTATTCTGCACGCCATTTTTGGACCATTCGTATATCCAACTTCTTCTCTTTGCACTCATCTTGTCTGGCTGTACAGAAAGATAGGCCAGCAAAGCTGATGTGGAGCAAAGTGGAGCTGGGGTGATCTCTTTGGGCTCAGTAGCAGCTTTTCCCCCTATCCCCTGGTGTTTGTGGGGTGAGAGAGGGGTTTGCTGGTCAGTGCTGGGAGAAGCTTTACAGCTTTACACAGCGTTCTTCTCCTCACTTCAGTTCCAGTACAGTACTGTATGCCTATCACGTGTTGTTTCCCGCTCCGCGCCACGCCGTTACGCATACGACACTACGTCTTATTATCGGAGATTCGCCACGTCTTATTTTCGGAGATTCGACACTACATCGCTACGTCTTATTTTCGGAGGGGTGTCTTATATTTCGATCTTGTGCCGAAATCCCGCTACGGCTTATTTTCGGAGTACGTCTTATTTTCGGGGAAACACGGTAGGTGGCTGCTGTATGTGTCTGTTGACAGCTAAGGAAGTGAAAAGCAAAAAAAATGCTGCTGCTCATTGTAGGTACAGACAACTTTATATAGACAATATTTCCTGTTCTTCATGGAAACTTGTTTTTTTTTCCTAGCAATGACTGAGGAGGAGACATGGAGTGTCCCATTAAATGTTGCACATATTGAATTCTTTAGGTAGCTATCTAAATGATCCAAGCAATGTCACGGTCTGTGTGTATATATATATAGACCTTTTTTTCCAGGGGGAACTCAGTTCCACCACCTCTGGCTCAGACCCTTTGGTGCCTGCTCACCACAATTACTTGTTTCTGTGTTTACAAGTGACAGCTTTGCACTCTGCGTGTAACCCCCTGAACTCTGCACTCTGTATGTAATGCAATCCTGGTATTTAATGCCCCTTTACGACCCTTCTACCGTTTTTGAAATCTGAACGGAGTCGTGGTTGAGTTCCTGTACCTATTTTCTGAGAAAAAAAGCTCTGTATATATATATATATATATATATATATATATATATATATATACACACATACAATCCTGTACAGATTTTGAATAAAAAAAAAAAGCTACTTTAGTTATTTATTTATTTTTTATGCATTGCTTATGTTGTGGTACTACTGACTACCAAACATTTCTAGTTCTTCGAAGTGCAAAAGTAGGTAGAACAATGTTATCTGTATGACCCAATAATCAAACCACATGTTTATAACAGATTTGGCCATCCATTACAGCTGGCAAGTCCGATAAACATCTGGCTTTTATGACAGACCTGCAGATCATATTATCAGCTATATCTGAATTTGATCGCCAACCTCATATACAGGCCTATGTGGCCTTAAAAGGACTGCCTTTTCCATTCAAAGGCCTCATATAGCTATTTAGGTGTGGCCTATTTATTGAGAGAGTGGGCCTTAAACATTTTTACTGTAACTGCAAGGCCTGCCATTCGGAAAAAAAAATATTTTCAGTCAAGCTTTTTTTTTTTGTTAATTTATTTTTTATTATTTATTTAGCTTGTATTTTGGACACTGGTTATAAACAGTATGAATGAATTTTCATTTGTCATAGTTTTTTTTTTCATATGTTATAAGGCATTCTTTCTGTGTTTTTTGCTGAACCAATAATCATACATTAAAAGGGACTCTATCCTTGTTTTTGGCTGAACCAGTGTTTTACAGCATATGAAATTGCAGCCCCAAAAGAGGGAGAAAAAAAAAAGGACACAAGAGACAAATAGATTTTAGTTTAATTTCACCAAATGAATCAAAGGTCCCGACCTTTCTGGCTTCTATCCAAAAAAATATGATGATTTTCCCCTTTTAGTACATTTATGTGGTCAGGAACTTTCTTTATTATAGCTACTTCCAGTATAAGCCAAGGGGACATTTATGTCTGATCGTACGAAGAGCAGAGCTAGTCGGGATAAGGCCTCATGTACACTGCTGCTGGTAAATGGACATTTAAGAGCAGTTGAGCATTTTTTCTCAGCTGCCCCTGAACTCTCCTCTATGTTATCTTATCAGTACACTGAGTTGTTTATAGTCCTTTCCAGGCAGTTGAGGTTAGAAGCATTTTTTGGAATGCAAAAAAATGCATTCAGGGCGGATGTTCAGAGGCATTTGAAACGCCAAATGCCTGCAACATCTTGTAAATGCATGTAAACCCGGTAACTTTTTGTTTATAGGCGTTTTTAATGGAGATGCGGTTACTAACTGTCAAGTTTCATTGTTCAGAAGAGGTTTTAAAACATCCTGTGTACATGTGTTTTCCTTGCTCGCCACTCACCTATTCAGCACAGGCAAGGCTTTAAGCGGAGTTCCACCCAAAAATGGAACTTCCGCTTTTTGGAATCCTCCCCCACTCCAGTGTCACATTTGGCACCTTTCCGGGAGGGGGAGGGAGAACATACCTGTGTAATCCAGGGTTTTTTCTCCCACTTCCAGCATTGGTCGCCACGGCGATCTACATCATGTCCGGCGACTTCCCTGCCCCCCCCCGCTGTCTTTTGGGAGACACACAGGTCACAGAAGAAAGCAGGGACCAGTAGGATCGCGCAGCGCAACTCACAGCATGCACAGTATTCCCTTACCGAAGATGGCGGCGCATCCACCCGGATACCGACATCGCGGGTGCCCAGGACAGGTAAGTGTCCATAGATTAAAAGTGAGCAGCTGCAATATTTGTAGCTGCCGACTTTTACTTTTATTCTTTTTTTGGTGGAACTCCGCTTTAAGTACAACCAGCAAACAATTTTTTTTCTTCCCTAAAGTATAAATTTTTTAAAGCTGTTAATCTACTGACACATAAATTGAAACATAATGGAAAAAACAAGGCTCCATAAGAGATAAATAAATGTATTGGTTAATTTAATTTTCTCAATTAATTGGATGGCTTTTATTTTGGCTATAAACTGTACTATGAATGTGCTTTATTATCATTGCCTGTATTGATTATTTCACAATTTTTTTAATCAATCCTTAGTGTTTGATGTATTCCTGCTTAACAGAATAGCAGCAGTCTGAAATGTCATAGAAATTGGGTTAGGTTTATGGTGACTGTGTCATTCCTTTAGATGTATATAGTAAATAATTAGCACTGAATATATATATTAATGGAACTGTATTTATTGTACTGCTTCAGGTAATCTAGAATTAGGGAAGCAGAAATCAGCCTTAAGCCCTCACTGTGTGAGTGACTGACCCTTGTGGACCAATAAAGTCTTTAAAATGAATTCATGGTAGATGGGAATTTTTGTATCATATAAAACTGTTTAAGTAAGGTTGCATGATCCAACCTTTAAATCAGTGCACCAGTCTAGAAAGTGTACAGGATTATAGCTATTGTCTTTGCTAGAATCAAAGGGCCTGCCTCTTTTGTAAAGTGGTATAGTTACAGGAATAAAGAACCCTTAAAATATAGGTTGGATTTTAATATGAAATGTTTCATGAACATAACAAAAAATTAAGATACTGCAGATCAAGCTAGTAACTCTTGCTGCACACAAAAAGTTTAATAATCATTTGGCAGAACATGGAAAAAACTTGGCCACATAGTGTCTTCCTAGCCTAAAATGGTTGAGTGCAAGACAAATAGCAATTGAAGCCACTTGATCTTAGCCAAAAGGCTGATAAGTGATATTGAAGGTACATAAGGTGGTCAATACTGAGACATGTTTTAGGTCTTTAAGGAGTTTTATATACAGTGCATTGAAAAAGTATTCACACCCCTTGCACATTTTGATATGTTACAGCCAAAAACGTAAATGTATTTTATTGAGAGTTTATGTGAAAGACCAACACAAAGTGCCACATAATTGTGAAGTGGAAGGAAAGTGATAAATGGGTTTCACTTTTTTTTTACAAATAAATATCTGAAAAGTGTGGCATGCATTTGTATTTTATCCCCCTTTACTCTGATACCCCTAACTAAAATCTAGTGGAACCAATTGCCTTCAGAAGTCAACTAATAAGTAAATAAAGTCCACCTGTGTGTGATTTAATCTCAGTATAAATACAGCTGTTCTGTGAAGCCCTCAGATGTTTGTTAGAGAACCTTAGTGTAGAGCCTGCAATGATGAAGGCCAAGGAGCACACCGGACAGGTCAGTTGTGGAGAAGTTTAAAGCAGTGTTAGGTTATAAAAACATATCCCAAGCTTTAAACATCTCATGGAGCACCGTTTAATCCATTATCCGAAAATGGATAGAGTATGGTACAACTGAAAATCTACCAAGAGGCCCATGGTAACTCTGGAGGAACTGCAGAGATCCACAGCTCAGGTGGGAGACTCTGTCCACAGGACAACTATTAGTTGTCCTCTCCACAAATCTGGGCTTTATGCAGTGTTTCTCAATTCCAGTCCTCACGCCCCCCCAACAGGTCAGGTTTTCAGGATTTCCATTATTTTGCACAGGTGATTTGATCAGTTTCACTGCCTTAGTAATTCCCACAGCCTTTTCATCTGAGGGAAATCCTGAAAACATGACCTGTTGGGGGGCGTGAGGACTGGAATTGAGAAACACTGCCTTTATGGAAGAGTGGCAAGAAGAAAGCAGCCATAAGAAGTCCTACTTGAAATTTGTGAGAAGCCATGTGGGGGACACAGCAAACATGTGGAAGAAGGATTTTGGCCTAAAAGCCAAACGCTATGTGTGGTGCAAAACTAACACTGCGCATCACCCTGAACACACCCCACCCCCACCGTAAAATATGGTGGTTGCAGAATCATGTTGTGGAGATGCTTTTCTTCAGCAGAGACAGGGAAGCTTGCCACAGTTGATGGGAAGAAGATTGATGGAGCCAAATACAGAGCAATCTTAGAAGAAAACCTGTTAAGAGTCTGCCAAATATATGAAACTGGGGCGAAGGTTCACCTTCCAGTAGGACAACGACCCTAAACATACAGCCATATTCATGTGTTAGAATGGCCCAGTTATAGTCCAGACCTAAATCTAATTGAGAATCTGTGGCAAACCTTGAATATTGCTGTTCGCAGACGCTCTCCGTCCAATCTGACAAAGTTTGAGCTAGTTTGCAAAGAGGAATGGGAAAAAATGTCACTCTCTAGCTGTGCAAAGCTGGTAGAGACTTCCCCAAAAAGACTTGCAGCTGTAATTGCACATATGTAATTTGTAAAAAAAATTGAAAACCATTTATCATTTTCCTTCCACTTCACAATTATGTGCCATTTTATATTGATCGATCACATAAAATCCCAATAAAATACATTTACGTTTTTGATTGTAACATGACAAAAGGTGAAACATTTCAAGGGAATACTTTTTCAGGGCACTGTATATTAACGTCTGGTACTGTTCAGCCACAGATTGTCATATAGGATTATAGAATTACTAAATTGTGTACTATCATAACCCTTTAATGCATTAGGAAATTTGAAAAAAAAGTAAAACACTTATTTATTATTCTTAATATAGTTGTTATCATTAGTACAGAGGTCATTTAAAGCTGAACTCCAGGCAAACAGCTAAATACAGATGAAATGCACACATTTTAACTGTTTTCCCAGCCAAAGGATTATTTCTGTCCATCCAATCTTATTTACACAGCTCTTCCATGAGGCCTAGGCAAGGAAGGCGACCTAAACTTTCCCTGCAGCAGTTCCACCTTCACTAACAGGTCTCTCGCCACCTTTACCCAGCGACTGGGCAGAGAAAGAAGAAGCAGCATACTCACAAGATCATCTCTCTGTCACTCTGCTGCCCTCTCCTATCAGCATGCTCATTTCACTGCAACATTAATCAATACATTTACTGCATCTGATTGATACTTTGTACTGCTGTTCCCTCTCCCTCCTCTCACCCAAGCTTTTACCAAGTCAAATTCAGGTACTTACTGTACATTGCTACATTTATTGAAGTATTAATACAGAGCTACATGAATCTGTGCTTTTTGAATCTGCATCTGCCTGGAGTTTAGCTTTAAAATGTGTCCAATGCATGTTGATGACTGACCTGATATAAATAAGAAAATACAGCATGCTGTGTAATAAAGAAATGCTATTTTTTATTGTAATGTAAATACATATTGCAGGTATCATTGAAATGTGTACAGCTGTGAGGTCATCATATTCTGTTCTACAATGACCACCACCACTGTGCACAAGACAGTCATTTTACAGAGGACCTGGCACTATCAACTAGTATTATGCATCAGAGAATAAAGCATGCTGTGATATGGCAGCAAGCTTCAGATGGGGCAGGTTAAACTCGGCAGCTCATCAAAAAAAAAAAAAACATGAAATCACAGAGATTTCAATCATTTCATCTGTCTGTCTTTTTGTATTTTTCCCATTTACCTGCTTTGACCGCCTGCTTTGCTTTTTGGAAAAGGTAGAAAATCTGTATCCTTACCAACATAAAGGAAACATATTAATATTGTGGGTTCAAGCAGAAACAGAAGAGCATTGTTTTTGTGGCAGGTAATTATAACACCCAAAAAATGAAGTTCAGGGCAAAGAGACAAAACTGAGCTCCGATCTCAGGATTACAAGATGTGCTTGTAATCGGATCAGCCACGGCTGCCCAAGGCCCGGCAGGATATGTCTAGATTCAGGGTTGCATTCACTATGTAAACGCGTCATATTAAATGGGGGCTTACAGTATATGTCAAGAAAGTTGACCACCACCTACCTAGACTCTCCTGCATGGCTCATTGTGTTTGTGCCCTTGTCCAGAACCCTAGATTGCCTGGGCAGTTTATTCACCTATAACTGCACTCCCGCTCCCCTGTTGATTACATCAGTGGTACTCTATTGTATTTATTTATTGGGTATTCTTGAAAGACGTAACCATGAAATAGTGCTACAAATGATGAAAAAATTTTGTTTTAAAGTCATAATGTCCCATATAACATATTAAAAAAAATCTGTCATTTGTGCATCCAGGACAAAGCAACAGGTATGCCAACATCCTTTTCTTTGCTCCCTCACCACTCTGTTAAAATGTCAAGATAGGGAACCCACTACTTCCAAGTATGAAGAAGCATGTGGCTCACACCATGTGACAGCACTGGGCATATCAGCAAGCACTTTCACTAATGCTGGATTCACACCTATGCATTTTTAGTGCTTTTTGCATTTTGCAGATTTGCACTACAGAACGTGTTCCATAAGAAACCATGGTAAATGGAATGTAGTGCAAATCTACAAAAATCACAAAAAATGCATAGGTGTGAATCTAGCCTAAGGGAGAGTCGACAGCACTGTGTAAGCTTTGAAGTGAATGTATCATAGCTTACACGAGACTTCTCCTGCTCCTGGCAGTGGAATGTCAGTAAAGAAAGGGAAGTATGTGCTCTTGGGGTAGGTGGGAGGGATTAAAGTGAACCTGTTGCTCTACATGGGCAAAGCACCAATGGGGGAGATTTTATAAAACTTCTGCAAACAGGCTCTGATGCAGCTGCGCATTGTAACCAATCAGCTTCTAACGACAGCTTGTTCAATCAAGCTATGGCAAAACCTGCATCAGATTTTGTATGCACCAGTTTTAGTAAATCTACCGCCATATGTCTAGTTATGGTATTTTAGCTTTTCCACTAAGATATAGTGGCAATAATATACACCTAGCTTTTTGTCTGTTGCCCCCTTGAAATTATAAAAAAAAAAAATGAAGTTCTCTGTAGTCCTAGAGAAAAAGAGCTACAAATTTGAAGGTGGTAACTAAATAAAACAAAATTTCAGTGTGCCACTTTTGTAGAACAAACGTTTCCTTATTTTGCTATTGTCTTGGGACTCCAAAAAATGTATTTATTAATATATGGACTTCATTGTACCTGACAATTGTCCTAATTTCAGCCAACAATGCAAAAAGGACAATACAGCTCTTTAGATCCAGATATAAATGGGTCTAGGAAGCAGTGGGGAACCCTTCATGTTACTTTTATGAAAACGCTTAGATGAATGTTTGAGGTTATTTAGAGCTCCATAAAAGTATAATTAGGTAAATATTCTGTGTAACCACAATACCTTATGGGTTAATATAGCTACCTTGTGACCATTGATACCTGTAGAAATTTGGCTAGCTACATTGTACGTGCTTTTGGGTGTTTATTTTGGACTGAAAAATTTTAAGAAATGGCTCTGGACCCTCTTTTGGGTGTAGTTAGCCAACAAACAATTCATAATTAGCAATGGTGTACAGATCTATGGACAAAATTACACTTTGTCTGACAGACCTTTCATACTAAGTACTGCTTGCTTATTTTCTGTGCCAAATATTAAAATGTAACATTTCTTATAAAAATTATTCCATGTATGTAAACAGCAGTTAAACTGAAGATATTTTGACAATGAATTGTATGCTGAAATGTTTAAATAAACTGATGAAATTTGATATTAAAAAGAGTTTTGTTTCCTTTCAAAATAATTTTAAATAATTGCCCATTATCTCAGTATTTAGTGGCTTGCACCATAGTTCTGTTTATATTTTGGAACATTTGACCATTGCCATGTGATAGAATAATTTCATATGGGGAATACATCTAGGTAAACAATGTTAATCTGTTTTTAACCAATGATCTTCTCCTAAGGCTGGGTTTGCACTATTGTGAATTGGAGATTTTGACTGGCTCTCTATGGAGCGGGTTCACATATCTCGGCTGCGGCGCGAATTTGCACAGGAGCCCTGTGCGTTTTTCTGGTCCTTTTCAGGTCCAAATTTAGCCCAAAACTCGGGCTGAAATCGGACCTGAAACGATGAACGGTGGCGCACCCGACCCCTGCTGTGAGCTGCATGTGAAGATATTGTGAACCCAGCCTTAATGTTTAAAATCTGGGTATAATTCTTACACTCCTAAAAAAACTTTTATAGATAAGGAAATAAATATTTCTAAACCCAAAGTTATACACATTTGCCTAAACTGAACTCTATGTCTTTTAAGATTTTTTTCCATTTAAACGTCAATAGGTTAAAACCCACCTACAGCTATTCATTTCAATATTTAGTGTTAAACCAGATTTTTATTATTGTCTGTGTCTCCCACTAGGTATATTTTCTTTCACTTCCTGTACGGACAACTGAGTGCCAGTGGTTCAATCAGTAAAGGAAAACCTCTTCCATGGAAACACAATACAATTCTGAAAGAGGTCTTAACCATCTCTTCTGTGGCAAGATTGTAAAAAATATTTGTAAAACACACAACTCTTCTTGATGGAAACCCATGAAATGTGCACATACCCTGTTGCAAAGCATACGCGCAGTTCCAATGTTCAGTCACTGGTCAGCCATGTTTCTGAAATCACCCCCTAAAATGTCCTCTGCAACTTACTGGCAGACTTGCCACCTGAATCTATAAACTGCACATCTACCACCATATTGAGAATTTTTTTTAAACATTCCACCATTATTTCTGAGAAGACATATTGGGTCGTTTCTTCAAAAACACAGTGGATTATGTTTATATACTTCCCATCTCCACAAGTGACTACACAAAAAGGGTACTGATTTACCAAACTACATATAAACAAAATATTCTTAACACCCTGCATCACCAACTGCCCAGGATACATGAGAGAAAAAGTTAACCGCTCAGAGGTCCCAAGGAGCTAAAGCTGAAAGGTAGGATCCAACCCCTGGGTGCAGGCACTGCAATAATATTCAAAATTGTATGGAGAAAAACCAGGACGGCCGCACTCCAAAAAATGTTCCTTTATATTAAAACAGATCACAACATCAACATGTCACAGCAAAAAACAGAAAAGAGCTGACGCGTTTCACACCAAAATACAGTGCTTATTCATAGCTCAGCTCTTTTCTGTTTTTTGCTGTGACATGTTGATGTTGTGATCTGTTTTAATATAAAGGAACATTTTTTGGAGTGCAGCCATCCTGGTTTTCCTGCCCAGGATACATTCTGACCTTTCTAATGAACCTTTATAAAAGGTATGTGTGTAAGGTGGACAATATATGCATCAGAACATGAGATGGTGGAGAGGGTAAAGCTGCATTGTTGGAGGATAAATGTGTTGGCACGCAGGCTGCATAGGGTAAAAAAAAAAAAAAGTGCCCATCTAACTTTCTGTAACAGGGTGAAAAAGTTGCCCATCTCCATCATCTAGGAGCAGCATTGTCACCCTGTTGTGGACTACAATGATGACATGTCAACACATTCATTGACGGCCACAGTATTTCATTGTTGATTGGTAGGGTGGTAGAGTCCTAAGGAGTGCAACAAATGAAACCACATTGGAATGGGATATCTGTACATCCTGATATATTCAAAAAGGTTCTATAATACTTCCGTTACTTATACACATTTATATTGCATTGAAACAGCCAGTTGTAGAAGAAAGAGGAACAGATATATGATATAGCATAAGATAAGAGACTACAAAACCAATGGAGGTTGATTTACTAAAATTGGAGAGTACAAATCTGGTGCAGCTCTTAGTCAGAAACCAATCAGCTTCCTGTTTGTTTGTTTTTTGTCAAAGCTTGATTGAACAAGCTGAAGCTGATTGGCTACCATACACAGCTGCGCCAGATTTTAAACTCTCCAGTTTTAGTAAATCAACCCAATGATGTCATCACGTAGATATATATTGTCATATTTTAATTAATAAGCAATGTATAAGTGACTTGGAATCATATAAAAATACTGCATAAATACATCTACAATAAACAGACAGGACTTGGTTCCTATATGAGCTGCACAAATCAGTAGCTTATATTCATATCTTTATTGTGCAGGTGCTCAGATAATATCAGGGAGGTTAAATTGAACAGTAAGTACAGAGATTAATTCATGCCAACTACACAAAGAATTTGGGACTGAAACAGCTGGATGGGGATTCTGTTTAATAGTGTAAGGATAATTGCTTTTAAAGATTAGTTTCCATGCAACAGTATTTTCTACAACTTTAAACTGCATTTTAATGAACAATGCAAGACGGGAACAAATTTACCTTAATCAGAAATCCTTGATGTCTAAAATGAAAGCAGTCTGTATTCAAATAATTTTTTCTCCTTTAGAGGAAAAAAGGGAAACCATTTTTCCTCTAAATAGGTTCCTTTAAGCTAGTGCATTGTTGGTTCACTTACCTTTTAATTCAATTTCCCTTCTAAATGTTTTTTTTCCCCCTTTGTCTGAATTTCTCACGTCCTGTTACTCCTCAGTAAGCTTGCCCCCATCATCCAAACCGTTCCGGCTGGGGGTTAGTCAGCGTGCTCGCCCCCTCCCTTGGGACTACATGCATGCAGGGAGATGCTGTGCAACTAACCCCCAGCCAGGAGAGAGAGAGAGAGAGAGAGAGAGAGAGAGAGAGAGAAGCATAGTGCTTACATTCAGATCTCCTCCTTCCTTCTTTATTTGATAATGGTTGACAAAAAAAAAAAAAGACTGAAATTGACAATTTATTGTTGAATTTTACAAAGACTACTCCCATGAATTTTCCCTGCCAAGGTTTGCAGTTACTAAAGTATCAAAGTAAGAAAAAATATAAAAGAAAATAAAATTTTTGAAAAAAATAATTAGCATGCAATGTGGTTATTCTGATTGTACGCTAGCTGGAAATTGTACTATAATATAAAGAGAACCACAGAATCCTGGAGGAAAGGAAATATGGTTACCACTATACAACAAGGTGTTGCTTTGACCGAAAACATAAATGAGGGCTTCACCTACCTCCACTGTGTTACTGTTGTCCTTAAACATTGTTTTCACATTAGTAACAGTGAAAAGCACATTTTAATGTTAATGCAGAGTTACTATCAATTCACAAACAAATATTAGGAATACACTGGATAAAAAGACGTAACCATGGTTACCGGCCCAGAATGTGCACGTACAATTAAATCTGAGCTGCTAAGTGTCCAAGTTACACAAGCTAATGTCAGAGCGAAAAGATATAAAACGTGGAGATAAAACCAACAGCCTGCTTCACAATGAAAATTAGCCAAGCTTTAAAGAGATACAGTCCCCAAAGTAAGGAAGAAATCGCGCTCATGCATGTGAGATTTAATAAAACCTGTGTTCAATTGTGGTGAGAACCCAGCCTTTCTCAAGCTTTTTGAGGAACCCTTGATCCTATTTGCAGGTCTTGGGGACCCCTTAAGAATAGTTATAGTTCTGTTCTACAGCTCCCGGGATGTTAGAAGGTAAAAATACTATCATTTACACTAACACGGACAGTGCACTGGTGCTCAGTGGATACGCCAACAATGCGTTAGTGCTTAATGTAAACACAAAGGACCCATTTACACAAGTTTGGTCTTTTAAAAGAGCAATCCGCATTCAGATTGCTATTCAGAGCCCATTAAACAGGCAGTGAGGCAGCATTGTGTTACCTCACCGCCTACTTTACCTCTTAGGCCGCGTACACACGATCGAATTTGTCCGCTGAAACTGGTCTGACGGACCAGTTCAGAGGACAAATCCAATCGTGTGTATGGGCTAGCGGACATGTCTGACCGGCGGACAAATTTTAAAGCATGCTTTAAAATTTGTCCGCCGGCGACATGTCAGTCAGATATGTCCGCTGGTTAGTACACTAACCAGCGGACATATCTGCCCGCACAAGCGTCGTATGGATGCGACGCATGCATGGAATTTTTTTACTTCCTGGTGCGGTGACGTGGCGGCGTCAAACTTCACCGCCACGTCACCGCGCTGTCTGCCAGTGGGGATTTTGATCCGATGGTGTGTACACACCGCCAGACAAAAATCCCGAGGAGACATGTCCGATGAAAACGGTCTGCGGACCGTTTCCATCGGACATGTCCCTCCGTGTGTACACGGCCTTAACTCTACATGAGCTCACCACAACCGCATGCATTGAACACTCAACTCTTTGAGGACACGTGGATGTAAGCCATTTGGAACAGATGCTTTATTCACCTATTAACCATTGTTTTCTCCAAATGTTTAACCACTTGCCACTTTCACCCCCTTCCTGCCCAGCCAAATTTTCAGTTTTCAGCGCTGTCACACTTTGAATGACAATTGCGCGGTCATACAACACTGTACCCATATGAAATTTGGATAATTTTTTTTTCACACAAATAGAGCTTTACTTTGGTGGTATTTAATCACCAGAGAACTTTTTTTTTTGGTAAAGCAACAAAAAGGCCAAAAAAAAAAAAAACCCACAAACTTTCATAGTTTGTTATAACATTTTGAAAACAGGTCATTTTTTCTTTTTCACTGATGTGCGTTGATAAGGGTGCACTAATTGGCGGCACTGATGTATGAGGCTGCACTCCTGGGCAATGATAGACTGCACTGATGGGCATTAATAGTTGCACAGATAGGCAGCACTGATGGGCATTGATAGGCTGCACTGATGAGGCTGCACTGATAAGCGTCACTGATGGGCACTGGTAGGCGGAACTGGTGGGCACTGTTGGGACTGCCCCGATTATCAGTGTACATGTCCCTTTTACAGAAGTCAGTTATCGGCTCTCTTCTCCTGTTAGCGTGATGAAAGGAGTGACAATAATTGGCTTCTGCTTGTAATTGGACACAGCTGATCATGCGGTAAAGATCCACTGGCTCAGACAGGCTGGTCGCCAGACAGACTGATCTGAGCATTACCAAAACTGCTGATCTACTGGGATTTTCACTCACATCCATCTCTAGGGTTTACAGATAAGGGTCCGAAAAAAAAAAAAAAGTATTGTTGCTGACCATGTCCATTCCTTTATGGCTTCCAGGAGGATAATGTCACAAAGCTCCAATCATCTCGCCACTGGTTTCTTGAACATGACAATGAGGTCACTGTACTCCAATGGCCTCCACAGTCACCAGATCTCAATCCAATAGAGTACCTTTGGGATGTGATGGAATTGGAGATTACTATCATGGATGTGCAGCCGACAAATATGCAATGACTGCGTGATGCCAACATGTCAATATGGACCAATATCTGAGGAAGGTTTCCAACGTCCTGTAGAATCTACGCCATGAAGAATGAAGGCAGTTCTGAAGGCAAAAGGGGGTCCAACCTGGTACTAGCAAGGTGTACCTAATAAAGTGGCCGGTGAGTGTGTGTGTGTATACATATATATATATATATATATAAAAATCTGTTGTTTTAGGAGTAAACATCAGTCCACTTCAGTGAACATTTTTCAAACAAATGCCATTAGAACAATGTTTACACATGCTGTGCTCTAATACAAATAGGAAAATAGATATTGTTGTATATTGGGCAAATGTAAACAATTCGATGAGCAATGTACACATTTTTAGCTGGTCTCATTGTTTTAGAGGAGTTCTGGTCAAATTGTACACCCAGGCTGTAAATAAAAATCAACCATAGCTTGAACATATCAAAGCGGGTTTCCCCATTGAAGTCAATGGAAACGAAAATAATTTGTTCCGCATTGACGTCAATGGCATGCAATACTACAGAGGTGGGGGGGGGGGGGGGGGCAGAGAGCCTCGGAAACAGCTGTAAAGGCCCGAGGACAGTTCGGCTGACCTCTGTAAACCTCGGAAAGGCTTGGGAATGGAGTATTTCTGTGTCTTTCTGAGGATTTCCGAACGGCTCTGGCGCCCCCACCTCAGGCCAAACGTGGTACTGCACACGCTTTGGCCTGAATCCTGCTCGTATTGCGAGACAACACTCGCAAACCGAGTTAGGATTCTTAAAAATACAATGCTCGTATTGCGAAACGCTCGTTAACCACGTTACTCGCAATCCGGGGTTCCACTGTATGATACTATATAGTCCCACCTAGAGTTTGAGGTAGAAAAGACTTCAATCATAGCAACTAACGTAAAAATGATATGCCTATGTGGAAATAGCCAAGCTGAAGGGGGCTCCATTACAACAAGTAGAACTAAGAAGTAAAGTCTGTGCCAGAGGGGACTACACAAGACCAAAAAAGGTATTTCACCTGGAAATTACACAAGATCTACACTACAACCATGCCAGGAATTGCGTGAGTACCTGAGTCCTGCTTGTTATGGAAATCACAAACTACAACCCAAGCTAAGTAACTCAAGTAACAGCAAATAAGCGAGAGCTGGTTCTCAAAATCGGAAAAATCTGATCGTCTGTAGCAATTCCAACTTCATTTTCTCGGCTCGTCGTAGTGTTGTTTTTCACCGCGTTCTTGACAGTCGAAATTTCAGAGAACTTTTGTGTGACCGTATTTATGCAAGCCAAGCTTGAGCGGAATTCTGAAATCCGATCGTGTGTACGGATCAGCCCCCCGCCAGCACCTGTGTTTAGCCCCTCCACCAAGCCCAGCCCACCCAAGAGTCCAGTATCAGAAGATCACTGTCACTTTACAAAACACAGTGCACAAAAGCTGTTGGGGTGATCCTGAATCCGATCGGCTCCACAAAATTCGGCCCCTCATAAACCACTTCAACAAACAATTTGCAGCCTTGTTTATTCCCGATCAAGATGTCTGTGTTGACGAGTCCCTGATTCAATTTTTGGCTACATCGTGTTAAAACAGTTTCTCCCCAGCAAGCGTGCCAGATATGGGGTCAAGCTGTATATGCTTTGTGGCAGGGCAACAGGCTGTACTGTACATATAGTTTCCTGGTTTGCGAGGGAAAGGATAGGAGTGTGGAGACCCCCAACTGCCCAGAGTACATAGGGTGCAGTGGCAAGATTGTTTGGGACTTGATGTCACCCTTGTTCAGAAAGGGGTACCATTTATAAGTAGAAATTTTTATACAAGCGTGCCACTTTTTAGACACCTCTTTCGATTAGGAATTGGCGCATGTGACACCATGCGATCTAATCGGCTTGTAGATGCCCGCCTTAGTCTGGGAGAGAGAGCCTACTTGAGGTCCAATGAATTGTTTGCCGTTAGATGGAAGGACAAACGGAATGTTTTCATTCTGTCTTCCATTCACGCAGACACGGCAGTTCAAATTACTACGGCGACTGGTGTTGTTGGGAAGCCCCTCTGTGTCCACGAATACAACCTTAAAGCGGAGTTCCAACCACAATTAGCATTTTTTAAATGTATGTCCTTTCATCATGCGTTTTTAAAATATAAATCCGGTCACTTACTATTTTACAATCCGCCGCTGCTCCGCATAGTTATTGAAAAAAGA
Organism: Rana kukunoris; assembly: GCA_029574335.1. Classification (NCBI taxonomy): domain Eukaryota; kingdom Metazoa; phylum Chordata; class Amphibia; order Anura; family Ranidae; genus Rana; species Rana kukunoris. Next base: position 110,488,672 of record CM056049.1, on the reverse strand, counting down.
ATCAAAGAAAAAAGGTCCACACGGTTGTCATTTTGCTTGTGGGCATTGTGAAGCCTACAACCACTTACTTCCTTGAAGTCTTGGATGGGGAGTGATAATTGGGTAGCGCACTGCATCCTGGGAAGTGATGACACACATTTCCCAGGAGCATTAGAGGGAGATGATGTCAGAATCCTAGGTGATTCCAAGGGCAGATTTCGTGGGACCGCATAGCAACAGGCATTTCCAGATGAGTAAAAAAAAAATTTTTTTTATTTTTTTTTATTTTTTAGGTCTAATGAGCACAATAATGAAAAAAAATTTTTGGGATGGAAACTCCACTTTAAAATGGGAGAGGTGGACTTCAATGGTCAGACGCTGGTACAAAAAACTGTCTATATACTTATTCCTAGGGTCTCACACGGTCTCGAAAGATGAGATGGCCATCGCATTTTGAGAGACTCTATTCAGAAACATTTACAGTTACAAATACGTATTAAAAAAAAAAAAAAGTTTTATTATTACTGTGTTTTATCATGTTCGCTTTGCAGGCATGTCTTTCTACGGTTATACTGTACTGTTACTGTGATTACCGCTTAAGGACCGCCTCCTGCACATTTACGTCGGCAGAATGGCACGGCTGGGCACGTACAGGTACGTCTTCTGTTAGTGCCCAGCCGTGGGTCGCGGGCGCACGCACGTCCAAAACTCTGTGACCGGGACCGCAGGACTCGTGGACCTGATCGCCACTGGAGTCCTGTGATCGGTCCCCGGAGCTGAAGAACAGGGAGAGCTGTGTGTAAACACAGCTTCCCCGTTCCTCACTGTGGCGCCGTGATCGATCGTGTTATCCCTTTTATAGGGATACACAATCGATGATGTCACACCTACAGCCACACCCCCCTACAGTTAGAAACACAGATGAGGTCATACATAACCCCTTCAGCGCCACCTTGTGGTTAACTCCCAAACTGCAATTGTCATTTTCACAGCAAACAATGCATTTTTTGCTGTGAAAATGACAATGGTCCCAAAAATTTGTCAAAAGTGTCCGCCATAATGTCGCAGTCAGGAAAAAAAAAAATCACTGATCGCCGCCATTAGTAGTAAAAAAAAATGCAATAAAACTATCCCCTATTTTGTAAAAGCTATAAATTTTGCGCACACCAACCGATAAACGCTTAGTGCGATTTTTTTTACCAAAAATAGGTAGAAGAATACGTATCGGCCTAAACTGAGGAAATTTTTTTTTATATACTTTTGGGGGATATTTATTATAGCAAAAAGTAAAAACTTTTGCATTTTTTTCAAAATTGTCGCTCTATTTTTGTTTATAGCGCAAAAAATAAAAACCGCAGAGGTGATCAAATACCACCAAAAGAAAGCTCTATTTGCGGGAAAAAAAGGACGCCAATTTTGTTTGGGAGCCACGTTGCACGACCGCGCAATTGTCAGTTAAAGCGACGCAGTGCCGAATCGCAAAAACTGGCCGGGTCCTTTAGCTGCCTAAAGGTCCGAGTCTTAAGTGGTTAATGTGCTAGAATGTAATGTTTTATTGAGTTTGCTTTGCAGGTATGTCCTACTGTTATACTTTACTGTGTTTGTATTGTTACAGTATTTGTTAACCCCCACAAAAAAAAAAAAAAATCAGATCCTGGTCCCTTAAAGCAGATTAAACAGTACAGTGCTTGTGCTGTGTAATCTGTGCCCTCTAAACTGTAAAAAAAAAAAATCTCCCTGAAACTGCCACTTTCTGTATCTCTGTACTAACCACGAAAATCAGGGCAGGTACGCCATTCAGCTGCATCATAGGTTTATTTATTTTGACAGCAACAGGGTTTGCTCTCACGACCAAAGAGCTGACCATAGACCCGATCGGCTCCAAACATCTCTATGGCCTAAGAAACCTCTTTTCACACCGATCTTGGTGTGGTCAGATGTTTTAAGAGCTGAGAGAAATCGAAAAGAGTAGCTGTCACTACCTATTGCTATCATTGGGGATATTAAAGTGGGGTTCACCCTAAATCAACTATCTACCATTGGATTCAGCATACTGCTGACATCTGCAGTATGCTGGATCTAATGGTAGATAATTGATTTTCAGGGTGAACCTCCGCTTTAACATTCCCTATGATAACAATAAAAATGCAAAAAAATAAAATGCAAAAAATGAAAAGGGTCAGTGTAAAAATAAAATAAAGGTGAACGCAAGCATTGGTCTCATGTCGAATGTGAACAGCAATTGCACCATGCATTTTAGGTATCACCGCAAACGACAGATTGAGGGCAGTAATTCAGTAGACCTCACCTGTAAAGTGGTAACCTGTAAAGGTTTTTAAAAATGTATGTTATTTGTTACCACTGCACGGTTGTGCGTAATTTTAAAGCATGTCATGTTTGGTATCTATGTACTCGGCATAAGATCATCTTTCATATTTTTACCTAACATTTGGGCAATACACTTAGCAACCACCTGCCGGAAAATAACGGCGGCAAGGTGATTGCTTAATTTTGGGATCACGTTATATAACGTGATCCCTGAATCGTGCTCCCCCCTGGGGCACGCACACGGGAATGTCCTCTGGACCCGGTGGGTCACGGATCACGGTAAATCGCCGCTGATAGCACAATACTCTGCAGTACCCCCCCGCGCACAATACTCTGCAGTACCCCCCCACGCACAATACTCTGCAGTTCCCCCCCGCGCACAATACTCTGCAGTTCCCCCCCGCGCACAATACTCTGCAGTTCCCCCCCGCGCACAATACTCTGCAGTTCCCCCCCGCGCACAATACTCTGCAGTACCCCCGCGCACAATACTCTGCAGTACCCCCGCGCACAATACTCTGCAGTACCCCCGCACAATACTCCCTGCGCAATACTCCCTGTGATCGTTTTTTTTTCAGGCTTCCCAGCCTAGAAGTGAGATGTGGGGTCTTATTGACCCCATATCTCACTGAAGAGGACCTGTCATGCTATATTCCTATTACAAGGGATGTTTACATTCCTTGTAATAGGAATAAAAGTAATCAAAACATTTATTTTTGAGAAAAAAGTGTCAAACTAAAATAAATAAGGTAAAATGAACAATAAAACATTTTTTTTTGTTTAAAAAGCACCCCTGTTACCGTGTGCTCGTATACAGATGCGACCGCACACGCAAGTCCCGCCCACATATGAAAACAGTGTTCAAACCACACATGTGAGGTATCACTGCGAACATTAAAGCGAGAGCAATAATTTTGGCCCTAGACCTCCTCTCCAACTAAAAAGATGTAACCAGTAAAAATTTAAAGCGTCACCTATGGGGATTTTTAAGTAGCGAAGTTTGGCGCCATTCCACAAGCGTGTGCAATATTGAAGGGTGACATGTTGGGTATCTATTTACTCGGTTGTAACTTCATCTTTCATATTATGCAAAAACATTGGGCTAATTTTAATGTTTTGTTTTTTTAAAAGCACAAAAACTGTTTTATTTCCAAAAAAAATGTGTTTGAAAAATTGCTGTGCAAATACCATGCGCGATAAAAAGTTGCAACGACCGCCATTGTATTCTCTAGGAGCTTTGCTAAAAAAGCATATATAATGTTTTGGGGTTCTATGTAATTTTCTATCAAATAAATGATGATTTTTACATGTAGGAGAGAAATGTCAGAATTGGCCTGGGTCCTCCAGAACGCCTGATGGTGCTCCCTGCATGTTGCGCCTCTGTATGTGGCCACGCTGTGTAAAAGTCTCACACATGTGGTATCGCCATACTCAGGAGGAATAGCAGAATGTGTTTTGGGGTGTAATTTGTGGTATGCATATGCTGTGTGTGAGAAATAACTTGCTAATATGAAAATTTTGTGGAAAAAAAATAAAAATGAAAAAAATCTTGATTTTGCAAAGAATTGTGGGAAAAAATGACAACTTCAAAAAACTCACAATGCCTCTTTCTAAATACCTTGGAATGTCTTCTTTCCAAAAAGGGGTCATTTGGGGGGAATTTGTACTTTTCTGGCATGTTAGGGTCTCAAGAAATGAGAGAGGCTGTCGGTACATCAGATGTGATCAAATTGATCAATTTTCAGTAATTGGTACCATAGCTTGTAGACCCTATAACTTTCACCCAGACTAAATAATATCCATTTTTTTTTTGGTTTTGTTACCAAAGATATGTAGCAGTATACATTTTAGGCCAAATTTATGAAGAAAAATTACTTTTTTGCTAAATAGAAATGGAGAAAAAATCACTTTTTTACAACATTTTCGTTCTTTTTTCATTTATAGCGAAAAAAATAAAAACCGCAGAGGTGATCAAATACCACCAAAAGAAAGCTCTATTTGTGGGGGAAAAAAGGACGTCAATTTTGTTTGTAAGGCACGTCGCACGACCGCGCAATTTTAATTTAAAGCGACGCAGTGCTGAAAGCTGAAATTTCGCCTGGGCAGGAAGGGGGTATATGTGCCCAGTAAGCAAGTGGTTAATGACATTCTGCTGATCTGGGAGCATGACCCAGATGTGTTCTGATCCTTTGTGGCCATTACGATAAATCCATGGGCCGGTCTTTCATGCATGTTTTCAACTCCAACAAACTGGTCTTCTTGGACTTCATTTTGGCTCATAACGGGGGGGGAGGGGATGGCGATTGAGGCCATTCCTAAGGGTACACTGATGAAACATACTCTCTCCTTTGCAAGAGAGAAACCTTTTGGATCTTTAAATTTGGATCTTTGTCCCCTAATGGCCTCAACGAGGATCTTGAAGTGCATACTATTATGTAAATATAGTCTTTGCTTATCCTGACAGTGCCTAGTCCCCAAGAGGTGCCAACTTATTATACCCCTACTTGTCAGTCATGCACACCAGTAGCTGTCCCCTCTGGATAAATTCCTTTTTATTATTTTTTTATACATATCTATACCTAAATACCCATGTATTTTTATATATACAAATGACAGTTGCTTTATATAGAGATGCTAACGTATTCATATAACTTTAGAATACATTTTTTATAATAGATCTATTGACATTGGAAGTGGTGCGTTATATATTCTTCTACATATTATTGGTACAAAAAAAAAAAAAAATCGCAACATGCATATTATTATATGGATTTAACAGCCTAAACTGAGGGGAAAAAAAATGTATATATTTGTTGGGCATATATATTATAGCAAAAAAGTAAAAAAAACAACATTGCTTTTTTTTTTTTTTTAAATCCTCGCTCTTTTTTTGTTTATAGTGCAAAAAATAAAAACCACAGAGGTGACAAAATACCACCAAAAGAAAGCTCTATTTGTAGGAAAATAAGGACGTTAATTTTGTTTGGGTGCAACGTCATACGATCGCGCAATTGTTAAAGCAACGCAGTGCCGAATTGCAAAACAATGCCCCGGGCTGAAGTGGTTACACAGTGCAGTCAATTTCCCCCTACCCCCTGAGCCCCATTAAAGTAGGCAATACAAATTTTGATGGCCTTCCCTAAACTGTGACTTTGTTTATGTAACATAAATGCTGGCCTGAAACAGCTGCCTTCCAATGGTCTACATTTGCACAGTAACGGTTACTCCATCTTTCATGGCAAAGCAGCAGTGGTCACTGTCTTCCATTGCATAGCAGAAGTCACTTGGTCTTCTATAACACAGCAGTAGCCCATCACTAGTAAATGTAGTCTCCTAAATCACAGAAGCAGTCAAATTCTATAACACAGCAATCCCCTTTTCAAAATATATAGAGTGTATGAGAGGGAAGGCATGTCCATACAGATCAGGCCTCTTAAAGTGGTTGTAAACCCCATTCATGAAACCTGACTTGGGCGACATATATTTGCAGTGTTTACTTATCTCTTTCCAAAGCTTTTAGTGCCGTATCCTTCTGCTGCGCTCCATTCCTCTGTTATCAGCATGATAACTTCTAGCAAGCTCTCCGACACACAAGATAAAAGCAGCTGGAAATTTGTGTTGGGAGGGAACTAAGAGATAGATAAGCAGAGAGCTTGTCTAGTCATAGTACAGCTCTGCATGTTCCTTACTTCCTTTGCCTATGTAGAGGGGGGGGGGGTGCGTCTTTCCTCCAATCAGCTCTCACAGAGTGTATACCTAGACTCAACATCCACTGCTGAATAAGGAAGAAAGATTTGTAACACTGTGCACATTCTAAAGACTGTAGAAAGGGAAAGACAGCAGATGTACAAGTAAAACTTATGTAGGGAGATTTGTTTAATATCTGTGTATCATCTGAGGCTATTCACTTCACTGGGTATATACTGTATGAGGGTTTACTACCACTTTAATGCTCTACCCATATATACCTAAGCCACACCCACGTTTCCCTTCTGCACATTCACCTTAGTGTCCCCCTTTTACATCTTGCAAAGTTGGAAGCAATAAAAGATCAGCGTAAGTGCAAATGTGCGCCGTCGTATCTGTGCGCCAGACCCACAAACAGAGATGCGTCTAAAACCAGGCTACACCACGCCGACGTAACATGCTTACGCCGGCATAGGGTGGGCGTACATTTAGGCTGGGTGCATGGTGCTGCTCCCATTGATTAGCCATTCAAACATGCAAATGAGGTAAATGCGGCGAATCACGAACAAACGTGCGCCTGACACAGGCTATGCGCGGTGCGCGTAAGTTGTACGTCCGATGTAAAGTTATTCCCCATAAAGGAGGTGTAACTCAGCAACAGACATGCTCAGGTCTGCACCAGGGAACACAAGCCGGCGTATTTTACGTGTGTCTGGCTGGGCGTAGGTTACGTTAACGGCGTGCACAGTGATCCGGTGTATCTTAGGCAGTTGTTCCGACGTGGTTGTGAGCATGCGTTTACATCACGGCGCATGCGCAGTTTGTTATACGTACTTGTCTGGCACTCGCCCCATCATTTGCATGGGGTCACGCCTCATTTGCATGGATTACGCCCACTTCCACCTACGCCGGCCTGCGGCTTTGAAACCCACGCCACGCTGGTGCAACGTTGGGAGCACTGGCTTTATGAATTCCATGCTTGCCTCTTTGTGCTGCATTGGAGTAGCGTACAGGGGATACGCTACGGCGGCGTAATGTCCGTCTGTTGTCTGTGAATCCGGGCCTAGATTTTCAAGAGAGGAAAACCTTTCCAGCAAATGGAAGGTTAGGAGCAGCCAGGCACCTTCAGGTCAAGAAATAGAAGAATAGAGTACTAACTTGATTTGGGCACTGTTTGAGTTTAATCACATGATTTATGGACATTAGGCACTCTCTTTCAATAAATGTATGCAGCACTACAGCTGTGCATTGTCAGGCTTCAACCTTACTCAGTATGAAAAGACCATGCAAGATCTGTTTTGATAAGAACATATTTAATAGACTAATACCAAATCAATACTTTCTTATAACAACCCCAGTTTTATAGTACTCTATCAAAACAAATGTGTGGATCAAGGCTCACAACACTTTTGACTGGGCCCAATTCCAAATAATTGCTTTGGCAAGGAAGTGTCAAGCTCACTTTGCAAATAAATACTACAATTAGGCATTGTGGTTTTGTGTATTTTGTAATTGTACCTTTCCTTGACTATATGAATTGGTATATTTCCTGCTGATCTGCACTTCCTTGCTTGTCTTGTGACTCTGCGGCTCCCTTCTGTAAGGATTCTATTCTTCCCTACAAATGTTGCCACTGTCTTGCTTAAAGACTCGTCTACATGCTACTTTGCTTGATCACCATGCTCCGTCTCTGACGTCAGCCAGTTTTAGACCTTGCATCCATTCCTGGCACCCCTACTACATCACTATCTAGGTTACCTTATTATATCCTTAGGGCTACTGACTAGGAGTGAATGATGCTAGTAAAAAATGTAGAGTGAGCAACATAGTTTATCCAGATATAAAATAAATACCATCACAAAGACACTGGTGTCAAGTAGCTTTGTGTGCAGGTGTCACAGATTACAAGTGTTAAAGATAAAATTGTTACCTTACACTTTATCTTTGTCTTCGGACTCGTAAAAAAATACCCGTCTAACTAATGGATTTTAGGTGGATCAAGAATTTTTCCATACTTGCACATTTTTAAATATATAAAACATGGACCAATGCATGTATTGGAGATAAGTACTAAATAGTATTAATTTTTTTGCTTTACTTTGCCATACACCTTAAAAGCAGAGATCCACTTGTTTTTAAGTTTATTAAAAATCAGCAGCTACAAAAAGTTTAGCCGCTGACTTTTAATAAACAGACTCACCTGTCCTATGGTTCAGAGATGCGGCCGCCCAGAAGTCTCTCTCCTCTCTGTGACAGCGTGCGGCTTCACATGATCAAGTCGTGCTGCACCTTCTCAGTGGCCGGGCAATCTTCTGGGACCTGAGACGTTTCCCAGAAGATTGCATGAAGGGAGGGGGAGAGGAGGAGATGCCTAGGCTGCGTGAGCGGAAGTTGGAGCTGGAGACCTAAAAAAAACAGGCCCCCCCCCCCCCAAAAAAAATACATGCCAAATGTGACATGTAAGGGGGCGAGGCGTGCTTAAAGCAGAAATTCCAGATTTGGGTGGAACTCCACTTTAAGTTGTAATCTTACCCAATATTTAATCTAAAACCCTTGCACTTACTACTAAACACCATATTGAGCTTTTCAAGAACCGTGTCAGTGCTGAAAGTATAAAGTCCATAATGGTGTTAAATCCACAAGGTCCCAGCGCCAAAATTAAGCAGCCACAAGATGAACAGAACCAATTTGATTATCACATTTTATGAGAGTCGCCTTTTAAACTTTCTGATCCATCGTCTCCTTAAATTGACTCTTGTGAGGCTCAAATAAATCATAAAATATCTGGTGTTCCTTAGAGTGCTCTTGGATGTATAACAGGTCCTCCACTGAATAGACGTCGTCTTTTCCAGCCCAGACAGTCAAGCTGTACCTGAAATAAGCCATTGTTATTGATTATCACTCTCTGTGCTGAAGTTGAGTTGACAAGTGAACAGTGTTATGACTTGCTTCTAAAATTATCCATTGCTCAATAGGTCTCCATCTAGAATGCAGTAAGCGCCATGATTACAGATTAGTAATTTTACTGGGCAATCAGGGCTTCCTACATGGGTAAAGAACAAATTGGCTCAGCGACACAAAGCAGCCAAACTACTGTACATTTGAGGAAGAAGTCGAGATTTAATCATTAATATTTCAGGTCATAGCACTCTTTCATTTTCACATCTAAAATTTTTTATATGTAAAAGACTAAACCTAACTAAAAAGACACAACCACACCTAAACAGTTATAGCTGGCCTCATCTATTGTTGTTAAAGGCATACCACCAGGAGCGTGGTTATATGTGAATACTTGCGCTATAAGTTCAATATGTTGGTTGTTCTAGCAGGCCCATGAGAATTAGGATAGCCATACACTATTGTGCAGATCAAGATGTCATCACCACAAATTTATCCCGACATTTGTGAACACCCATACTGGGTCTATGAGTTCATTTTCTTTTCGTATCATCTTCTTCATGATAAAGCTTTCTGGATTTTTAGGTTACAAACTAGAATATCATCGGGACTTAAATTGGTAGTAAACTTTAATCAACTATTTTAAATTAATAATTCCAAGGAAATGTACTGTGTGCTCTGCCTATTACCTGCTTGCTTTCAGTGTAATCACTAGATTTGTGTGCAATGACGTCACAGGTGCATGCGCTGTTCACACGATTTTTCCGGCATGAAGAAGGTTTACATGCCGCGGGCTAGGTAATTTCCTTAGCTCGATGTCAGCCTCGACATCCCGCGATACTATTACCCCCTTTTCAAGTAAGACAGCAGCGGGATTGGTTTTACATCGGCTTCTATTGGCTAAAGAAGGTTGCCATGGTAAAAACAAGGATTGGACTCGGCAACTACTGGCTAGTATAGATGTATGGGGTTTAGTCACATATAATAAGAGGTCATCCGCATATAGGGACAGTTTATAATGACGGTGGCCAATGGATATACCCTGAATATTGGAGTCGTGACGGATGGCCATGGCTAGATGCTCCATTGTTAGAATGTATAACAATGGCAATAAGGGACATCCCTGGCGGGTTCCGTTACGAATCCATATTGGGTCAGATAGTAGGCCGTTAGACCAGATCCTTGCCGTAGGTTTGTTATAGAGGGCCAGGATCTTGCAGAGCATGTCGGGTCCAAGGCCCACTTGGTGAAGCGTTCTCTCTAAGAATTGCCAATGAACCCGGTCGAACGCTTGTTCGGCGTCGACCGAGATCAAGCAAGCTGGGATTTTACAGTTTTGGGCATATTTCATTAGGGAAATAGTTTTGAGGACGTTATCCCTGGCCTCCCTCTTTGGGTGAACCCCATCTGGTCAAGGTGTATTAGGCCTGATATTGCTGGCAGCAGTCGGTTGGCCAGAAGCTTGGAGTATAAGCGGATGTCAATGTTGGTGAGAGAAATGGGGAAATGGAGAGAAATGGGGCGAAAGCTACCGCACATCGTAGGATCTTTCCCGGGTTTCGGTAGAACTACAATATGGGCTTCCAGAGCTTGTCTCGGAAAGGGTGAATCCCTAGAGATGTTATACATCTTCATAAGAAGTGGTGTAAGGGAGTTGCGGAAGGATTTATAGAAACGGGTTAAGTATCCGTCTGGACCTGGACTTTTGTAAATAATTTACGTGATCTGTCCCTAATGGACAAGGCCTTCTGTTCAAACAAGTTCAACAGTTTGAGCCTTGCGGCGGATAAGGCAAGTTGGGTGGTCGGGGATTGAATACTTTTATGGGAACGTTCCAGGTTAGCAATCTGGAGAGACAGATGCTGAATCTGAGCCAGACGTAGACGTTTAAGTCTAGAGCCATGTTTAATAAAGACCCCACGTAATACGCATTTCAATGCCTCCCATTGTATGGGAGCGGAAGTATCATCATTACTACGGTCAGATATAAAGTTTGATATGGTGGTCCGGATATCAGCAGAACATACGTCATCCTGTAATAGTGAGTCATTAAGTCTCCAAGTCCAGTCATGACCAGGCAAATCAGGTAGGGAGAGGGACAAGAACACTGGCGCGTGATCAGACCATAGTATATTCCAGATCTTAGTCTGGGGATGATATGTCAATGCATATTGGCTGACAAGAAAAAAATCAATGCGGGAATAGGAGTTATGAGCTGCAGAGAAGAAGGAATAATCCCTATCTGTAGGGTGAAAGATGCGCCAGACATCCAACAAATTGTGTTGGAGTAGGAATCTCTTCAATTTATTGATTCAGTTATAGGAGATAGAGCTTCTACCCGAGGAGGTATCCAATGCCGGGTTTAAAACACTGTTAAAATCTCCAGCAGCGAGGATCACCCCCTCGGCAAAGTCCATTAGCTTGAGAAGGTATTGAATAGTACTAGTTATCTGGTCTTGGTTTGCGATATACATGTTAGCTAGGGTGTACGTTTTACCCCTGAGATATATTTTCAAGAACAGGTATCTACCATCAGGGTCTGAATAGGAATCTAACAGGGTATAATTTACTGATTTGTGGAGGGCGATCGCCACCCCTCTAGATTTAGATTGGGAGTACGTGCTATGTACCCGAGTTGGGTAATATTTATTTAGCAATTTTGGAATGTGATTTGTACAGAAATGGGTTTCTTGGAAGACAATTACGTCAATTTTGGATTTGTGAAAGTCATACAGTATCTGTGATCGTTTAGTCGGTTCATTCAAGCCACGGGCATTGAATAAACACAGGTTAACGGTAGCTGCATTCCAAGGGCCCCCCATGGCAGCGAGATGAAATAGAAAAAAAAAGAAGAAATCAGGAAGAGGGGTAGAGGGGAGGAGAAGGGTGGGGGAGAGAAGACAACAAAAACAACAGAACCACTCAGATGCTAGTATAGAGTCTAGCACCAACCAAATACCCCAATCAGGGGTGGCCACATAGGCCGCTAGGATTCAATCTGTCCCGAGAAATCAGAACAGGCAGAAACACTAAATTCTATGTGGGGAGGAAAAGTACACAAGCATCAGTTTGCCTGAGCTCCACCCCACAATGCCTTAAAACAGGTTATTATTACATAATGATAAAGGAAGAGAACTTGCCAGGCTGGAATTTGTCTTTAAAACTCAACTGTATGGGAAACAGCTAAATACACTGATAAATACATATAAGAAAGCCGTTTAACCAAAGGATTTAAATATTTGTCTATCCAGTCCTAAGATTTACACTGCCAGACAGCACAGAAGTCTTGAGGCCTGATGTTTCTCTACTAAATGATGTAAGTAGGTCTTGACCTTGCCCCTAGTCTGTGTTTGGACAGGGAAAGATAAGCCACAATGAAGAGCTCACCTCTTTGTATACCTCACTTTTTTAAATAATAAATTACAGTAAATGTGTCAGGTCTATAGCACACAGTATACTCGTATACCCATATGCTGAATCGGATAGTTCCACATAACATAATACACAAATCATAACCTAAATAAAATAGTTATTTATCTGCATAGGATTACCTGTCTGAGGTCTGCAACAGCCACTGCAGCGCAGGCCAGGACTGTCTCACTAGTGCCGCCCTCACTGGGAAAGTCACTTTTTGGCTCAAAGTATTACATATCTCTGCCATTTCTTTAGCCATCTCCCAGCTGTATCCTGAAAAACCAACACATACTTTATTAAGCATTTTAAAACCTTCATCACTTAAACTATTTTCTGCCACAAAGGCTGGCCATGACCATGATTTATGCACAATGTGAGTTCATGAATCTTATAAAAAGAGCACTCACAGGCACTCATCTTTACCCTAATGATCAGGTGAATCCACATCCAAACAATCTGTCAGAGCACCCCATCTCAAGGTTTGTGACACAGCTATGAAATTATTAGCTATGATGGTGGAGGGAGAGCTAGAGATGCAACAAGCACCTCCTCAGCAGGCATTCTATCATCCAGGTGAATTATGTGGGCATTGCATAATTCACCATTTTAAAGTGTATCTAAACTCAAACACTTAAAGTGGTGTCAAAGTTTTTTTTTTAATTATTAAAATAAACCATAATATACTTACCTGCTCTGTGCAACAATATTACACAGAACGATCCCTAACATCTTCTTTGGTGGCCCCCCGCTGGCGCTCTACACTCCTCCTCTTTTTCGGATGCCCCCATAGTAAAGCCATGCAGGGAATTTCCCTCATTTTCTGTTGTGTCTACAGAACTGGAAGGGAAGGAAAGTATTCCCAATAAAGATAGGGAAAAAAAGAACAGGCAGAGCGGGCGAATGACACATCCGTGTCCGCTTAGTAATTGCAGAGCAGACACTGACAGAGCCCACTCTGCTCTATGGGCAGCTGTTTACTTACACCTGACTGCCCTCTGATCAGATACACCTAAAACGGAGGACGGATTCCCTTCCATTTTTTTTCTATAACAGACTGGAGGTAGGCGGGTGTAAATGGCTTTTACATCCACCTGAAAAACTGACAGGAGGACTCGATTGTACCCATTGTGTGAAAGGGGCCTTATTGTATAAAATTGAATTTTATACATGGAGGATGTAACAAAAATTAATGGATACATGAGGTAAATGAAGAGACCCTTCAAAAGTTACATTTTTAGAAAACAAATTTTAAATGCACATTTGTTTGCAGGTAAAAAAAATGTGCATTTACTTATTTATTTTGGAGCCTGAAAAGCATTGCACCAGCGATCAGATCGCGTGTGCCATGCAGGTCACCAGCAGATCTGCTAGTGTATCTGTGTGCCCATACATCCCGTACGTGCATGCAGATACAATCTGACAGGAAGAGTCAATGAACGCTGTGGTAGTTCATTAAAAAATAAAAGCCAACAGCCAATGTGATTAACAAGATTTCCTTTAGATTTACAAAAACGATGTCGTTCAAGGGCCTGCCTGATTGCATACAAATTGCAATTTAAAGGGGTTGTAAAAGTACATAATTAAGCTGGAAGGAAGGTTGGGACTTTAAATGAAACATGCACTAAAAGGGTGATAACGGACAATGGGTGTCTGACCAGTAGGATGCATATTACAACTGTACTAGCTGAATCTCTATATCCAGCACACAGGACAGTAGTACATAATAATAATATTTATTTCATATATATACATATAATACATTATAGCATAAAAGCATTACAGTACTTGGTAATATAAAAAAAAAAACCTGGGGGTGGGGTACCCCATGGATGGTGAAATAAGAAGTGATTGGTGTAATCGTGAAAACATCTATAAAAGGGTCAAAAAATGTGAAAGTGTAAATAGACTGTACTATGTAATATGCTAACTAGGTATGCATAAAGCAAAACCAGTATAATGCATCAAAAACATGACAGTAAGATACAATGACTAGGTGGGGATAGACCATCTCTAAATAGAATAAGAAAGTAGTATATGAGGTTATAAAGGGAGTAGGTAGTGGCAAGTGAAGGGTAAAACTGCAACAAGCAAAAGTGAAAAACCAATATAAGAAATGGACCATAAAACTAACTTGTCCTCAGGGCTGACACATAAAGTCCATACTAGTGCCAAAGTTAGACGGGGACTAGCAACCTCACGGGGCATGTAACGAACTGAGATTTGTAAGTCATGGGACATGTTTTTATTATGTCCCACACGAGTCTATATTGTCTTTACCTTCTTCCCCCTATACACACACCCCCTCAGTTCATTTTGGACCCTGTACCAACAGTTTATATATATATATATTATTAATTTCAGATACACATTACTATCAGCTCCTGAAGACTGCAGAGTTGCACGAAACGCATCACGCTATTCCGATGTCATTATCATGCACTACATGGGACCATCTTACTATTTTTTGTATTATGCTGTAACAATCATGACAAGTAAATTATCATGTGATGTATGAATTAATCTGCCTGACTTATTTTATATTACCAAGTACTGTAATGTTTTTATGTTATAATGCAGGGGTCTCCAAACTTTTCAACACGAGGGCCACATTGTAGATTTTACAAGTATTCGGGGGCCAAAAAAAAAAAATCAGTTATGTATAAAATATCAGCGGTGTCCTCATCAGTGTCCCCATCAGCGGTGTCCCCATCAGCAGCGTCCCCATCAGCGTCCCCATCAGTGGTGTCCCCGTGTCCCCATCAGCAGTGTCACCATCAGCAGCGTCCCCATCAGCAGCGTCCCCATCAGTGGTGTCCCCATCAAAAGCATCCCCATCAGCAGTGACCCCATCAGTGGTGTCCCCATGAGCAGTGTTCCCATCAACAGCGTCCCCATCAGCAGCGTTCCCATCAGCAGCGTCCCCATCAGTGGTGTCCCCATCAAAAGCATCCCCATCAGCAGTGACCCCATCAGTGGTGTCCCCATGAGCAGTGTTCCCATCAACAGCGTCCCCATCAACAGCGTCCCCATCAGCAGCGTCCCCATCAGCAGCGTCCCCATCAGCAGTGACCCCATCAGTGGTGTCCCCATCAGCAGCGTCCCCATCAGCAGCGTCCCCATCAACAGCATCCCCATCAACAGCATCCCCATCAGCAGTGTCCCCATCAGCAGTGTCCCCATCAGTAGTCTCCCCATGTCCCTATCAGCAGTGTCCCCATCAGCAGTGTCCCCATGTCCCCATCAGCAGTGTCCCCATCAGCAGTGTCCCCATCAACAGCATCCCCATCAGCGGTGTCCCCATTAGTGGTGTCCCCAGCAGTGTTCCCATCAGCACAGCAATGTCCCCAGAAATATCCCCATTAGCACAGCAATGTAGCAGTCTCCCCTGTAGTGTGCTTATCAGTGTTGTGCAACACGGTAACACGATCAGCCTCTGACCTCCATACTAGCTGACTTCAGCTCTTCTGCAGCTCCCTTCTCCGAGTCCCCTCTTCCCGCCCGCTGTTTGAAGTTAGGCTCCTTCCACGAGTGACGTCAGGTGCGGCACCTACCCTCTTCCCGCCCGATGTTTGTTAGGATCCTTCTACGAGTGTAGCAGTGGGCGGGAAGAGGGGAGGTGCCGCACCCGACGTCACTCGTGGAAGGAGCCTAACTTCAAACAGCGGGCGGGAAGAGGGGAGGTGCCACACCTTGGGTTCTCTTGTGAAAAAAAAAATACAACAGCGTGACAGCATGGGCGGCTTTGCGGGCCGGATAAAACACGCACGCGGGCCGGATGTGGCCCGCGGGCCGGGGTTTGGAGACCCCTGCTATAATGTATATGTATGTATATATATATATGAAAGATTATTATTATGTACTACTGTCCTGTGTACTGGATATAGAGATTCAGCTAGTACAGTTGTAATATGCATCCTACTGGTCAGACACCCATTGTCCGTTATCACTCTTTTGGTGCATGTTTCATTTAAAGTCCCAACCTTCCTTCCAGCTTAATTGCTATACAGGGATGAAGACACTGGACCTACAAGTCCTATGCCTCATATAAAGTCCCAAATTCCCCCATCTCCCCACCTCCCTTCACGTTGTAAAAGTACAATGTACTAAATTGCTTCCTTTACCTTAGTGCAGTCCTCCTTCACTTACCTCATCCTTCGATTTTGCTTTTAAACGTCCTTATTTCTTCTGAGAAATCCTCACTTCCTGTTCTTCTGTCTGTAACTACACACAGTAATGCAAGGCTTTCTCCCTGGTGTGGAGTGTCGTGCTCGCCCCCTCTCTTAAGGGGCCGAGCAGGAGAGTCAGGACGCCCACTAACACACAGCTCCTTTATCTGAAATGTAGAGAGCGTCCTGACTCTCCAGTAGTCCAAGTGAGGGGGCGAGCACGACACTCCACACCAGGGAGAAATCCTTGCATTACTGTGTGGAATTACAGACAGAAAAACAGCAAGTGAGGATATTTTCAGAAGAAATAAGGACATTTAAAAGAAAAATCGAAGCATGAGGTAAGTGCAGGAGGACGGCACTAAGGTAAAAAGGGATTTTTAAATACAGCTTACCTGTAAAATCCTTTTCTTGGAGTACATCACGGGACACAGAGCGGCATATTCATTACTATGTGGGTTATATGGAGTACCTTTAGGTGTGGACACTGGCAATCTCAAACAGGAAGTCCCCTCCCTATATAACCCCCTCCCCTAGAGGGAGTCCCTCAGTTTTGTAGCAAGCAGTATGCCTCCCAAAATGGTCACCCAAAAGAGGGGTGGGAGCTCTGTGTCCCGTGATGTACTCCAAGAAAAGGATTTTACAGGTAAGCTGTATTTAAAAATCCCTTTTTCTTTCTCGTACATCACGGGACACAGAGCGGCATATTCATTACTATGTGGGATGTCCGAAAGCAATGCTTTAATGAGGGGAGGGAGACATCTTCCAAAGAAGGATTCAATTTAGAGATAAACTCAAATCATAATAATAATTCTAACTTAGTCAAGAAAAAACTTATATATTTTTTTTTTTTTTTTTTTTAAAACCAAGGGTGTTTCTGATCCCGAGGATTTCAAACTGCAGCCTGTAGTACTGCCTGACCAAAGGCAGTATCCGCATTTCTTCTCACGTCTAGTTGATAAAACCTTGTAAACGTGTGGACTGATGACCACGTTGCCGCCTTGCATATCTGAGCCATAGAGATCTGATGGTGTGCTGCCCAAGAGGCGCCCATGGCCCTGGTAGAATGGGCCTTTACCGACAACGGAGGAGGCAACCTCTTCAACCCGTAGGCTTGAATGATTAATTGTCTAATCCATCTCGAGATGGTGGATTTTGCAGCTGCCTGCCCCTTCTTGGGGGCATCTGGTAGAACGAATAACACATCTGTTTTCCGGATCTTTTCTGTAGCTTTAAGATAGGCCTTCATGGCCCGGACAATATCCAAGGTATGCAGCAACCCTTCCTTTCTAGATGTAGGTTTTGGAAAGAAGGATGGAAGTACCAAATCCTGGTTTAAGTGAAATTTGGATATAACCTTTGGTAGAAAGGAAGGATGGGGCCGGAGAACTGCCCTGTCCTTATGCAGAACGAGATATGGTTCCTTACACGATAAGGCTGCTAATTCTGACACTCTCCTGGCCGAAACTATGGCGACCAAGAAAACCAACTTTCTTGTCAGTAAGAGTAAAGGAATCTCAGCCAACGGCTCAAAAGGCTGTTTCTGTAGAGTGGACAGGACAAGATTTAAGTCCCATGGACAAATTGGTGACTTGACAGGAGGATTAATACGCAAGACCCCCTGTAAGAAGGTCTTTACCAGCGAGTGGGTGGCTAGCGGCCTCTGAAACCACACTGACAGAGCTGAGATCTGTCCCTTGATTGTGCTTAGTGCTAGGCCTTTATCCACTCCTAGCTGGAGAAAACTTAACACCCTATCAATAGTATATTTGCGGGAATTCCATCTTTTGGATTCACACCAGCCTACGTAGTTCCTCCACACCCTGTAATAAATCACCCTGGAGACCGGCTTTCTAGCCCTAATCAGGGTAGGAATTACCTGCCTAGACAGGCCTCTATCCCTGAGAATCAGGGATTCAGCCTCCAGGCCGTCGAATTTAGACGCTGTAATGTAGGGTGGAGGATCGGGCCTTGTGAGAGTAGGTCTGGTTGTAGAGGAAGAGTCCAAGGGTCTCCCACTGCCATCTTCAGGACTAGTGAGTACCAAGTCCTCCGGGGCCAAGCCGGAGCTACTAGAATGACTGGCTTGTTCTCCACCCTGATCTTGCGCAACAGGCGGGAGTAACTGTAGTGGAGGGAATGCATATAGAAGTCTGAATTGATGCCAAGGGCAAACCAACGCATCGGTTCCGCAGGCCATAGGATCCCTCGCTCGCGACACGAACCTGTCTAGTTTCTTGTTGAACCTGGATGCCATTATATCTACGTCCGGCATTCCCCACCTCTGGCAGATTGTCTGAAAGACCTGGGGATGCAGAGACCATTCCCCTGGCAACAGACTCTGGCGACTTAAGAAGTCTGCCTGCAGGTTGTCCACTCCGGGAATGAATATCGCTGAAATGCAGGGTACATGAACCTCTGCCCATTGAAAAATCAAGTTCACCTCCCTCTGAGCGGCCTGGCTCCTGGTTCCCCCTTGGTGGTTTATGTATGCCACCGCCGTGGCATTGTCTGACTGGATTCTCACACGGGAACTTTAATCCTGGAGGTGGTCCAAGCCAGAAGGGCTAGGCGGGCAGCTCTGATTTCCAAGATATTGATGGGGAGCTGCCTCTCTGCTTTCACCCAAGTTCCCTGGCGGGAGAACCCCTCGAAGACCGCCCCCCAGCCTGCCAGGCTGGCGTCTGTGGTAACTACCTTCCAGACAACAGGGCTGAAGGATTTTCCCTTTAGAAGATTCTGAGGGTTCAACCACCAGGCCAGGCTTTGTCGGACCCTTGATGATAGCGTCAAAGGGGACTCTAAGGCATGTGCCCTCTTGCCCCAGGCTGCTAGAATGGCTGCCTGTAGGACGCGAGTGTGGATCTGAGCGTATGGTACTGCCTCGAATGTGGCCACTAGCTTGCCTAGTAATCGCATACACAGGCGAATAGTTGGTTTTTTCTTGTTTAGAACCAACTGAACCAACCCCTTGATAGCTTCGATCTTTACAAGGGGCAGGAACACCTTTTGATGTTCTGTGTCTAACCTCATGCCGAGGTATTCCAACTGCTTTGTAGGCTGGAACGCTGACTTTCCCCGGTTCAGGACCCAGCCGAATTCTTCGAGGTACCGAACCGTGAGGTTTACTGCCTTTTGCAGACCCGGCCGTGAGTGATCTATGATTAAAAGGTCGTCCAAGTATGCTAGGACTGTGACCCCTTGGATCCTTAAATTGGCCAGAATTGGGGCTAGGATCTTCGTGAATACCCGGGGGGCCGTGGCCAGCCCGAAGGGGAGCGCCCTGAATTGGAAGTGTCGCTGCCCCACCGCGAAGCGTAAAAACCTTTGATGCGACTGAAAGATAGGTACATGAAGGTAAGCATCCTTTATGTCTATGGAGGCCAGAAAATCGTCCTTCTGAAGCGCGGCGGCTGCTGACCGGATGGATTCCATCCGGAAGGAACGAACCCTTAGGTAACCGTTTAACCTCTTTAGGTCCAAGATTGGCCTGACATCGCCGTTGGGCTTTGGTATGACAAAGAGATTGGAATAGAAACCTAGGCCTTGCTCTTGGGCTGGCACTTCTATAATTACGTCCTGGCCAAGCAGGTGATCCAAAGCTGCCAGCATTGAGGCCTTCCTTGCTGGATCCCTTGGTAGCCTTGATTCTTGAAAATGAGGCGGAGGATACCTTAGAAACTCCAGTCTGTAACCTGTGGTTACAGATGCCCGGACCCATCTGTCGGGGATCTTGGCTTCCCAAACCTCTGAGAAGAAACGAAGCCTTCCCCCCACCCGCAAGAGTGGGGGCGCCCCTTCATAAGGCAGACTTAGGGGCTGTCTTTGACGGCTTGCGATACCACGGCCTCTTACCCCCAGGGGTCTGTCCCTGCGATCTACTGTTAACGTTGGATCGTGCAGGCGGCCGTCGATACTGCCTGGAATTTGAGGGCCCCGAGACAGGAAAGAGCTGCCTTTTAAATGTAGGAGCCCGGAATGTCTTTTTGACCGGTAAAAAGGGTACTCTTGCCATTTGAAATAGTCTGAATATATTTATCCAGATCCTCTCCGAAGAGTCGTCCTCCATGGAAGGGAAACCCTGCCAGAAGCTTTTTGCATGGGGGCTCCGCCGCCCAGTTCTTCAACCATAAGAGCCTTCTCATGTGCACCAAACATAGTGATAAACGAGAGGCCTGCTGGATGGAATCTTTTATAGCATCTACCGCAAAACACAGAGCTCTGGGAATGTCAGAAAACTCTTCTGCTTGTTGGGTAGGCATGTCCCTTAACATTTCCTTTGTCTGGTCTTTTAATGCCTGACAAACTCCAATTGCAGCCACCGCTGGCTGCACCACTGCTCCTGCCGTAGCAAAGGATGCTTTTAAAAGTGTTTCTAATCTTTTATCAACTGGATCTTTAAACATATGTATGTTTTCCACCGGGCAAGTTAGTGATTTATTCACACATGAGATGGCTGCATCCACTACTGGGAGCCTCCACCTCTTGGAGAACTTTTCCTCCATGGGGTAAATGACCGCAAATCTTTTCGGTGGCCGAAAATCCTGTCCTGTCCGGCCGCGTACCCAATCCCGAAAGATCAATTCCTCCAAGAGAGGATGGACCGGAAAAACTGCGTTGTTTAACGGAGCTTTCAAAGAGCCCAGAGAGGATACCGGAGGAACCTGAGACTCTGGCAATGGTAAACTAAATGCCGAGCGGACCATGTCCGTCAAAGACTGTACCCACAGTCTTTCTGTCTGGGAGTCTGAAAATGGTTCCTCAGAGGCAGATCCCTCAATCCCTGAACCCTCTTGGTTCAGGTCTAGTTGATCCTCCTGTGATTCCAATTCCTCTGGAGAGAGAATCTCAGCATCTGAGGATACACCTCCTGGTGATGGGGATCTAACCCGTTTTTTACCAGGAATAGCTCTAGCGATCAATGTTGCTATTCTCTCTTCTAGCCCCCCTAGGGATACGGCTAGCATCTCCTCTGTGATAAACACAGGGCTGGGCTGATCTGGGCCAGCCTCCACACCAGATCCCCCTAATGGCTTATCCAAGGCGCTTCTTATGTTAATAAGTTGCGGGGAAAGTATCGGCATATCAGAATCAGAAAGGGAACCCTTTTGTTTTTTGGTCTTTTTTGTACCCTTTGACCCCGAACCCTTGGAAGCCATAATACAAAATCGAGGGACTCCCGCCCACACAACAGACTGTAGTGGGCAGGAGTACAAAATCAGAGTTTAGGGGACAATAGATTACTAATGCCCAAAAACTGATGGGATCCCGTATGTTCTCCTTTTTTTTTTTTTTTTCAAATATATTATATATTTACTTTTGACAACATACCGTGACCCCAAACTAAGTTTGCCAGCCTCCAAACCTGCTGCAAAAAAGGGGGATTTCTTGGCTTAACAAAAAAGGTATTTGGAACAAAGTCCAGATGTACTACCCCTCTTCCGCCACCGGGAGTCACTGTTCTGCCGCTCTGCGTCCTCTCCTGTGAAAATCAGCCTCAGACTGAGCACTGACCATGCCTGCTGTCTATAACAGCACAAAGGCGCGCCCCTGTATGACGCCGCAGGCACGCCCCCCCCCGCCCTCCTGTCTGAACGGCGCGAAAAATGTCAATAAGACGTGCGCGCGCACGCGCGCGTATGCCGGAAACAGGAGGAACATGGAGGAGCCGCGCTGCTGGAGATCCAGGAACGCAGAAACAGGCGGCAGATTCAAACTCCCGGCCAGGTAGGACTCTCCAAAGGCCCCTAGGGATTCTTACTAGCCCTAGGAAGAAACAGCAGGTTTAGCTAGCACACATATTTAGACAGGGGGACCTAGTGATGGGGGAGAAAAGGTGTCATCCTGTCTCTCTTTAGACATAGTGAACAAGGTTGCCCATGCAGAGCATACTTAGGCTATCCCCCCTTTTTAGGTTACCCCGGAGAGCCTGCTGTCGAACCAAGTCCCGCAGGCTCCCCCTTACCTGCTCCATGCTGCAGGATGTTTGTCCAGCAAACTGATCCAATCTTCTCCCATCTCCGTGGGTAGCGTAGTAGACCTTCAGGCCCTGGGGTCCTATGAAGGTACCCACTGTCCTGGACCTATATAGCACCCTGGCAAACAGGAACTTATGGTTTTTACAAACTCCAAGTCCTGGGCCCAGGGTCCAGCCCTCCAAAGAGGAGCATTATAGGCAAAACCCCACGGCTTGGGGCCCGGGTACTGTCCACTTTGGCACTGAGGCTCCTTGGACAGATCCGGTTAGCCCGCCCTTAATCCCAAGGATGTGGAGCAAAGCTATTCCGTGACCAACACCTAAGACACTGGCGAAAAAACTGAGGGACTCCCTCTAGGGGAGGGGGTTATATAGGGAGGGGACTTCCTGTTTGAGATTGCCAGTGTCCACACCTGAAGGTACTCCATATAACCCACATAGTAATGAATATGCCGCTCTGTGTCCCGTGATGTACGAGAAAGAAAGGAAGCTATTTAGAAAAAATAAATTGTACCTTTAAAGGGGTTGTAAGGTTTGACCTCTGTACAGGATGCCGTGGCTGGGTCCTGGAAGGACGCTATATTTCCCCCCTGTTTGGATGATGGTCCCTTGAAGGGAACAGGAAGGGTTAATGCACTTGTCCAAGGAAGTGGCTTAAAGCAAGACAGGAAGTTGTAGGTGGGTGTGGAGGAGTATAGTGGAGAATGGTGAACAAGGAAAAGCTGTGAAAGCTGTGGAAAGCTTGTCAAAGCACTTGGCAGTGTCCTGCCTGGAAGCCTGCTAGCTGGGGAACTTACCTGCAAGGACTGTTTAACTGTGGTAGCAGTTTTGAGCTCTACAAGTCGGTGAGACTGTTATTTCTTTTGTTTTTGCTGCTGTGAAGCCATTTAAGTTTAATAAACCTCAGTTTTGATTTAAAAGCCTGTGTCCTGCGATCTAGCTGGTTACCCGAACTTTACACTGGTGCTCGAATGCGGGCAGGACAGAATAACAGGCATAAGAAGACATTTTTTTTTCTTTGCATTGGACTTGACATTTGAACTGATATTTAAAGAGACAGTACATTGGATTTATGTGCTGGGTTAAAGCTGCGCAAACATTAAAAGCTGAAGCAATGGAGGAGATAATTAAACAGCCGACCCTGGCTAACATGCAAGCGCAGACTCGCCATGAGGAAGCTAATCAGCGCTTAGCAACCCAGCTGGAGGCACAACAAACTTACCACAAAGAGGCGCTGGCTCTGCAGCAAGAAAATACTCGCCTGTTGGTGGCCCAGTTGGCAGCCCAGCAAGCGACCCAGCAAGAGGTTATGCAGACTCAGGTGACTGCTTTAGAGGAAGCAGTGCAGAAGCTTTCTCAGGTTCGGGAACAAGCGGCTGTTGCCCCTGGCAACCAGGTGTCTGTGAGGGCAAGCCATTTTCTGCAGAAATTGTCCCAGAGCGATGATGTAGAGGCATTTCTTGCTACATTTGAGAGGACGGCAGAGAGAGAAGGGTGGCCTCAGGACCAATGTGCTGGCCTCATTGCTCCTTTTCTCACCGGAGATCCTCAAAAAGCCTACTTCGACCTGCCACCAGATGATGCTAAAGATTATCAAAAGCTAAAAAGGCAGAAATTCTGGCTCATCAGGGCGTGACTACGGCTGTTCGGGGGCCCAATGTGTACACCAATGGAAATATCGTCCAGATCGGCCACCCCGGTCTCAAATGCATGACCTGGTGCAACTAGTGAAAAAATTGCTGCAGCCTGAGGTGTTGTCTAGCCCCCAAATCGTGGAGCGGGTCGTGCTGGACCAATACCTGAGGTCCCTGCCAGATGACCTTGGAGACCCCAAAACAGCAAACCTTGTTGAGATGGTGGAAAGATATACAGTGGTGGAGGACCTGCTCATACCTACCAAGCGCATAGGGGCCCAGTCTGCCACGGCCTGTTCGACCAACTACTGCCCTTCCTAAGGATGTTCCAAGGAGCCCTGGAACAAACACTCCGGAAGGCCAAGATTCACTCCCGGTACCTCCTCAGCGTTCTGTTCCTGTTCGGAGAGGAGGGGGGATGTACAATGTTAGCGACGTCATTCCTGGGGTCATACCCGGGCACACTGCCCACTGCAAGAGGAGCTCATGGAATGTGGGGTTCTTTGGAGGGGGTCTTTTTTATGCTCATAAAGTATGCACCACACATCTCGACCTGGGTGAGGAAAAATTTGAGTGTGAAGTCCAAGTGAACCACCTCCCTGCCCGGGCTTTGTTGGACTCTGAAAGCATGGTAACCCTTGTTCATCCTAGAGTAATTGGGAAGATCGGTCTGATAAGCAAAACTTTACAAGTGGTGTGCATTCACGGGGACACTAGAGTGTACCCTCTCATCACGGTGTCTATCCCCTTAGCATGTGGCACTGGTACTCAAGAGGTGGGGGTGGTAAAGAACTTGGTACATGATGTTAAAATAGGACAAGACTGTCCATTGTTTACAAAACTGTGGGAACAAGGAGAACGGTTCAGAGACTGGGAAGAAACTAGCCCCCCTGTTCCTGCTGCTGAGAGGAATTACCCTGAACTGCCAAATGTTCTTAATGTGGATCCAGATGAGGAAAATGCTAATGATTTTGTTAATAGTGATGAAAGTAGTGTTGATACTGTTGAGAATGTCAAGATATGTGGTCCACAGACCTACCAAAATATTAAGAGGGAGGAGCCTTCCCCACTTCAGGTAATGCTGGGGGAAGAGGATGAGGAAGTGGCCTCTACCTTTGCCCTGCCAGATTTGGGTGTTCCTCAGGGGGCATTTAGTACTGCTCAGATGCAGGACCCCACTTTGGCCCGTGCACGGGAACAAGTTGTAGTAGTAAATGGGGTTCCCCCAGGAGCGAATGAGAGGTGGCCACACTTTGCAATATATAATGAATCGCTGTATCGGGTTACCAAAGAGAGAGAAAATGTGGTAGAACCAGGCCCGGATTTACACCCTTTGCTGCCCCAAGGCCGGGTCCTTCATTGCCGCGCCCCCCCCCCCCCCCCCACCAAAAAAAACCCTAAATGTCCCCCAACCCTGAAAACGCACTTGCATAGAAAATGTATGTGGATTGAGGGGTGAGCTGTGTACAGTGTATAGGATTAAGGGGTGATCTGTGAATGGTGTGCAGGATTGAGGGGCGATCTGTGTACAGTTTGCAGGAATATGGGGTGATCTGTGTACGGTGTGCAGGATTTGAGGGGTGATCTGTGTATGGGGGATTGAGGGGTGATCTGTGTATGGTGTGCAGAAATGAGGGGTGATCTGTGTACGGTGTG
Organism: Rana kukunoris; assembly: GCA_029574335.1. Classification (NCBI taxonomy): domain Eukaryota; kingdom Metazoa; phylum Chordata; class Amphibia; order Anura; family Ranidae; genus Rana; species Rana kukunoris. The sequence continues at coordinate 110,462,933 of CM056049.1, read as the reverse complement.
CAGGAATGAGGGGTGATCTGTGTATGGTGTGCAGGAATGAGGGGTGATCTGTGTACGGTGTGCAGGAATGAGGGGTGATCTGTGTATGGTGTGCAGGAATGAGGGGTGACAGTGGGGGGACAGGAGGGACATTTAGGATAATTGGGGGGGGGGGGGTGACAGACATTTGGTATAAGTGGGGCATATGAGGGACATTTGGGATAAGAGGAGGGACATTTGGGATAAGTGGGGGGTGGGTGGGACATTGGGGATAAGTGGGAGGGAATTGGGGATAAGTGGAGAAGAGGGTGATGCTCTATGTATGTGTGTAGTGTAGACTGTGTGAGTGTAGTTTGCCCTATGTGACTGTTATACATGCTGAGTGACCCAGAGATGTCAATTTACATTTACAGCAGCACACATGTCCATGGAACAGCAGAGGAGCAGAGCTCTGAGAAGTATACTGCATGGACTCATTGGACTGGAAGCAGCTCAGTGTCCTGAGTCTCACAACCAATAGGAAGCCAGGAAAGTTGGCATGCACTTTTTGTGAGGAGAGAAGCAGTACTCACAGTGCTGGCTTTGCCTTGCAGAGGATGATTAGTTGCAGTAGCAGCTGCTCCCTCGTCTCACCTGCTTTTTTTGTTCTGATCTCTTGTCTGCCACATTCACTGGCTGTCTGCCATAACCAATGGGGAATGATGAGTCCCAGATACTGCCGTCAGGAGGAGAGGAGGAGGAGAGATAGCAGAGGCGGGACTCCACTAGCATTAAGGACAGGTTAGCCCTGCCGCCTCACATGACCCCATTTGCCCAATCACAGAGCGCCGGCCGCCCAGTTGACATTAAACATGGTGGCCGGATCACAGGGGGACACAGAAATAAGAAATTAGGCTGACGAAGCCAGAGTGACACACGCTGACACAGGATTTTGGCCCCCCACACTGCGCGGCGCCGCCCTGCACCCACTGCCGCCCAGAGGCCTGGCCTCGGTGGCCTTGTCGGGAATCCGGCCCTGGGTAGAACAATTGTTAGTACCCCAACAATATAGACGAAAGGTTCTGGACCTGGCCCGTGACGATGTGTGGGGACACCTGGGAGTTGAGAAGACGGAGACACGGATCACCGACCGGTTTTACTGGCCAGGTCTGAAAGCAGAGGTAAAGAAATACTGTACCTCCTGTCCGACCTGTCAGTTGACCGCTCCGTTGACTCACTTTTGGAGCCCTTTGGTCCCTCTGCCCATAATTGATGTCCCGTTCGAGAGGATAGCCATGGATATAGTGGGTCCCTTGGTAAAGTCAGCTCGAGGTCACTCCTACAAATTAATGATTCTTGACTATGCCACCTGATATCCTGAGGCTCTACCCCTGCGGAATACCTCCTAAAAAACCATTGCCCGGGGACTGGTTTCCTCAAGGAAATACGCACCCCGTTTATGTTGAGGGTTATGGCCTATGTGTGTAAGCTGTTCCGGATTAAACAGCTGCGCACATCGGTTTACCTTCCCCAAACGGACGGGTTGGTGGAACGCTTTAATAAGACCCTTAAGTCTATGCCCAAGAAAGTGGTACAAAGGGATGGGAAAGATTGGAACTGCCTGTTACCAGCTCTCCTGTTTGCTATCCGGGAAGTGCCCCAGGCCTCCAAGGGGTTTTCGCCCTTTGAGTTGGTATATGGGCGGAGACCTCGTGGACTACTTGACTTTATTAAAGAGGAATGGGAAAGTGAACCTGTTCAGCATAAGAATGTCCTGGAATATGTCTCCCAAATGCAGGAAAGGACCCACACTGTGATGCCACTAGTCAAAGAGCATTTGCAAAAGGCCCAGGAGGCTCAACGACGGGTCTAAAACAGGGCTGCTAAAATAAGGCACTTCCAAGTGGGGGATCGAGTAGCGGTGCCAATTCCCACTGTGGAAAGTAAATTCTTGGCCAGATGACAAGGTCTCTTTGAAGTTGTGGAAAAAGTGGGAGAGTCGACCAGCCAGGCAATAGGAAACTGTATCAGATATATCATGTCAATTTGTTAAAGCCCTGGACAGACAGGGAACCGGTGACCTCCCTGGCTAGTGCAAGACTTGAGCCTCAGGTTGGGGTGGAGAGTGTCCAAGTAGCAAGTACCCTATCTAAAATCCAAAGTCAGCAGGCAAAGGAGTTCTTGCAGAGAAATAAAGAAACGTTTTCAGATTTGCCAGGGCTAACTAGTGTCATAGAGCATGATATTATCACAGAACCTGGAGTCAAAGTTTTTGTCCGGCCCTACTGCATCCCAGAGACTAAAAGAAAGGCCGTTTCAGAGGAAGTGAATAAGATGCTAGACCTGGGGATCATTGAAGAATCGCAGAGTGAGTGGTCAAGCCCGATTGTGTTGGTACCAAAGCCCAACGGGACTCTGCAATTCTGCAATGATTTCAGGAAACTTAATGAGGTTTCACGTTTGATGCCTACCCCATGCCCCGGGTAGATGAACTTATTGAGAGACTAGGTCCAGCTAGGAATATCACAACATTAGACCTTACCAAGGGGTATTGGCAAATCCCATTAACTAAGGCTGCTAGAGAGAAAACTGCTTTTTCTACCCCAGAGGGGAGTTTTCAGTACAAACAAATGCCTTTTGGACTGCAAACTGCTCCAGCCACATTCCAGTGAGCAATGGATAGGATTTTACGACCTCATTGGGAGTATGCCTTAGTGTACTTGGACGACATAGTAGTTTTTAGCAGAGATTGGGAACCACACTTGCCCAAAGTCCAGGCAGTACTGGACTCTCTTTGAAAGGAGGGGTTTACAATAAACCCTGAAAAATGTGCTTTGGGAATGGAGGAGGAGGTGAAATACCTGGGCTATATCGTGGGTAGAGGGGTGGTGAAACCTCAGGTCAGCAAGGTAGAGGCTATAAAGAATTGGCCCCGCCCCCCACAAAAAAGCAGGTACGTGCATTCCTGGGCATGGTGGTATACTACAGGAGATTCGTACCCAACTTTGCCACATTGGCGGATCCATTGACCGATCTGACTAAGGGTCGGAAATCGGTCATGGTGGAGTGGAATGCAGATGCTGAAAAGGCTTTTTTGGAGCTCAAGTCAGCACTGTGCCAACACCCTGTCCTGATAGCACCCAATTTTTCAAAAGTTCATTGTCCAAACTGATGCTTCCGATGTAGGATTGAGAGCTGTGTTGTCACAAGTTGTTCATGGTGAGGCGCACCCAGTAGTCTTTCTCAGTAGGAAGTTGACACCAGTGGAGAAAAACTACCCTATAATTGAAAGAGAGTTTCTGGCCATTAAGTGGGCTCTGGAGTCCCTCAGATATTACCTCTAGGGGAGGAAGTTTAGGCTGATTTCTGATCATGCTCCTTTAAACATGGATGAGGCAAGGTAAAGGGACTAATGCCAGGATTACCCGTTGGTTCCTGGCGCTCCAGGAATTTAAATTTGTAGTGGAGCATAGGCCCGGGAGACTGCATCAAAATTAAGATGCCCTCTACCGAGCCCATTGTTTTAGCTCCACTGTTGCCTCCACCTCCTTGGCGTTGGGACAAAGGGGGGGGGGGGGATATGTACAGGACGCCATAGCTGGGTCCTGGAAGGACACTATATTTCCCCTCTGTTGGGACTGTGGTCCCTTTAAGGGAACAGGAAGGGTTAATGCACCTGTTCAAGGAAGTGGCTTAAAGCAAGACAGGAAGTTGTAGGTGGGTGTGGAGGAGTATAGTGGAGACTGTGCATGGTGAATGGTGGACAAGGGAAACCTGTGAAAGCACTTGGCAGTGTCCTGCCTGGAAGCCTGCTAGCTGGGGAACTTACCTGCAAGGACTGTTTAACTACGTTAGCAGTTCTGAGCTCTACAAGTCGGTGAGACTGTTATTTCTTTTGTTTTTGCTGCTGTAAAGCCCTTTAAGTTTGATAAACCTCAGTTCTATTCAATAAATTGCATTGTTTCAAAAAACACTATGTTTAAAAAACCGCTGCACAACTACTGTGCGTCATAAAAAATTTCAATGATCATCATTTTATTCCCTAGGGTCTTTTCTAAAAAAAAAAAATTATATATATATATATATATATATATATATATATATATACACACATACATACATACATACATACACACACACATATATTATATATATATATATATATATATATATATATATATATATATATATATATATATATATATATATATATATATACACATACACACACACACACACACACACACACACACACAATGTTTGGGGGTTATAAGCAATGAAATATACAGATTTAAACAAAAAGTGCCAGAAAAGGCTTCAAGTGGTTATCAAACTCATGTTTTAAACACATTGGAGCACAACATTATTGGTACCCTGGACAGAATTTTCTGCAGGTTATAGAGTTGATGAAGTACTGGACAACACATTTTTTTAAAGTTTATCTAAACCCAAAAACAACACTAGGACAGGAAGTCTGTTAGAACTGCAGAACACCTCCTCATTAACAACCACCTAACTTAGAGGTGTTCTGTAGTTCAGAGAGGCTCTTAGGCTTTTAGGGTTTACGTACATTTTAAATTAGAGATACACCGAAACATTAGCAGAAAAATTGTGTTATTGCCATTTTGCCAAAAAAAGAAAAAAAGATGCCAATAATGGGACCTAATACGCACACGATTTTGCCACATCTTTACCACGATGTTGCTTCGATTTTACTGTGCTTTTGGTATTTATGACAGGTCATGTGACTCAAAAACTTAACACGAGTGCGTTATTGATGCGTCTTCAATGCATTTTAATGGGAGGTGCGTTTTTGGTGTGTTTTTTTTTAACTGACCAACTATGCAGCAAGCAGAATTTTTAGCACCAGAACAGACATGCAATGTACCAGTGTGAAGACATACATAGAATTTAAAGGGATACATTTTTCTTGAACTTTTCTTACACAACAATGGTCGACGATAAATTCATATTCATTCATAATACAATTTTTTTTAAACTGTCGTTTTTGGCCAAGTGCATCCTGCATTTTTGGTTTCAGCACCAAAGTTTCCATTCAGCGCACCTCTATTTTAAATGTGTTTGGCTCCAAAATAATAGATTTACTTTTCCTTAAATTAGATGCATTTGATAACATTTAGGCATCCAATTAGAAGACTGAAGAGAAGTTTAGGGCCTGCCACAGCACTACTAGAAACCATAAGAATCTACACAGTAGAGGACAGCCAGTGAATAAAGTTCATCTATTCTATCTCATCAACACGGTTGTATATCTGGCAAAATAAGATGTATTATTACATAGAGTTTTCATCTATTTGTTCTTACGTTCATCAGCTCTATTGAACAGTTTTACAGCGAACACTAAAGCTGTTAAGTGATGTCCTTGGGGCTCTGACGCAAAATGCACAAATAGAAAGTACCAAAAGCAAACACTTAGCAACAAGTATAAATGTATTTAAATAGAAAGACTATAACCCAAGGAGTGTGGTGTCCTAATTATAAACCACTTCTTGAAGCAAAGCAAAAAAAAACCTTTAGTTTATAAAAAATTGATTAAAAAAATAAATAAACATACAACAAAGATAATTGCGCATCACCTCATATTGTATATCTACTATATTAAAATCACAGCATATTAGTTAAGATCATCTTGGAGGTATAACTGTGTGCTAAACACTAAAATGCTGCCACATTCTACAGTATGTGCCTTTGCTGCCATTTGAAGCTGGACTGGGAAGCTAAAATACAATTCTGTAACAAAAGGGGGCAAAGAAAGCTACATAGTACAATGATACATTTATAAAAATAGTACAATGTGTGTGTGTGAGTGTTTGCCACCTGTTTCCAGAATGCATGTCAAAAGCGCGTTTGGCATTCGAAAATGCGCAGATGCAAATGCAGCCTAAATGGCCAGGCAAGCATGATGCATTTTTGCATGAATGGGTCCTATGCGTGTAGCATGTTTACGTGTAAAAAATGCACAAAAAAGATGCGAACAGGGAACGCCTGTTTTCTGCTGCGCTCAGGTGTGAATGAGATGTGCTTTGGAGGAGGGTTTTGAGGAAGCATGAATAACCTGGGAGAAGAGGTGAGGGTTGAAAAAAAAAAAAAAAAAAACACACTGATCATAGTTGCAAAATAATTGCTTTTTATCACATGCTACCTTGGCACACATGTAGCCCCACTCTTTCTCTTCAAGTGTGCAAAGTTTCCATAGACTCCCATGTTAAACTGTAATTTCTCTGGTGATTTTGGGGACTTTGTACCGGACGGTCGTAGGTCCCCTGGACCCAGAACTTAGCACACATGTAGCCCCATTTTTCATCTACAAGTGTGCAAAGATTGTTGTCTGGGGGACCTAAGCCTGGGGAGCACCAATTTTTCAAAGCCGGGTACCCCTTCCATAGACTCCCATGTTAAACGCCAGTCGAGGCATGGGCACAGTGAGGCATGGGCACAGTGAGGCATTCACATGAACACCCTAGGCTCATACTCGAGTCAATATGTTTTCCCATTTTTTTTATGGTAAAATTAGGTGCCTCAACTTATATTTAGGTTGGCTTATACTATACGAGTATATACGGTAGCGAATCTGAACTCTGATCCACCCTTGACCAATGATAATGACACCAAATGCCTAGGTATGTGCTCATGCGATTGGGCAGTCATGGGGTGCAAAAGTAATAGATATAGTAAAGACAAGTATATACCTTTAGCCCCGGTTCACACTGCAATTGCACTGTGTTCATGCGATCTGCTGCAGTTGTCCGTTAAAAGTTGACACCCCAAAATAAGGTTGCAAAACACAGTGCACTTACCTGAATCAGATCACATGGGTATGAACATCCATGCGATTCAATTCCAGTGCGGAAAAAAAAGTGCATGAACCTTTTTGGCGCGGATGCAGTGCGATTTCGCCATACAACATGATGGGCTCAAAGCGCACTGCACAGAACAGCATACGATTTGCACAGGAATGTGGTGCGATACCTGTGTGACTCACATGCAATGTTACAGTGTGAACTGGGGCTTAAAGTGGTTCTAAAGGCAGAACGTTTTTTATCTTAATGCATCCTATGCCTCAGCTCCCCAATACCTAACTGAGCCCCATCTCAATCCAGCGATGTTGCATGAGAGACTCGGCTGTCCGGGACTTTCCCTCCTGGCTGAGACACATTAGGTGCCATTGGCTCCCACTGCTGGTAAATCAAAGTCAGAGAGAGGGGGGCAATGCTGAGCCACAGCTGTGTGTCTGTCAAAGCAGCGGCTCGGGTGCCCCAATAGCAAGCTGCTTGCTGTGCAGGCAGGAGGGCAAGGCCAGGAGCACTGGCAAGGGACCCCGAGAAGAGGAGGATCAGGGGTGCTCTGTGCAAAACCATTACACAGAGCAGGCAAGTATGACAGGTCTGTTATTTTTATAGAAAAAAAAAAAGACTTTAAAGGGGAGTTCCACCCACAATTTCACTTTTTAAATATAAATACCCCTGTAATACACAAGCTTAATGTATTCTAGTAAAGTTAGTCTGTAAACTAAGGTCCGTTTTGTTAGGTTGTTACAGCATTTAGATAGTTTATAATCTAGAAATAGACCGTGGCCATCTTAAGTGTGGGCATCATGAAGCCAGACTGTATGACTTCCTGGATTTCAGCTTTGCATATCTCGCACATGCTCAGTGCTGCACAAGCAATGTAATAGGTTTCAGTCAGGTTTGCAAGGACTACTGGGAAACATGATGCCTATCCCAGAAACCCTTGCAAATAGCCATGTGACTTAATAGCCTAGGCTAATAAGGAGGAGGAAGTAATGAAGGACTACAAAATAAAGGTATTTACAAGCAACAAAATGAATAAAAATTGTCCATTCTGAACACTGTGAGATTAGGGCATGCAGCACAGACAAACATAAAAAAATGGGTGGGACTCCACTTTAATATCACTTTAAGGGGAGTGAAGGCACCATAAAGAAGCATTCTTATTTGGATACAGATCTATTTTATGGCTTTAACTGTAAAGAAAGTGCTTTTCCTCTTATAAGCATTACTAGCTGCCCTTTTTGTTACTCCCTCATGAGCAAGAAACTAAGACTACTTTATTTTAGGGGTCCTCCTGTATGTGATTATCTGATGGTAAATTAATAGGACATAAGTATGAAAACCCTCTCTGAAGAACCCAGGACTATGTCCGCCGTCAATGCTTCCTCTGTCCAGAACCAGCACTATCCAAGACTTTTTAGCCCCCCCAGTCACCAGCCAACACCAGTGTATGGTAAAAACCAGCAGACCATGTTATTCGAGTAAATGTTACACAGATATCACACTTCAAAACACTCCCCCCCCCACCCTTTGAAAACAGGGCGGGTTAAAGTGTCCAATGACAATGGACACACAAATTTCTCATCAGTAAACAGTCTTATCAGCAGGGGGCTGCTGGAGGAATCCCCCTTCCTCTTTCCTCACAGCAAACACACTTGCACATCCCATAATAGTTGAGGCAGACAGCCACAATAGAACACAGTCACACCCCCAAGCAATCACAGCAAAGAGTACACAGCAGCATGAGACAACACACAATATATACATAACATTGAGTCTGACAAGCACAGATCATAGTGGAGTTCTCATTCACCCTGTGTCTCTAAGAGGGCCTGGGGAAGCTGGATATGGAGATTCCAGAGCTCACCAAGGTAAGCCGAGTTGCACAAACCCCCCACCCAAAGTGACCCCCGTCACACCCTCCTAAAACCAAAACTTATTAACATTTGGATAAAGTAGACAAGAGTTATGCCCACCAAGTTAGTATTGCTGCCCCTGTCTCTTCTCCTAACCTCCCGTTTCAGTGACCCCAGGGGTTAAGCAATCGACTAAGACACAGAAAAAAAAAGCCAAGCTCCAACCTTCCCCACTGTATTAAAAAGAAGTGTCAAAATAATTTCTGTAAAAATGTTGGTGAGATATCATGGTAACCGTTCACACAGGAGGTGAGAACTTCCTATGTGACACTCTAACCAAAACTAAACAAAGTTTTTTGCTGGAGTTGGGTATTACCTGATCAAAGGGCACTCTATAAAAAACACATACAACTGGTACATACTGTATACGCAAAGACCAAGCTGTAAGAAAATTATTGTACTATCTGCTAAGAATGTTTTGCCTGTATCAATTTTCTTTGACTAAGAGAAGTGATGTTCAGAAATAAAAATGTTAAACATCACAGTGATGTAAATGGCTTTTTATATAGCAAAGTACTTTATTTCTAAAGATCATCCACTCACAAGTGAAAGCACATTTGTCCTTCACAAGATAAGCTTTACGTCTGTGCCAACATCATGAACACCAGTCTCAACCTCTTCTGTTATTCACATGGAGGAAGTGCTTTGTTCACAAAAAAAAAAAAGACATATCAGCGCTTGGTCAGAGAATCGAAGTAATGCGTATGTTGGCAACAGAATAAGAACATTATTTCTCTCTGGAAGAAATTCTCTGAACTCAGGAAGAGGAAACTCATTCAATGATAATCATAATGTTCAGGGTCGTATGTGCTATATACTAAAAATGACAAAACCAACAGACATAATATTAGGGACACTATATTAAAAAAATATTTTTGGTTTAACCTAAAGTCCATTTGCCATTTTAAACACATAATCATAAAAAGGAAAAAAAATAGAGGGGTGTCTTGCAAAAGACAACTTAAGACTGGGTAAGGTAGCTTCATGCATGTTAACTCTGATAATGGTGGCCATGAACAGAGTGCAAAGTATACAAACAGCTTATTTTATTTTTATTTTATTTTTCAAAAGCCAGTTTTTAGGGGGCAATGGTTAGTAAACCCATTTTCTTTTCTTTCTTCCTTTTTTTTTTTTCTTTGCTGTCTGTGTCACATTGTGAAGATTTTCCATCCTATCACAAAAACATAACATGGAGGAGGAGAAAAAAAAATCCATGGACTCCCCATAGAAACAAAGAAATGGGGAGGAATGGAATTTCCCCAGCAGGCACTTTGATAGGACAAGGGTTTTAACAATTCCATACACTCTTTAATCCTACGGTTTTACACAATGTGGAGTTGTCACCTTTTACATGCAAATGGTGGGTGACGTTGAACCGTGAGCTGTTCAAAATTCCATGCTGGTGAACAGATCGGAGTGTTGACTGATTAGATACCATCTATCCGATTACCTTTGGAGGAGAGATGCCTTTATGCTGATCTGGTGATCATATACTGTACATACTTAGCGAGATTGATTCCATACCTCTGGTAAGGGTGTCCACTACCTCTGGTGAGTGTTTTTTGCCCTTTACATTAGTGACGGTGCACAACAATGGGGTGCTTTGAAGATTGTTACATGATCATTTATACACAGAAGAGGAACTCTGTTCTGACTGGAGTGTTTATATTTTGGACCGTTTTACTACTATTTTCTCACTGTGATGTTATATCTTTGCATTATACTTTTTAAGCACTGCAGTAATTTGCCTATATTTGTACTTATTTAAGCACTGCACTATTTATTACATACGCTCTTTAAAACAAGATTTTTTTTAACAGAGATCAGAACCCAGGAAACCCTTCTAAAACAAAAAGAACAATATTGAGGATTGGTAATGATACTAGTTTTCAGCATATTCTATAAAGAAAAAGTACATGGCAAGCCATATGAAATTGTGCAGAAAAATGGCACTACTGTGCTCAAAGCCAGTGCACCGTCAAACACTTCAGTGCTTACCGCCACCACACCAACACCTGCTTCCATCCTGTTCAATGATTAAGCCCTGGTTCACACTGGGCTGCGGGAGTGAAGCAGTGCGAGTTCAGCTGAGCTCACACGATTTCACTCCCGCCCGGCAGTCCCGATTTCAGCCGCGATTTCAGAGACATATGTGCAGGTTTCTGCACAGATGTCAATGTAAATCGCAGGCTGAAATCGCAAAAAGTAGTACAGAGACCACTTTTTGAAATCGGTGCAATGCCGTAGATGCAGCGTCGCGCCGATTAGGACAGTGCCATTGCCGGCAATTTGCGGCAAAATCCGCCGATTTGACATGCCAAATCGCATGTCAAAACGCACCAGTGTGAACCAGGGCTTAAACACACTTTTGGTACTGTAAATCAGTTAATCATTCATATATCACCACCCAAAATCTGCGGCATCATATGACGTTGGGTGGGTGGGAAGTGGTTAAGCTGTAACAAAAGAAAAAAACATGGAGTTTTAGTATATCAACCCCAGTTTTAGTATATCAAGGGACCCTAGAGATAAATACAATTTAGGCCAGTGTTTCTAAACTCCAGTCCTCAAGACGCCCCAACAGGTCATGTTTTCAGAATTTTCCCTCAGATGAAACGGCTGTAATTACAAAAAATCTGGTGCAGCTCTGCATAGAAACCAAACAGCTTCCATGGTTTTTTCTTTTGTTACAGCTTAACCACTTCCCGCCCACCCAATGTCATATGATGCCAAGATTTTGTGTGGCGATATCTGAATGATATGTATAAACAAGCGAAAATTAAAGGAATCACAAAAAGAGTCCAAATAAATGTCGCAGCAGCGCTTAAATTCTCGCAATAAAGTGAGAATTACATGGAATGCAATCCACATAAATGCCAGACTGAAGAGAGTTCATAGAGGATAGGGATGTGCACTACAGATGAGTAGGATGCCAGAAGTCTTCTTATCACACCACCACTAAATCACAGTGTGACATCAAACAACCCCTTATGGGGATATGCTTACCACAGGGATAAGATCAAAACAACCTTTCACACCACTTTAAGGTATTTTCTCCTTCTCTGAATCTCTTTATGCAGATGCTGGGTCTGGGTACGTCTCAAAATCATGTGGATAATAAACAACAGAGAGTGCTTCCATAGCATTTATTATTTAATTTCTGGCCTCTCAGCCTAGAGGCGAGATCTGGAGACTTATAGAACCCAGATCTCACAGTAAAAAGGACCGGTCATGCCATATTTCTATAACAATGGATGCTTACATTCCTTGTAATAGGAATAAAAGTGATCAAACAAAAAATGTAAAAAGAAATCAAAATAGAAAAATAAAAAAGTAAAATTGACAGTAAAAAATAAATACATTTTAAGCGCCCCCGTCCCCACTTGCAGAAGCGAATGCATACGCAAGATGCACCAGCATATGTAAATGGCGGTCAAACCATACATGTAAGGTATTGTAGCGAATGTTTATGCGAGAGCAATAATTCTACCAAAAGACCTTCCCTGTAACTCTAAACAGGTAACCTGTAAAAAAAAATATATATATATTAAAGAGACGCTTATGGGGATTTTAAAGTACCGAAGTTTCACAACTCAATTTTAAAGCGGAGCTCCGCCGTAAAAAAAAATATAAAAAGCCAGCAGCTGCTGACTTTTAATATTAGGACACTTACCTGTCCTGGAGTTCAGCGACGTCGGCAGCAGAAGACAAGCAATTTCTCGTCACTCTCCTGCCCCCACCGCCATCCTCGGTGAAGGGAACCAGGAAGTAAAGCATTGCGGCTTCACTGCCCGGTTCCCTATGGCGCATGCGCGAGTCGTGCTACGCCGTGCTCACTGGTCACCGCTGTGTTCTGGAAGCCGTGTGTTTCCCAGAACACAACTTGCACAAATATTGCACTGTTTTTTTTTAGTGCATTGTTTTTTTTTCCAAAAAGAACACGTTTGAAACATTAATGCGCAAATACAATGCAAGATAAAAAGTTGCAACAACCATTTTATTGCCTGGGGTCTCTGCTAAAAAAAAACATCTATAATGTGTGGGGGTTCTGAGTAATTTTCTAGCAAACAAAAATATATGGATTTTTACATGTAGGAGAGAAGTGTCAGAATTAGCCTAATAGGCAAGTAGTTCATTAAACTGAAGTTAGAAGCTGATTGGCTACTGTGCACTGCTGTACCAGATTTTGCACTCTCCAGTTTTAATAAATCAATCTCAAAGTTAAAATAAAAACATTTGTAAAAATTTTACTAGAGACAAAACACATTACTGTCCAGTAACATGATAGTCTGGAATATACCTTCATTTTTTTGGCCTGGTAGCCATCCAGTGGTCCAACCCAATGAAAATGTCACATCAGGGAAAAATAATGACACAGTCTGCAGGAATTCTGTGGCATCTACCGGATTGGCACTTCCTCCAGGACCTGGCAGTATGTCAGCATTTATCCATATAGGCTGTTTAATGCTATTCTTCAACATATCCAGGATTTTCAAGGATGGTAACACTGCTTCCAAACTGCAAAAAAAAATTATTTATTTACATTTTTATTATTATTAGTAAAGATAAAGCACATTACTCGGCTGGAGATATAAAAAAATTGAAACTCTCGAAATTGTATCGGATAAAGAGGACTTTCCGGGCACCATAGCTTTTGAACAGAGCGAAGACTGCACCACATACAATGGGACAGGCAAGTATAATGTCTCTTCTTCACAGGATAACATTCCTTGCCTTACTTAACTCCTATTCTTGTGATCGGGTCACTTTAAATTGTATTTTTCCATCTAAAATTCTACTGTTTTAAATAAAAAAAAAATCAATCTTTGTGAAATTCTAAATCATCAAGATTTCCTTAAAGTGTTACTAAACCCACAACAGTAAATTCGGTCTGTATATGCAGTAAAGCGTGTTCGTTATACTCACTGTGGAAACTAAGTAATTAATTCTCTGCATTATGTAAAAAGGCTGTTTAATCCGGTCTTCTCTGATCCTCCCCATCTACTACAGTCCCCAAACCATCTACTGATAGAAGAGAGCCTTGAGGGCAAGCTGCACATGCTAAGGTGCGTATTGCTAGAGAGTTTTTTCTTTTTTGGATGTGTGCATGTGATCAGCACAGGACCTCTCAGGGGTCCTATGGCCTCTTTGGACAATCAGGGGAGAATCAGGGGAGAATGAAAACTCCTCCTACAAGCTTTAACCAGTGCTCTGCCAGACACCAACAGAAGTCACAAGACTGCTTAAACTGCTGATGAGAAAAAGTATTTTAGCAGTTTATATTTACTAACACTATTGCATTTCTATGTACTGTGGGAGACCAGATATAGTAAATATATAGATATGACTGGATAGATATGCAAGTGCAAATAGCATTTTCCTGCTGTATTGAAACTATAAAACAAACAACACACTCCAGTCATAGGTGTGCAGCACATTACATCAACTTATATTATGGAAAATAGACACAGAGCACTGAAAAAAAAAAAAAAAAAAACAGGTCAAGGAATATAGACCAAAAAAATAAAAAGACAAAAAAGGAACAAGAACATAAACCATGGAGGTGAGCATCTCCTAAACCAGTGTGTTGTGTGCCGTCGTCTCCCAAACCCCCACAGTACTCCCCCTACCAATTCACATTGAGCAACATTCAGTTCAACCAAAGATAAGTTCCCCTAAACATCCCCAGGAGTGGTGTCCTTGGAGTCCACCCATCTACCCCATACTTTATGAAATTTTTTCCTACTGCCTCTTGCCTCATAAGTCATTTTATACAGCGTGACATTTGCATTAGCCAGGCCTTTTCCAAGCAGATAGAGTGAGATAATCCCTCTTCACCCAGTTTAGGACAATCAACTTCCTGACGTAAAAGAGCAGCCTCAAGAATGTTCGCATATTATTACTCATTACTTCATCTTCTAAAAATACCTAGGAGGCCCAAAAGTGGACTACATATGTTCGGGAGATCAAAAGTATCCGCGATAAACCGGGTTACCTGCGATCACAATGGACGTATCCTGTTACACTCCCACACCATCTGCTGCCCATCCTATATAATCTGTGTGGTGTGTAATACATTTGGTGCAGGTACCTCAGTTGTATTAGTTTGTCCCTAGCAGAAATTACTGTAGGTAGATATGACATCAAAACCCCCTCCCACTGAGTTTCAGTCAATTCAGGAATCACAACAGTCCATTTGAGTCTCAATTTCTCCTCTCTCGGCTGCTTCCTTCCCATGAGTACAGCATAATAAACAGAAATTAGTTTGGTGTGTTCAGGTTTTACAATCACTACTTCCAAATAAGCGATATAAAAGGAAAAGTGCGCTATTTGGCAAGAGAAACACCCCCCGGTGTTCTCATGTACATAATATACAAGTAAAAATTATTTATAATAAAATAAATGAATGTAAATGTCCATAGGTGCAAAAACACAAAAAAAAACAATATTGTACAGTTGGTACAATAGAAAATAGTCCTAATATGTGCAAAAGTTGCTGAGAATTTTGTGAAATTCTTCCAAATTCTTAATTACGTGTAGATAAAAGCCTTCACCACACTTTGACTGATACACCCAAAAGTGCTCAAATGGTTAATGCGCTTACCAGAACGCACTGACTTCTCTAATTAAAAAGAAAGTCAGATACAGCATCAGCAGTAATGTGACTGCAAACACATCGGTAGTCAGGATTTATGGTAGCCTCATTCCCAGGTTAGATTTGGTGAGATATATGCAAAAGAGAAATGACACTGCCCCATCGCATAATACTGCTTGATTTATTAAAAAAGGAACATAAAACAGCCAGATGGCCTCTTACATTAAAAAGATGCCTGTCCCGGCATCAAGGCTGCTCGCTCGTAGGTCGTAGATTATTTTATTATTTAACTATAATTTTTACTTGTATATTATGTATATGAGAACACCGGGGGGTGTTACGCTTACCAAATAGTGCACTTTTCCTTTTATATCACAGTTCAACAAATAACTTTTTGTTTATTAAGTAGCAGCTTATTATATTTTTTTAGTATTAATTGGCGCGGAACATACCACCAACTTCCAAATAAGTGTTTTCCAAAATAACAGGCCTCGCATCAAATTGAGCATGAGCAGCGTGCTTCAGCCTGGTGTAATGGAATAACCATGAGTCAGGAACACCCATCTCTCCCTTTAATTGCGCAAATGTTTTGAGTTCCCCCTTATCAAATAGTTGGTGCAGATAGACAAGACCAAACTTGGCCCATCTATGACTGTCATCTAGCAGGAAAAAATGTGTCAGTCTGGGATTAAACCATAGTGGGGCGTTGGGTGATAAGTGCAAGGGACCATCCTGTATATGTTTCATACAAATCTCAAGTACCCGCTTAGCCAATTTGATCACAGCCATTTCACCCACCGTGGGGACCTCCCCCCTATAGAAAAAGTTCAACAGCGTCTCATAAGAAGTCGCCACAGCCGCCTCCACTGCAGTAGTGGCATTGTTCAGCTGCGGGAACATTCGCCAGTGAGCCTGGAACAGCTGTGACGCCAAGTAGTACAAACGAAGGTCGGGAATCGCCAGACCTCCCCTCCCTACCGGCAAATGCAAGACGGTCAGCGACACCCGGACCCCCCCACAAGAAAGAGGTCAGCAGGGAGTCAATGTATCTGAACGTCTTCCTAGGGATATATAATGGGGCATTAGAGAGAACATACAAACATTTCGGGAGAAAAATCATTTTGAATAAATTGGCCCTACCCAACAACGTGAGCGGGAGATCCTTCTATTTCTGTGCCCTGTCTCTGAAGTCCCTAATCGAGTCAGATTTGGCTGTGGATCTAGAGAAAACAATGCCGACTTAGACCAATTGATTCTAAACCCAGAGAAATCTCCGAACTCTTGTATCAGGGTAAATGCAGTAGACAAGGAGATGTCTGTTTATCCCAAGTACAGCAGCATATCGTCCGCGTATAATAATACACGTTCCCCCAACCAACAGCCCTTTGATGTCAGCCTGACTTCTAAGCCTAACCGCAAGAGGCATAAAACCAGTTTGATCAGTTTAAGTATCACCGACTGCAATCTACCGTCCAAAATTTTGGCCAATATTTTGACATCAGTGTTAATCAACGAGATCGGTCTGTATGACTCACACTCAATCGGATCCTTACCTGGCTTTGGAATCACTACAATCAGGGCTTCCCGCATGGATTCTGGCAAAATACCCTCTTTTTCTGCAGCTATAAATACTGTCTGAAGACGGGGAACTAGGCTCTCTTTGTGTAGCCGATACCATTCTGCCGGGAAACCATCCAATCCAGGTGATTTACCCGGTTTAAAAGGAGGAAATGGCAACAGCTATTTCTTCAGGTGTGATGGATTGTTCCAGAGCAGTACTGTCTCCCAACGTCAAGGATGGGAGAGTCATATTGTCTAGATAGGAGGAAAGTTCCTGATCAGTACACCCAGATTGGGATCGATATAAATTATCATAAAAGTCTAGGAACGTGGATAGGATACCCTGGTAATCGCTCACTAAATCACCCTCTGGGCGTCCAAGTTGCAGTACCGAGGTAGGGGCATACATAGGTCTCGCCAAAAAGGCCAGCAAGCGGCCACCCTCGTCATCAAATTCAAAAATGGATACTGGTCTATTGCAGTTGCTTTTTCATGGTCTGATCAGTCAGCAGTAGCTTATATGGTCTAGTCAGGTCCTGCCACGAGCTATAGGTATCGGGGGATGGGTTTTGTACATAAATCAGCGGCAGCGTCAAGTTCCGCCCGTTTCACGTCAGAGTTCAATGCGTTCGCAAAATCCCTCGTCTCCTTAGTGAACACCCCCCTCATGGTGGCTTTAAAGGCATCCCATTGATTATGTACCGTAGTGTCTGAACCATTCTCACTCCAATAATGGCCCATAGCTGTTTTACAGCCTAGTGTCACATACTCCTCCAACCACTGCGTCTTCATACGCCACATCCGTCTCCCAGTGGGTACATCCAAATTCAATGTGACTTCCATAGGAGAGTGATCCGAAAGGGCTCTGGGAAGGTACCAGAGATAATGGGGAGACCATCTACAGAAGATAGCAGCATGTCTATTCTAGACAGTGTCTTATGCGTCCCCGAGTGGCATGAGTATGCCCTGACTCCTGGGTTGTGACCGCGCCACACATCCGTGAGAGCATAACTGTCCAACCAGGAGGAAAGAGTAAGGTGTGAGCTAGTAGCACACCCATGCCTGACACCACATTGAAATCACCCAGCAATAGTAGCGGGCCCTGTGCCATCTGTACTGTGTCACCCAGAATGCCCTCCAAGACCTGGAAAGAGAATGGAGGTGGGATAAACACACACACACAAAGGTTACACACATGCCAAAGAGCTGACACACTAGGCTAACATACCTCCCATTGGGATCAGATTTAACCTGTAAAATATGTGCTGCCGCTTTCTTAGTGACTAAAATGTCAACCCACCTAGAATAAGCATTCAGTATGTATGACCCTCATAATATTAGCTTTCTTCAATGCCAAAAGCTTAGAACCCTGGAGATGTGTCTCCTGTAACATATTAATATGGGGTCTGTACCTCCGTATAAAGTCAAACACAAGAGAACGTTTTATCTTCGAATTCATACAACGGACATTTCAGGACAGTATATTTATCTTACCCGCCATCGAGTGAGCAAGTGTACCAGAATTCTATACCCGGGAGAGCATCAGCCAACCCGTTTATGGTCAGCCCCTGCAACCTGTGGGGATCAAAACAGAGAGAGACAGCAGCACACGACACTAACCAACAAAACTTAACAACCCTTCCCCTCCCACCCTGCACACAGCCCCAAAATTCTGAGTGCCCGCATCCCATAACCATAACAATAAATGATCTCAGGGGGTTATAAGGCCTCCATCCCCTGCCTGCAGACTCCCACTGGAGTGTATGGACTGCAGGTCTTCAGTGCAAATACACATATAGAAATATGCTAAGAGTCTCAGAAAAAAAAACGAGGAAAAAAACCGTGAACCAGACAGGAACATTTAAAAGAAGGTAGTTCATTCAATCTGCAGGTGGATCCATGCAGGACATGTCTCAATGGAACTGGCACATCAGATCAGTGAAAAGTATTTGTTAGTCTCAGGACATACAAAAAAGCAGCAAGACATGAGACACAGACTGAGTCCAAGGTGTGCGACACTCATTCAGTTACCATTTCCCTGACTAGGGTGCCCCCTAGTGTCCAGCCAGCGCGAAAGCATCTGTAGGAGAATTGAAGAAAAAAAACTTTGCCCTCATTGACCACTCTGAGCTTTGCTGGGTACATCATACTGTAAGCCATGTGTAAGTCCCGGAGCCTCTTCTCGACATGCAGAAAACTAGCTCTCTGTTTCTGCGTAGCTGCAGAGAAGTCAGGATAAATAGAAATATGATTCCCATTAAATATCAGGTCTCCTATAGCGCGGGCTGCACGGAGGATATTTTCACGATCTCTGAAGTGCAGAATACGTGCCATCATCGGGCGCGGGTGGGACCCAGGAGGGGGGTTTCGATGGCACCCTGTGAGCCCTTTCTATGGCAAATGAGCATGAGAATGTAGTGTCCGCCATGTTATCTTTAAGCCACAGCTCAAGAAAATCTTCAGGCTGCTTGCCTTCTGCTTTCACAGGGAAGCCTACCAAACGGATGTTGTTTCCTACTTTGGCGGTCCTTCATGTCCCTGAGCTTATCAGTATGAGCTATCACCTCACAGTGTACATTTTGCAATTTTCCAAGGGATGCACCACATCCTCTAAATCACTAATCACATTTCAGCCCGTATGCCATCAATATGTTCAGTCAGTGTGGCTTGGCAAGAGCAGATGGCCTCCATAATCTGCTTCAGGGAGGGCTCCCCCTCTCCCATGCCAGGCTCCGCTTCCCCCAGCACCTGCGGTGGCGAACCGGCTAGGGGCGATCCCTTCCTCAGTCCCTTAGTTCTGGGGGGTAACTGGCTTACCTTGCCATCGGGAAGAGCGGGCCAGTCAGCGCCATCGTTCTGTGCAGAGCTAGGGCCCTGATCGTGCGCCACCATCTTGGGATCCCCAGGCAAACTGGGACAAACGTTTTGCAGGCGATTCCATGGGTGCCCGGGCGTATTTAACCATGCCTTCGTGATCGGCACGGTCTCGGGAGCCAGGGGGTGCCGTTGCTGCTGAGAATCTGCGCCTCTGAAGCCCAGGATGTCTGAAGGATTTTCTGTCCTGCACGGAGCTCCGGTTCAGAGCTACCCACATGTCGGCCGCTGAGTAACACTTTAATAGTATTAAACAAACAAGTTATTTTATGCTGAATGAGGAAAGGTTTAGGATAAAATCATATTTTTAATATATTTTTTCATTAAAAATAATTTGCTTATAGTAGAATTCATCTGCACTTGCAGAATTTTTATCACTGACCAATGCCTTAAACATCCAGCCCCCCCCCCCCAAAAAAAGCACCACCTGTATGGAGTTTACTGTGCTTGTGTGTGGTTTTTTCTAGGAACTCCAAAAACATGTTAGTTGGCTCCTGTCTAATAGGCCCTGGTATGTGCATGCTTGTGTAGGAGCGACCTTAGATTGTAAGCTGCTTGAGGGCAAAGACGGATGAGAATTAAGAATATTAAATATCTGTAACTAACAAAGAAATACCCAGTAAAATATAGTATATGCACATATTTATGTTCTTCTCATAGTAAATATACAGTGTATTGTTGATCACCCACTGGTGATGGTGGTAGTACTGCTCTTCAGTAATAACAAATTGATGACAGTCAATGATTAGAAGTGTGTATTTCTTGGTGAACGGTTGTGCAAGAAGTTAGTCACAAACCTATAAAGATCTTTTGAGCATCCAATTCCACTTAAACAAAACTTAGCCTGTATAAGGTGGAAATGGATCTCATCTTTTAAATTCCTGATTATTATTCGGGGAATACGGTATACAAACAGAATCTAATTAACATCTTTAATTATAAAAATGATTTGACCTATCTAATATTTATTATTATAAAGTATGGAAGCAGAGAGTTTAAAGAAAAGCTGTATTGAGTGAAATATAGGGATGCTGCCCTTGCTGGTAGAAATGTCTACCTGCCTGTCTAAGTAGTTGGTGGTTTCCTTTAAAAGAAAACAGGTGAAGATTCTGATTCAAGCTAGTCTGCAAATTAGCAGTAAAACTAAAACTGTTAATAGGTTGGAATTAAAGATTTTTTTAAACTCCTGCCCTACTTCTCTATGGCGTTTTCCGCTTCCGTGGGACAGGTGGTGAAGGGTCTTCAGTGCTTTGATGCCAAGCAGCTGTCTACCAGACAGTGGAGATGCTCTTTCTCCCTGAAGCCCTAGTAATGCAGACTGGATGGAAGGTGCCAAAGTAGGCAGTACCACACTTTCAAAGCATCTTGTTTGTGCAGAGTTGCAAAGATGTGATGGAAAGCTTACTGAAACCTGCTTAATATAGTGAGGTGACCAACAGAGGTAAGGCTTCCAGGAGGGAACCATAACCTTAGGTGAGACAGCCCAGCAAAAGACCTTAGTTAGTGTTGGATGAGTTCTTAAAATGAAGGTGTCATCATGGAAGATGAATCAAGGAATTTTATGATATGGTGGCTCAGTCTTTAAAATCTAGGGACATTTTGCAAGTGTTATTCATATTGAATAACTCAATGGCTGTCCACAAGCAATTTTGCACAGGATTTCATAATTTTCTGATGTCATTAACCACTTAAGGACCGCCTCCTGCACATATACGTCGGCAGAATGGCACGGCTGGGCACATCCACGTACAGGTATGTCCTATACTAGTACACAGCCATGGGTGGCGCACTCCCGTGACCCGGTCCGAAGCTCCGGGACCGCGGGACTCGCGAACCCGATTGCCACTGGAGTACGGCGATCGGTCCCCGGAGCTGAAGAACGGGGAGAGCCGTGTGTAAACACGGCTTCCCCGTTCTTCACTGTGGCGGCGTCATCGATCGCGTGATCCCTTTTATAGGGAGACACAATCGATGATGTCACACCTACAGCCACACCCCCCTACAGTTGTAAACACACATTAGGGAACACATAACCCCTTCAGCTCCCCCTTGTGGTTAACTCCCAAGCGGCAAATGTAATTTTCACAATAAACAATGCAATTTAAATGCATTTTTTGCTGTAAAAAGGACAATTGCCCCAAAAATGTGTCAAAATTTCCGAAGTGTCCGCCATAATGCCGCAGTCACGAAAAAAAAAAAAAAACCTGATCGCCGCCATTAGTAGTGAAAAAAAATAATAAAAATACAATAAAACTATCCCCTATTTTGTAAGCGCTCTAAATTTTGCGCAAACCAACCGATAAACGATTATTCCTATTTTTGTTAAAAAAAAAAAATTGCTAGAAGAATACCAATCTGCCTAAACTAAGGAAAAAAAATATGTTTTTATATATTTTTGGCGGATATATATTATAGCAAAAAGTAGAAAATATTGCATATTTTTCAAAATTGTCGCACTATTTTTGTTTATAGCACAAAAAATAAAAACCGCAGAGGTGATCAAATACCACCAAAAGAAAGCTCTACTTGTGGGAAAAAAAGGACGCAAATTTTGTTTGGGAGCCACGTCGCACAACCGCGCACGCGCAATTGTCTGTTAACCACTTGCCCTTGGCCTCATTGTAAAAAGACGTCATGTTTTGAAAGATGGATATCTCGGTAACGGCAGCAGCTGCTGCCACAACTGAGATATCCATTTCTTCTGTGGGCGGTTCTGTTAATAACGGCAGTCTCCGCGTCGGATTTGCCGCGAGATCGCCGTTATCGGTGGCGGGAGAGGGCCCCCTCCCGTCGCTTACCGTTGCCGTCGGTAGCGGCGGAGGCGATCGGGTGAGGGAAAAATCGCCCCACCCGTCCCCAGAGCTCTGCTGGGCGGAAGTGACGTCAAAACGTCAGTCCCGCCCAGCGTCTTAAAGAGACATTTTTTTTTTAAATGTCATTTTTTCAAATAACATAATTTTTTATTTTTTTTTGCATTTAAGCCTAAATATGAGATCTGAGGTCTTTTTGACCCCAGATCTCATATTTAAGAGGACCTGTCATGCTTTTTTCTATTACAAGGGATGTTTACATTCCTTGTAATAGGAATAAAAGTGATAATTTTTTTATTTTTTTTATTTCGGTGTATAAAATTATAAACGAATTTAAAATAAATAAGAAAACAAAAAAAAAAATTTTAAAAAACGCCCCATCCCGACGAGCTCGCGCACAGAAGCGAACGCATACGCGAGTAGCGCCCGCATATGAAAACGGTGTTCAAACCACACAAGTCAGGTATCGCCGCGATTGTTAGAGCGAGAACAATAATTCTAGCCCTAGACCTCCTCTGTATCTCTAAAAATGCAACCTGTAGAATTTTTGAAACGTCGCCTATCAAGATTTTTAAGGTTAAAAGTTTGACACCATGCCACGAGCGGGCGCAATTTTTAAGCGTGACATGTTGGGTATCATTTTACTCGGCGTAACATTATCTTTCACAAAATATAAAAATATTGGGCCAAATTTATTGTTGTCTTATTTTTTTATTCAAAAAAGTGAATTTTTGTGCGCTTGTAAGACCGCTGCACAAATACGGTGTGACAAAAAGTATTGCAATGACTGCCATTTTATTCTCTAGGGTGTTAGAAAACAAAATATATAATGTTTGGGGGGTTTAAGTAATTTTCTAGCAAAAAAAACTGTTTTCGTTTCGTAAACACCGAATCTGAAAAACAGGCTTGGTGGGCAAGTGGTTAAAGCGACGCAGTGCCAAATCACAAAACCTGGCCAGGTCCTTTAGCTGACTAAAGGTCCAGGTCTTAAGTGGTCAATAGCACATATTTTGGGAGACAGGATTTCCATATGTGCATCTGGTGCCAACAGGTCCTGAACATCTATTTATTCCAGGATCACGATTACATTTAAAGAACAGAGACATATACATTTATTTATTTGCAAAGATATTTATGGACTGTCCCAATGGGTTACATTACATAGATTTTATTTTTCCTTTTGACAGACTACCCCAGAGTACAGAGGCTCCTGATTAGACTGTGTGCAAAGTCTAGGGGGGATTGGTGGAAGTTGACATATTGAAGGAAAAATACAGAAGCATTCATATCATAGCAGGGCTGCTGATAGAAATCGTAAGGCCCCCGTACAGACTACCTGACAGGGCCCCCTGCTATATTTCGCTAAAAATACAATAAAATCATTATTAGCAGACACAAATACAACATAACTAGCATAATTCTTGCTAAATCTAAAAGACAAAACTGAGTTAATAAATAAAAATGAAGATGAGATGAAAAAAATATATACAGGCTGGGCTCCGGGATCAGAGAGGCAGAGGGAGAGAAACAAAAGTTACATAGATAAACTCAGGAGCAGAGCTAGCATTACAGCGAACACTAGGAGGGGTGTCTCACACCGGGACCGGGACGGGGCGATTAATGAGGGATGAGGGTCTCTTTCTCAGCAGATAAAATCTGGCAGCAGCTTGAGTTGCTAAAGTGTTCAATTGTCGGTCATTATTAATCCCCCTCCATTTGTGGGTCCTTCTGTGTTTGGGCCCCCTACAAGAGGACCGGTGGTTCCCCCCTATTAACAGCCCTGTATCATAGCACACCATTTTAACATTATGTTTATGTTAATATCAAATTGCAGCCGCAGTCAATAAAGAGCCATGGCATAGGCCTTGCAACCTTTTTTTCTAAACAACAAATTGGATCCATGCCCAAACCTCAACCTTAAAGCGGTGGTTAACCCTAAATATACTCTTTCCCATGTGATCCAGCATACTGGCGTCAGCATGCTGTTTTTTTTATTTTTTTTAAATGCCCCACTTACTGTGTAATCCTTAATTTTGATTTATTTCCCCCGCGGTGGATGGCGCCTGTATAGCCCGTCACGGCTTCCGAAAATACCCAATTTAGGACTCGGGTATTTCCGGCGCTATGCGGCGCCTGCGCACAGACCTAGGAGCTGACTGCGCAGGCGCCGTATTTCTCTGAGTCCTATTTCGGCTTTTTTCGGAGGGCGTGACGTGCCATAGCCATAGGACTGAGAAATACGGCGCTTGCGCAGTCAGCTCCTGGGTCTGTGCTCAGGCGCCGCATTGCGCCGGAAATACCCGAGTCCTAAATCAGTTATTTTCGGAAGCCGTGATGGGCTATACAGGCGCCATCCACCGCAGGGGAAATAAATCAAAATTAAGGATTACACAGTAAGTGGGGCATTTAAAAAAAAAATAACAGCATACTGGCGCTGACGCCAGTATGTTGGATCACATGAGAAAGAGTATATTTAGGGTGAACCACCTCTTTAAAGTGATATTAAAAACACACACTTTAATTTACAGTGCCACCGGAAAGTATTCACAACACTTCACATGTTACAGCCTTCATTCAAAATGGATTAAATTCATTATTTTCTCAAAGATCTACAAACAATACCCAATAATGACAACATGAAATAAGTTTGTTTGAAATCTTTGAAGTAGTCACAGCCTTTGCCATGACTTTTAAAATTGAGCTTAGGTGCATCCTGTTTCCACTGATCATCCCTGGGTTCACACTTGTTCTGACAACGCTCCTACATTGGGAGCTCATGTAGCATGACGTGTGAAAATCAATGTTTCCCTATGAGAGCTGTCTTAACTGATCCGACACAAGTCTGTCCGACTTTGAAACTACTCTCTGTACTATTTTGGTCCTACATTGATCCTACTTCAGCCCATTGAATATCATTGAAGTAGGACCAAAGTAGGAGCCCTGTCCTAACCATCCGACTTTTGCCATCTGAGATGTGATTACAGCACCAGTAAAAGGAATTTTTCTCACTCTGGGATTGTTTTGATTGGTCAAAGACCAAGTCAGTCTATCATAAAGTAGGACCAAAGTAGTATCCTGTTCATGAAAGTAGGATGGATGTAGGACCAATGTAGGATCAATGTAGGACAAATGTCACAGAGCAAAGTAGGATGAAAGTTGTGTAGTGTAGTGTGAACCCAGCCTCAGATGTTTCTACCACTTGGAGTCCACCTGTGGCAAATTCAGTTCAATGGACAGGATTTGAAAAGGCCGCTAAATGGGAGAGATGTACTTTTTAAATGACACAAACATTATAAAAACTTCCCTGTAGAGTCAATAACTGTAATATATATATATATATATATATATATATATATATATATATATATATATATATATATATATATATATAACGATTAGACAGAACGTCTGTATTTCACTAATTCAACTGTTACTATACTGCAGGTAAGTGATCAATAACTGAAATAAAATAGACATCTGTTATGTCAACAGAAAGAAAACTACAAAAATTATAAATGTAAAAAATCTACAACTTGGTTATCAACTCGATAGAAATAGTTATCCAACTGTTAAAAATAATCAATAAAAAAAAAATATCAATATTTTAAAATAAAACAAAAATGAATAGAAGGTAAAAATCAATCCAGTATAATTACTCTTTCCAAAATGGCTACTTGCCTAAAAAGGTGGTTCCCAGATTTTTCTAAAATGACTGCTGTGGTTTTCAAGATGGCTTCTGCTTAACCACTTAAGGACCGCCGCACGACGATATACGTCGGCAGAATGGCACGGCTGGGCACAGGCACGTATATATTACGCACCCTTTAAGAGCCCAGCCGTGGGTCGTGAGTGTGCCGCCCGGTCCGAAGCTCCATTACCGCGCCCGTGGGACCTGCGGATCAAATCGGCGTGGGTGTCCGGCAATCGGGTCACAGGAGCTGAAGAACGGGGAGAGGTGAGTGTAAAAAAAACCTTCCCTGTTCTTCTCTGTGGCAATATAGGGAACGACGATCACCGACGTCACACGTCCAGCCCCGCCCCCCTACAGTTAGAAAGACACAAGGAGGTCACACTTAACCCCTACAGCGCCCCCTAGTGGTTAACCCCTTTACTATCATTGTAATTTTCACAGTAATCAGTGCATTTTTATAGCACTTTTTGCTGTGAAAATGACAATGGTCCCAAAAATATGTCAAGTGCCCGATGTGTCCTCCATGTCGCAGTCACGGAAAAAAAAAATTGCTGATCACTGCCGTTAGTAGTAAAAAAAAAAAAAAATTAATAAAAATGCCATAAAACTATCCCCTATTTTATAAACGCTATAAATTTTGTGCAAACCAAAATCGATAAACGCTTATTTTGATTTTTTTTAACAAAAATAGGTAGACGAATATGTATCGGCCTAAACTGAGGAAAACAACTTTTTGTTATATCTTTTCTGTGGATATTTATTATAGCAAAAATTTAAAAAAACAATTTTTTTTTTTAAATTGTCGTTCTATTTTTGTTCATAGCACAAAAAATAAAAAAAAACGCAGAGGTGATCAAATACCACCATAAGAAAGCTCTCTTTGTGGGAAAAAAAAAATAACTCCAATTTTGTTTGGGAGCCACGTCGCACGACCGCGCAATTGTCAGTTAAAGCGAGACAATGCCGAATTGCAAAAAGGGGCCAGGTCCTTTACCTGCATAATGGTCCAGGTCTTAACCGGTTAAAGAGGACTGTTTTTCGTCCTCAGTTTCAGGGTATAAGGTGTCAAGGAAGCTTCATGAATGTGGGTGGAGTTATGAGTTAATGAATGCAGTGTGTTTATGACTGATTGTCCTTTTGGGTAACTCAGTGGTCTTAAATACCACTATGAACAACAAACTTCTAAAAAATGTCATAACCTAACCCACAAGCCGCGTCTTCATTTCCATTGCTGGAAAGATCTACTGATTTAGGAAATCTGATAACCAGACAGTACAGTGTGAGGGTACAATTTTGCAATTTGGATACATGTATTACTCTTGCAGATACTATAAATACTTATTCGTCTAGTTAAAAAAAAAAAAAAACACATTCTATATGGATATATATTTATGTAGACATGGTCAAGATAGATCTATCTATCGACATCTCTATCTCATTCACAACGATTGGTATACTTATCATTTGAACGTAATTTTCTGAAATACTTCCGGGTAGAAAACATTTATATGTTTTCTTTAAGTGTCTAAAATTTACTTTGGACGGTCTCACTGAATATTTAGATTCGGAGTTCAGCTGGATAAACAACTCATAAGCCTGGTACACACGATCAAATTTTCCACTGACTTTTGTCCGAAGGGCATTGGCCACTAACTTGTCTTGCATACAAAAGGCAAAGAATTGTCGGCCAACATACACAAAACTATGTGTTTTTTCAGCTCTTTAGCGCCAGCCTTTGGGCAATTTCTGCTAATGTTGTGTTAAAGTGAGCATGGCTTCCGAGCATGTGTGTTTGTACTTTGGAGTTTTGTCCGACCGACTTGTGTACACACGCTCGGAAAATCCAACAACACACAATTGTTGGCGGAAAATTTTAAACGCATGCTATTCAACATTTGTCCACAGAAAATCCAACAACAATTGTCCGATGGAGCATACAAAACGGGCGGATTTTCCATTGACAGTCAGCAGCGCTCTGCTCGGGGACCTGTGAGAACCAAGCCATCTGCGGTGCTCGATGGCTCTGTTCTCAGCGCAGAGGAGCTGGGAGACGTTTTGTCCCCCAGCTCCTCTGCTCTGAGGCTGTTCACTTCAATGGTATATGTTCGGGTTTGCCACTTTAATACAAACGTTATTTCTGTTTTTATGTTTCTATTACAAAGCATTTTTTTTTAAATTTGGTGCTACCAAAATGAATGAACTCAAATTTAAAACGTTTATATACAAAGGATAAAAAAAAAAAATCTGCAAAAAAAGGGGGATGAAGGATTAAAAGAGAAGTATTTTTGTTTGTTTTTTTTGTTTTTTTTTGCAGTCTTATACTTGCATAGGTGGATGATGCTGGATGTTTTATCCAGCATCATCCACCTATGCAAGTATAAGACTGCAAAAATAACAAAAAAACAAACAAAAATACTTCTCTTTTAATCCTTCATCCCCCTTTTTTTGCAGATTTTTTTTTTTTTATCCTTTGTATATAAACGTTTTAAATTTGAGTTCATTCATTTTGGTAGCACCAAATTTAAAAAAAATGCTTTGTAATAGAAACATAAAAACAGAAATAATGTTTGTATTAAAGTGGCAAACCCGAACATATACCAGTGAAGTGAACAGCCTCAGATGATACACGGAGACTAAACAAATCCTCATACATAGGTTTCACTTTATCTGCTCCTCTCTACACCCAGATTTAATTAAAAATCTTTCTTCATCTGTCAGCACGGAGAATTGGGTGGAGAGAGTGCAGTTAGTGTGAGAGCTGATTGGAGGAAAAGAAAAACACCTCCCTCACAAAAGCAGAAGAAACTAGTTCTGAATAGACAAGCTCCATTCTGAGCCCCCCCCCCCCCCCCCCCCGACACAAATTTATCTCATGCGTTGGGAAGACTTATCAGAAGGGACTCATGCTGATAACAGAGGAATGAAGCACCAGAGAGAAGTGACACTTCGAGCTTTGGAGACAGATAAGTAAACACTGCTTTGCTCAAATTCGGTTACTGAGGTTTACAACCACCTTAAAATTTAAATCTCTAGTTAAAATTTTAGTGAACTCTAATGAGTTTTTATTAATTCTTTCCCTTAGCTTTTGTGTAATTTCAGTGTAAACTTTTAGAAACTATTTGTACATTTTTTTAATTGAAAAGTTTGATGGGGGGGACCGCACACTTGCCAGGGGACCTTGACCCACCAATCCCATGAGGCTATGTAGCCTGGAAAAGGTAGAGCAGAGGTGTTCATATAGGAGGCAGGATTTGAGGATACAAATGTGGCCTTTGAGACAAATTAAATTGGACAATGCAGCTTTATACCCGCCTAGCACAGTACAGGTGGGAAGGTGACAAGCATATCTGCACTACTGTCCACATCTAACGGGAAACTGACAAGTTCCTTTATTCAGAGTTTTAAGCAGTTAGGCTGGAGTTGCCCTCCCAGAGGGGACCAATTTGCTGGAATAAACCAATATTTCTATGTTGAATCAGATTATTACATAACGTATAACACCATATAGAATTCCATTGCAGTCAACGTTGCTAATTTCCTATGAGCAAACGCGTCTGTAGTGCTGTGTATAGAGCTGAAGCTTTTGATGACGGTGGGATGCAATTTTAATCACAAATAAAATGCAGTATATATTCAAGTTATATAATGTCTATTCCCAGCACAAGACAATTTCTAGTGGATTCATTTCAAAAGTGACATTTTCTTTTTGACTAAAATCCTTCACAAAAACACCTACAGATTCTAGATCTTTCTGCAAAATAACTTTGTTCAGCCCACATGTTCTTAGCTCGAGAAACCTGTCAATGCACTGAGATCATTAATAGGAACAAAACTGCTTTAAAACTATCACTCTACCTTTGATGATTTACTTTAGTTTTTGCAGCCAATACAGCTAGCACATACCATGTCAGTCTATGAATGGAAGAGCTTGTTCAATAAACAATGCAAAAAACAGAGTGCTAAAGAGAGTTACCCATAGCAATAAGAGTGAACACTGCTGTAGCTACACCAGTACAGCTACACCAGTACAATATGGATTTCCATTTGTTGCTATAGATTGGTGCACTTAGCCCTTTGCACTGCTTTTATATGTCTTACATAATACATGTTCAGAATCAATTTTAAATCAAGGCAAGTGATTAACTGCTAATTTGTTTAAAGATGTTAAAGTGAATCATAACTAAAAAGTTAATATTCTACAGTTTAATTCATTTGGTACAAGAGAGCTCTCAGTAAATAGTTCTCAGCACAGAGCTCTTATAGGACAACGATCCAAACAGTAATTAATTCAGATTAGGTCTGATACAACACAAACATTGAGCCATGTAGTATCTTTGGACTTAAGTTTCTGCTTTGCTAGAGGTAGACTTAGGCCCCGTACACATGACTGAGCTTCTCGGCAGAATCCAGCGAGAAGCTCGCTGGGATCCATATTCTGCCGAGAAGCTTGATCGTGTGTACGTTTTCGCCGAGCAAACTGACGAGCGAGGCGTCGAGCCAAAATAGAGAGCAGGTTCTCTATTTCCTCGACGGGCCATCGGGACTAATGGCTCGACGCCTTTTTCGACAGCCTGGTCGACGAACTCGAGAATCTCGTCGGGCTAAACCCATCGTTCCGCCCGACGAGGTTCTCGTACGTGTGTACGCGACCTTAGACCACCAGGGGTCCAACCTTTTGAAGAGTAAGGGCCACTTAAGCGACTTGGTAACCAGTTGCGGGCCACAATGAGTGAAGCAGGTGGATAGCATGTCCGCGTCTGCTCATGCAGAATGGACACGGACGCAGTCCATGATACTTTTGAGCTGATCGTATTGGAAATAGAACACAAGTCAGTTTATGTCTGCCACTACTACTACTGGAGGGTCCAATTGGTCAGACTGACCGCGTGAAAGGCGTCCAAGGCTGCTTTCCCACTGATGCACTGTGGTTTACCTGCACTACTGGTGCAACGCAGTGTACCTTTGGCTTTCCTGCACTTTGTACTTCTATTATATTCTGCAGGTATAGTGCACTTTAAAAAAAGCTCATCAAACTCACAGGTAATAACAGAAGTGTATGGCTCAGTGCAGGTAACCTGCTCTACACCTGCAGGTCAGTTTGAAAGCAGCCCAGTAACCACTGCAGAAAAGATATGCCTATCTATACACTGATTTTAGTAATAAACGGACCTTTAATAACAGTATTCTTTTTATTCCATCCCAGAACAGGAGGTCGCAGGCCACATCAGAGGGCTCCGTGGGCACCCCTGAGTTAGCCAAACACCACATCTGAGTTCTCAACAGTTAAAACCATAAACAAATGTTTAATATGTTAAGTTAAAGGGGTTGTAAATGTAAAAATGTTTTCCCTAAATAGCTTCCTTTACTTTAGTGAAATCCTCACTTCCTGTTCTTCTGTCTGTAACTACACACAGTAATGCGAGGCTTTCTCCCTGTTGTTGAGAAAGCCTCTTGAGGGGGCAAGCAGGAGTGTTAGGACACCCACTAACACACAGCTCCTTTCTCTACCTGCAAAGTAGAGTGTCCTGACACTCATGCTCGCCCCACCCCCCTCAAGAGGCTTTCTCCACTCCAGGGAGAAAGCCTTGCTTCACTGTGGGAAAATGTTTTACCTTTACAACCCCTTTAAGCAATTCCTAAATGTGGTGCCGATGTTTTCTTTTTTTTTAGGCTTTTTTGCTTTATTTCAGCCTTGTGATCCAGCCAGTAACACACTTCCTGCCTAAGGGTGTCTCCACTCTGGATGGAGGTGCAATTGAGACATCTTTGGACAGTAGCATTTACAATCAGGGGAGAGAGAAGCGTTAGATGCACTACCAAGTTTAGATAGACTTGAGCAGCCACATGATTGGAAAGCTTACGGATCACCGCCAGCTACCCTACAAGGAGCACACTCTTAGCATGGTAAGTTGTTTTAATATGGCCACATATATGTGGCTATTCAGCATTAAGGCACATCTGCAAAGCAGGCCACATACTGTATATGTGGATGGCAGGCAAAAAGAGGTTAATGATTAAAAGCGGATAATTTTAAGCGCCACGTCAGTAGGTGAAAAAAAATGTAGCTACCACAGCTAAGAATTGGTAATGTATCGCATCTGGTTGTAATTGTTTTTTCAGGTTTACACTTACCTAGGTAGATTCTGCAGCTGTCCCCCACCGCCGAGCAGAGAGCTGCTGACTGTCAATCAGCAGCTCTCCACTCGCTGAGAGGCTGAGACAGCTATCAGTCCAGGCACCTGGCGGATCCAGACTCACAAAGTCAGGATGACGCGGTGCCTGGACTGATTCCAGTGACAGAGAGCAGACTTCAGCCTGCTCTCGGCTGAAAACGGGTCACAGGAGTGCAAAACTAATTGCACGCCTGTGACCCATAGGAGAAGCCCAGCCAACTGAGCTCAGGCTGGACTTCTCCATTAATAAAACTTACCTAAAAAAATTAAAAAAAGGATTGGTAAGCTGTAAAATAGTAAATGTTTGTGTTTTGGGGTTAAAGTGGTTGTAAACCCTGCATATACCCACTGAAGTTACATAGTTAGTCAGGTTGATAAATAAAAAAAAATAAAAAATAAAAACACACGCAACACAGGTCACTGTAGTTAAACCATAAAAATAAATAAAAAAATAATAATATCAATCAATCCCATAATTGACCCAGAGGAAGGCAAAAAAAAAAAACAGCAGAGCATGATCCAATTTGCTACAGCAGGGGAAGAAATTCCTTTCTTTCTGACAACCAAGAGGCAATCGGATATTCCCCGCATCAACTTTACCTATAAATGTTAGTACCCAGTTATGTATATTTAGGAAAGAATCCAGGCCTCTCATAAAGCAATCTACTGAGCTGGCCAGAACCACCTCTGAAGTGACTAGCCTTAGGTGATACACAGAGATAAAATAAATCCTACATATATTTTACCTGTTTATCTGCTGCCCTTGCTCCTCTACAGCCTCTTAAAGCACACATTTTACACAGCATCTCTGAGCACCAGAAGGCGGGAATCTGAAACCACACTCTGCACAGCATAAAGCAGGGAGCTGAGTGTAATCTCAGACCTGTGCCTAGATCATGCACACTAAGGAACAGAATCTTTGCATCCTGTCAGCCGTCTAATGTAAACAAAAAGAAAAGTTTACAACACTGTCTTTTACGGTGAAGGAGGTGAAGGTTAAGGCCGGTGGTGCATTTCGCATTTAAAGCACAGTTTCTTTTACGCGTTTTAGTATCAACAGGGCACAAAGAAAACAACCGTTTCCAGTGTGCTCTTACAGAGATCAAGACAGAAAAAGAAAACCATTACTGCACAAGTGTGAACAAGCTCTGACAACTTGCTAGCAGTAAAGAAAGGCGTCAGGTTAACACTGGTATGTAAAATCGTTTCTCCAAATCTGTCCAGAAGGTTCCAAAACCTGCCACATACAAACTATTTATTTTAAAATTAATGATTTAAATATATTTATTTATAGCTCTATAATACTAGGGCCGATATTTGACATGAGCCTAATAACCTACAAAGTTTCTTTGGCGTGTGAGAGGAAACTGGTGTACCTGGAGGAAACCCATGTAAGCACCGGGAGAACATGCAAACTCCATGCAGATAGTATCCTGATCAGCACTTGAAGCAAAAGCTCCAGTCCTGCATGTCAAAATTGTTAACCACTAAGCCACCTGTTAAAAATAAATAAATAAATAATAAAAAAAAAAAATTGTACCCGATTAGTCACCAAAGCAGTGCACTGCATTGTAAAATATAGGGGTCACCTGGGCGACAGCTTCGAGTTGAAGTCAATAAACAGCATTTCTAGTAACTTAAAACTTGCTACCATTGACCAAGTGACAAGTCCCCCTTAAAATATTACTAAGTATGCAAGGACAGTTTGTTTTATAAATTATAATTATCTGCATTCTAGGATGTTGATCAGTTTTAAAATCAGATATTAAAACATGAGCATTTTATTGTAATTTTCTAGAGAATATTAAAGGTTATTGAATTGTTGACCTTCACCTTTCCTGTGAAAGTAGATGAGTAACAGAAGATTGACTGTGTTGTACAGATACAGAACTCTGGTAATTGGTGTAGATTGCATATACGACTAATATAAATTGCAGCATTAAAGAGTTGACAGCTTGAAAGCTTATTTTAAACAGTAATTGAAGAGAAATTGTTAGGCTGTCATGGCTTCCTCATTCTATACGAATCACATGACCCCCCTGTGCTACCGCCGGGACCAGAATTACTTTGCACTTGAATGACTCACATGACAGGCATGGGAATAGGAGGCAGAAGGCCTCAAAGGCCAGTAATAATGACATGTATTGGTGGTCACGGTAATAACAATGGAAACGTGAAAAGATTTGAAGGCAATGACTTTTACTTTACCATTACCTCATGTGGTACTTTTTAGGTTTCATTTTAGAATGAAAAAAAAAAAAATATTTGCCATATTATAATAATTAAAGGACTTGTTTTCAGTTTTACAAAAAGTACGGGAACCTTTTGGTAAAGGGGGGGTTAGTAACCAGGAGCAGGGGTTATTTATAAGACCCTAGCCAATAAGCCCAATGGAACCTATTAGCTACCCTTAGCCAAATAGAAACTTTCTGCCTCTGAAAAGCTAGTTTGAGAGGTTTCTGATATCTTTCAAGGTCAAGCAGTTCTGCACCACGAGTGAATTCCAGGTTTAATTTAACTTTAACCACTTAAGGACCGCCGCACAACCATATACGTCAGCAGAATGGCACGGCTGGGCACGGGGATGTATAAATATTTTGTAAATGTTATAAATTTTGCGCAAACCAATCGATAAACGCTTATTGCGGTTTTTTTTTTTTTTACCAAAAATAGGTAGAAGAATACGTATTGGCCTAAACTGAGGGAAAAAAAAAAAAAATTATCTTTTTTTGGGGATATTTATTATAGCAAAAAGTAAAAAATATATTTTTTTTTTTAAATTGTCGCTTTTTTTTTTTTGCGCTATAAACAAAAATAGAACGCAGAGGTGATCAAATACCACCAAAAGAAAGCTCTATTTGTGTGGAAAAAAAGGACGCCAATTGTGTTTGGGAGCCATGTCGCAGGACCGTGCAGTTGTCAGTTAAAGCGACGCAAGGCCGAATCGCAAAAAGGGGCAAGGTCCTTAACCTGCATATTGGTCCGGGTCTTAACCGGTTAAATAGTTTGTTTGGGTCAAGCTGGTGCAAATTAAATTTTTCCACTACAGAACAATGCAGCTGCTGCTATGTGTGCTGTAATAGATTGTAGTAGCCATAGCTAAAGACAGTGGGCTGTGTTCCATGAGTACAGGCGACCTTGATGATGGAAATAGAGAGACAGACTGAGTGCTTCTCGGACATTCAGTAAAAGCCTTGTATTTTTTTTTTAAATTAATGCAAGGCTCTCTTTGAATGGCCAAGGTGGAGAAGCAGGTGGATGACATTATAATTTCCACCATGGCCAACCAAAGGAAGTCTTGTATTTAATCATAAAAAATGCAAGGCATCTCCTGAATGGTGAAGAAGCACCAGGTCCCTATGTGATTCCGGGTGTCAGCGGATGACACCCGTAATTGTCCGCCTCCGCAAACATCCGATTTTGCAGACGGACGAAACCCCTATTTTTTCTTCCCTCTGCAGAGCGGATCGAATGAACACAGACACACAGTCCATGTTCATCCGCTCCCCCATAGGGGAGAGAGGAGAAAAAACAGGGCGGTCTCTGCACAGTGTGCGGAGACCGCCCTGTCATCCGACAGCTCAG
Organism: Rana kukunoris; assembly: GCA_029574335.1. Taxonomy (NCBI): domain Eukaryota; kingdom Metazoa; phylum Chordata; class Amphibia; order Anura; family Ranidae; genus Rana; species Rana kukunoris. The sequence continues at coordinate 110,426,959 of CM056049.1, read as the reverse complement.
CGGGGATTTACGGAGTGATTCCCGCCGAGCTTACGGACACACGGAGGCGGATCAATACTGATCCACCCCGTGTGAAAGGGCCCCATTTCTGGCAGATGGGAAGTCATCAGTACTGCTGCTAGAACACAGCACCGCTTATTGTATGTAGCTAATGCTAGTTAAATATTAGTGCTAGGTCTAGTTAAATATTAACTAGAAAACTGGCATATTAGGAAAAATTGGTTGTGTACTCAGAGATAACACATTTAGCTTGGTTTCTCCAAATACAGTATATATTTAAAATACTGTATTTACTAACTATATAACTAGAGTATCTTTTTAATGCAAACATGTAAAAATTGCAATAGTGCATACGTATACATGCAAATCTGTGTTACATTTTTCTTTTTCATTACCTCTCCTCAGTATTGGTGGGATTTGATGAAGGCTGCATCTCAGGGATATGTATGTAATCATTCCCTCACCGGAAGTTCTCTGTATGATCAACGTTCATTCATTGCTAGAAAGCGGGAGTGCAATAGACTTTCTGCATGTAGCCTTATAAAATTTACACAGAATCTGACCAACTGACATATGCCTAGTACACACGATCACAAAACCGGATGAAAAAATACAGATTTTGCAGCGATCATATGATAATCTGATCGTTAGTACACAGCTTTCGAGAGTCGATAACAGTTCATGTGAAATTATTTGAAGGAACATACAAAAAAACTTTTCTTGTAAGATACCATAACAAGCATACAGTATCAGATTAAGGCTCAGATTAGTAGAGCTCTCGATTATCTCAAAGCTATAGTCGAAGGGGAATCCTTTTTGGGGGTTGGTGGATTACTAATCTTTGCATTATGGGGTGACTGTTCGCTTTTGGAGGGGAACGTGTAGTTGTCTATGGTAGCACGTCTGGGTTTCTTTGGAGGGAGGAGGGTCATGCTTTACATTTTTTTATTTTCTACCTGTTATTATGGTCTGGAGAGCCTTGGGGCACGACTGCTATGTCATCTGGCACTTACCCCCAGTTTCAGGGGTCAGCACTAGAATTGGGAGTAGGCAAGAGGTTTTAATTGTATTGTGTTGGGTGGACTTAATTAGATTTGATTTGTCCTCATTTGATCTCATTTTACTCCATTCCACTCTGTTTTAGTTTGCTTTGTTAGGGTCTGATGCATTTGTTCCCCCTTCCATTCCCTTCCCCTCCCTTTTTCCCCCTCTCCGCTTTTTGTTTTGTTTTTTTGTACACCGGTCTCTGTGTTCCCGGCCGGTAACTGTTGGTCACATGTTGTGGACTGTTGTATGTGTATTCTGAAAATGGAATAAAAATAAATTTTACAAAAAATTCTGCACATGCCTTACCGATGAAATGAATGACTCCTTTAGCGCCAGCTGGGTCCAACATACTTTATGGATGTAAACTGACGGATCTGTTCCAAATTCCATTTCCTCCTTCTCTCCCAAACCGTGTGGCTGCCATTGGGGGAGTTGAGCCAGCTGCTTCCATCTCCCATTCCCTCATTTGGCTGCTGGGATGACATTTTTCTGTCACCGTCTCCTATGTGCTGCTGGGGAGGGAACACAGTTTCCTCCTCTCTGGCTGACTGTTGGGGAGAGAGGGCGCCAACCTCCTCTCCCTTCTCCCCTTGTATTCGGATCTGCTGCTGGGAAGCGATTGTCTCCATCTCGGCCCACCGGCTGCAGATGTGGGGCAGGGGTCTTGGGCCCTCTATCCAGTCGGCAGTGCTTCAGCTGGAGAAGTTTGTTGCAACTCCACAGATGCTGCTGTTGGGAAGTCCCATGTCCCTGTCAGTGATATGGGAGAACGGCAGGCTGCTTCTCAGGAAGGCTGAAGCTGCTGTTGGTGCTGGGGAGATCTCAGTGATGTTCAGCCCTGATGCCAGCTGTTCCGCTGGGAAGTAAACTGAAAAGTCAGTGGCCTTGCACAAATCATACAGGTTTACAAACTGTTGCAGGCAAAGGTCAGCAGAGCTCTGCCCTGATGCTAGCTCCTGTGCTAAAGGTTCACTGGGTTGTGCCTCCTCAGCAGAAAAGTCTATTGAATAAATCACTAGTCTCTGGAACTGCTGAAAAACCAGGGCACAGGTTGGCGGCACTTGGGGCCAGTGCCAACACTTTAGAAGATGACTCATAATCCATAAACATCCTTCAATGAATAGTCAATTAAATCCATCCATATGATCTGTGGCTTGAGAGGAGCCGACTGCTCCATCTCCCATACCTTCATCCGACTGCTGGACAGATGTATTCCTCCATCCAAGATTGCCACATGTAGAAACAGGATCGTCAAGTTGAGTCAGCACTTGCTGCATTTGCCATAAGACCTCCGCTTCCATAGCCACGGGTGGAGATGGGAAAAGCACACTGTTACTCTGCCGATGCTTTAGCCAGGATTTCAGAGTAGTCAGCTGGTATTTCCTGATAGTCCCAGGCAAAGGACTATCCCAGGCAGAGTTCAGCTGTCACCTGTAGGGGATCTCCAGCTCCCATTTCTGATTGGCTAGAAACTCCAAATATTCCAGTGCCCAGAGACATTCAGCATCTCTTCTTTGTATTCCAAAATTTCCTCCAAATGCCACTCCAGATCGCTCCCAAAGCCAGGGTCCTTGGACAGCCTCTCCAAGAACAGCCTAAGGTCTCTGTAGCCAAAGCATTCCATTGGGCTTTTATCCACTGTCATCGGCAACACTTGGGCTACATACCACCGGAGGGCTCTGTAACTCTCATCCAACCACTCAGCTTTCCATTCTTTGTGCAGTTTCCCCAAAAACAGCATTCACACTTTGTACTGCGACCAGTACGTTTCCTGGATGGAGGGGAGAATTTTTCCCTGGTGTCGCTCACGGGCTAGCACTTCCTTCCAGAGTTCAGAGCGGACAGAATCATACCAGCAGGACCTGCTCTGACACTGGTCCCCTGTGCTGTATCTGCATCTCTCGTAATCTCCTTCCAACTTCTCTTCCATAGCAGCTGGTGTGTGTGCCTCTCCTCTCCTGCTATCCGGACCTTGGATTCAGCTAGAAGTTTGGATGTCCCAGACTGCCGGAGGCATCCCACTGCTTGCCATCAATGTGACAGACCCCATACTCAAAAGTGTATGTACGCTGTATAATCTTCACTTGCTCAGTACCAGCATTATCCAAGGTCCCCAAGCGCACCCAGTCACATCAGTGTAGGGTGGTAAGAAACCGAAGACAGTTCATTCAAAACACAGGCACAAAGATATACACTCAGGGGACCACCTCCCTTCTTTGTATAATGACTCAGGACAGGGTAAAACTACATTTAGTAGCAAGAGACACAGAGGTATTTTCAATCTTTAAAAAACCAGTAGACAGTGGTTTCATTATTAACCCTTAAGCTAATCTACAAAAATATACATTCCATAATAGTTTGCTCCCAAGACAGACAGAAACAAAACAATGGGATCTAGCACTGGTCTCTGAGACACTCCTACAATATTCTAGATGGAATTATTTTTCTTCATATAATTCTTGAGGGATGTTGTTCATAAATATTACTGTCCCAAATGAAAGTCTGGTATGGTTGTACTGGGAGTCTGGTTAGGGCTGGTTAGACCCGACTGGGGTTCTCAGTCACCGTGCGCCCCTAATAGGGGGCGCAGGGTGACTTACACATAGAAAAATAAACACAATGCTGGCGCACACAGGAACTACTACGATTTTAAATTGTCCTCAGTGCAGAGTCCTGTAAGCTATAAAAAGCTTTGTAATGAGTCACAGTTCTTTGATGAAAGGCAGCCTTGCGTGGGGAGCCGAAACAACTTGAAAAAGGTGCGCGCTGTGTGTCAAAGATTCAACACACGGCACTTGCATTGAAACGCGTCGTATCCTTGAAGTCCTGCGTGATGACGTCATTCCCCCCTTCCAAGCCGCAACCGTAGCGTCCCATCGTGCGTTCCAGAGTGCGCTCCAGCTTCCTTCGCTGACACGCTCGCACACAACACCTGCACGCTCCCGGAAATCAGCGCTGTTTGTCCTCCCTGCATATCAGACATCAGCAAGATTTTCCTGGGACCCTACCAATCCTCGGCTGGTCTGGACGATTCATGAAGACCTTCACCTTATGCCTGTGTACTTCAACCATTATGTGAGTGCTTTTATGTTACTTTTTCATTAAAGTCCAGCAGTTTATTTATTGGCGCCTGTCTTTTTGTTTGTTTGACTTACACATAGGACAGCCCAGGGGGGCTGCAAAAGGAGTTTCCAGAGCTCTCTGAGGTAAGCTGGGTTCCATGAGCACCCGTTCAAAGTGACTCCCATCACATAAACATTACCAACATTACCCATTATATGCTTAATTATTTCATTTAAGAAGTGATTACTAGAGCCCTCCAGTTTTCAAAAGTCATAGCACAGAAAAACCTGCTCAGCTTCGGGCTTACTTCTTTTATTAAAAATTGGAGACGGGAGAAAAGGGAGAGGAGTGGAAGTGTCACAGTTCTGACATTAGCATCAGCTATTGGGCCATGTAAACAACAGGCATTTTCTAAAAGGCAGTAAGGAGAGAAGATAAAAACAAATAGGAGCCAAATACTTTTACTTGCTGACTGTATATCAGAAAACAAAATGTATATGCAACATTTAATATTAACCAACTAAAATACTTTTTTTGGTCCAGACCAGAATTAAACTGAAAAAATATGTATAGTAATTTTGTACATTACCATTTGACACACAAATAGTGATACATTTTAAGATAATATATCAGGCTACGAGATATAGCACTGCATTTACACAACAGGGGTTTGTGGAAAATGTTCATCAACTGACTTTTTGAGCAGTGCTCGTGTTTCCAAGTTAAACTTAAGCTTTTAGATTGTAAATTCATATTTTTATAGAAAGATATAAAGTGAAATCATCCGACCCCAATGGAATATCTATGTACACAGTACGATAGGATCAGGGGTCATATGTCTGAAATATATATAGTCCTAACAAAATGTACTGAAAAGTTAGAAAATATGCAGAAATAGGAGGCTGACCTCCAGGAGAACATTGAGCTGGACGAGTGGCACAAAATCCATCATAAATACTTAATTAATAGAAGTAAATTTCAAAGTCTTAACGAGATGGTATATGGTCCCTATAAGGCTGGCGACCTTTATACCCGAAGCATCCCCATGATGTTTTAGAGGCTGTGGACAACTGGGGACAATGTTCCACATATGGTGGCAGTGTCCCAAGGTGAGGCGATACCGGATCAGGGTGTACAATATTTAACGGAAGATTCTGGGACTACATTGATATCGGGGGCGGATGTAGAGGTGCGAGGGTCACTTTCTAAATTTCAAACTCTATTTTTTCTTTTCTTCTTAAACTACCTCTCTTTGGGTACAATAATCCTCCACCTGATTAGGATGACACAATTATGCGGGTCATCTGGCTGAAACCCAAAAGTGTTCATACTCTCCCAATAGATATATGTGTGCACACATACATGCATGACCATTGCGTGCATGCGTGGAGGCTCAAATGTACCTTTTCTTATATACAGAATATTTGTGGTGACATCACCACTTGTTCAAATATTATTATTAGTCCTATATATTTTTTTTTCAGGGCCTCCTGTCCCGTCTCGAGGAGGGTGGCATTCGACTTGGCCCGGCTCCGCCACCCCTGCTCGCACTGTGTGCTGGGTCACGCCTGTCTCTGGTGGGTCGGATCTGGTTTCTCCCCCCCCCTGGCATATTTGCCTCACCCTGACTGTGGCCGCCCTTTCCCCCTTCCCTTTCCTCTCCCCCGCCTTGCCCCCCCTTTTTTCCACTCTGTGGTGCAGGCCACGACAAGCATGTGTGACCTCCCGTAGGCCCATTAGTGGTTTTGCCTTTGGCTCCCTCCCTGGAGTCATTTCTCCATCTGACCCCGGGACCTGTTCCAACTCCCCTCTGTTTGCCTCCCCTTTTACCCAGTTTTGCCCTTGATGGTGTGGCTCGGTGTCCGATCCCGGTCTGCCCTTCGATATGTGCCTTGGTGAGTGGCAGTTTGATTTTGTACATTATTGGCTATTCATATTGCTATGGGAGGACACCATGCACCCCGACAAATTACCATTATGTTGGGGTGGGCAGGTCCTCCTTATGCTTGTGTTTACATTTTTATTGATTTGCATATTTTCTCTTCATAGAACCTATGTTTGCGTAAAAATATTTGCTCCCTGAAGAAGACCGCTACTACGAAGGTCGAAACGCGTAGGGGCTTTTTGGCACTTAGTGCTCATAATACAGTACTGTTTAAAATTTGAATTGTTATTGTCACCACTTTGTGATCAATTTGTTTGTTTTATCTGTTCATGGATTGATTTCTATCAAAGCTCATATCCCGAGTTCCCTTTTGTTTAGGGGCTCTTTTTTGATAAACCTAATAATTCCAATAAATTTATATATTTTTTACCAATTTGTATATTGTCTATATCCTGCTGCAACACAAAGCCCCTAGGGGTAAATTTCCTTTTTTTCAAACACCTGATTAGGATGACACAATTGGCATAGACATAGACCCCACTAGAAGAACTTTTATTTATAGTTTGTATTTCTGTTTTACTATGGAAAATCTGATTTTTTTTTTTTTTTTTAACAATAGTTTTTATTTAAAAAGTGAAATCACCACCCAGCTTATCTGTTTTATAAACTGCTGCTGGACCCATTAGGTGATTAAATTATCTAGCATCTAAGCAAAGCACGTTTTGGGCAGACTAACCGTTTAATTAAAAAAATATAAAAAAAAAAAAAGAAAAAAGAAAATTGAAATCATTCTGAGCCAAGCATTAAGTGCTTGTAGCATGTTGGACCTGCTGCTGGGAAGCTGGCTGCCATCTCTTACAGCTTTACTGAAAAGTGTCAGCAGTGATTACAGGCAGCATCTGTGTTATCGTGCTGTAGGCTCGAGACTTCCTAACGTGGGCTGTTCTGAAAAGATAAACAGGATGCAGAAATAGTAGGAGTGATTGGTCAAAGAAAAATCACCTCATTGGTTAACTTACATTCTCTTCCTGCATGTTCACATTTAAAAACGAAACCAACAGTTGTAGAAGTAGAAACCGTTACCAATAAAAAGTTCAGAAAAGCCCAACACAGACTAGCAACTAGAGATGAGCTTCAGGTTAAGGTCGATGGAGAAGTCAATCCAAACTCTAGCTGTTTATGGTTCATTGAACGGGTGGACTAAATGGTCAGATTTGCCCTGTTTGCACCCCCAAACCTCTGATTGCCGCAGCCAAAAGTGATTTATTTACTTCCCGGCCTGCCCATCTGGCTTTTTTCCCCACAGTAGAAAATACATTTAAAAATGGATTGCCCAGAGTGTGTAAGTGCAACCACAAATATACCAGTAAATTGGTGCAGGTGCTCACAGTTCCCTTCCACTTCCCCAGGCCACCTTTGCCTCCACTCCCTCTCCACCTCCCAGTACAGCAGTTTTAGGGCCAGTTCACACCAGGTGCAGTCCAGCGCAATTTTTTTCCCTGTATCAAAAATGCATGTACAGTAGATTCCTCTGATTCAGAGAACAATGCATAGCCGGATTATACTACCGTTCCTACCGATGCGAGGCTATCTGCAAGGACATGCGAAGGCCTTTTCATGTGATGATCAGACATAAGCATACATCCCTCCGCAAAAGCAGATAGGTATCAAACCGATAATGTCTTTGCAGAGTGAACATATCCCCACCAATCCAACAAATCTGCTCATAATGCAGGGGCCCTCGCTGGCGGACATATCCTTGCACAGCGAACACCTGTTCACATCCACAGGAAGCTTTTCACTACCAATAGTCCTTTCACCTGTGCCGGTACACGCTTATGAGCGAGCCGCAAGTAGAACTAAACACTGGGGGACACTGACAATACATACTGAATACATCTTAATAACATTTCTACAACACAAACACAAAAAAAAAAAAAAAAAAAACACACGCATTCACATACATACTCGCATATGTACACACAATAGAACCCACATGCAAGCATACATGCACAAGTGCATTCAAACACACATGCACCTGCGCACACACACACACACACACACACACACACATCCTACTCTTGAAGGAGCCGATAATACAACAACAGTTTGTCATCCGTGTTATCGTCTGATCCGTTTGATTAAAGGAAGAAAAGAAGAAGAGTTTTGATCCGTTCCAAAATAACAGATGTGGATGGAAGTGGATGTAAATGGATGATCATCCATTTACATCAGTTTTTTCATAGAGATGCATAATGTTTTTCATCTGTCAACAGATTGATGAAAAAAAAACGGACAAACGGTCTGCATGTGTGAAAGGGGCCTGAAAGGAAAAGTATAGCTAAAGAATTTTGGCTACACTTCTATAGATCACAGGAGTGCAGGTCATTCTGCACTCCTGTGACCCATATTCATCCAACATTGGGCTAAAGCCTGCTGTCAGCTGATGCCACTTTACAGTCGGGATCCCCGCATATGCCTGGGCTGACAGCTGGCTCAGCCTCTCAGCCCCTCCTGCCCCTTCCACAGCCCAGCGCTCCAGTAAATGCTGGAGTAGCAAAGCAGAGAGCCGCTAACTGACAGTGACGGCTCTCTGCTCAGAGCAGAGGGGGACGCTAAGCAATCGGCAGTGTTTGACTGCCTAGTTCTCGGGGTAGAGCTGGCAGGGGACAAATGCAGCTGGGATTGGTGCTGCAGCCATCTAGGTCTGCCCCTCATGACAATCTCCCTGAAATTAGTTACCTTGTGTACAATTTGTAATGAATCCGGATAAACGAGTGTAACAAACACACACTTGTAAACAAGTTACGTAAATAGCTTGCTAAATAAAAATGCATCTTGCTGAAAGATGTTCAGAGGTCATGTTTTTTTTTTTTTTTACTCATGTCTTTACAATAGTGCTCTATAACTTCTTGCTGTCTTCAAATTTTTCAGCTAGCAGATGTTTGTGCAAAACATATTTAAAATTTACCTTCAGTGGGAAACTAATTGACACCAAACTCCAATGGTGACTCACCTTGGATGTAGGTCCTTACTAAACATGTGTGAATGGATTTGTTGAGAGTAAGAGTGCAAGAAACCAGTGGGCCTGCTCCCATCACTCTGGGGCTGCTACACTCTACTATTCTGGGCCACTTCATAGCTCACTGAGCTGGCCAGCGAGAGGACACCGGTGGTGTTCGATGCCCCTAATCAATCAGCATGTGGTCCAATCCCCCCTCTGTCTGCAGGAAGACAAGCTTGTGCAGCTAACAAGTGAGGACCGTTACTGGAAGCACGGAGGAGTCCAGCAAGTTAGGCACAATACAGGCTCAGTACTGGGAGGTGGCAGTATTCAGGCAGCTACTACGGGGGGGGGGGGGGGATTGTTGAGGAAAACTAAATGTGCAAATCAGTGTGTATGCAAAGATAACACAGATCCAGTACTGTATTATTGACAGATTTTATTCCCCCCCCCCCCCCCAGCTGTGAATAGATTTCAGAGATTCCGATCATCCTGGCCATCACTCACCAGACTAACACAGGGTTCAGAGCGTAAAAAGAATGCCTGAGAAAAATTAGCAGAGTGCTTTAATAAGAACCTATTTTGTTTCATGATCTAATTTTATAGATAAAAGCCAAAAGTGACTTATTCAATACAAAATGTCATGCTAGTGCAATGCACATGTTGCTATCTACTTAGGAACAAGATTACAAAAATATATCCAAAAGGCAAAAACCTGCAGTCTATAAACCTTTGGGAGATTTCCCCTAAATGCATGTTTACCCTTTATAGCTCTTCTGTAAAAACAGTAAAACATGCAATTTCCCACCAGTTCCCCCTGCAAAACGCACATACAGTACAGTAATAAAACCTGACAGAGGTGACATTTCTCCACTCCCAAAAAATAAAAACGTAACATTTTGCAATGGTTTTTTCCCCGCAGAATCTGTCAGGTCTAGTTCTAAGCGGGTCCTTTCAAAGCCCCAATTAGAGGATGGAGGTGGTGAGGATTGAAAGACTGTTGAGTTGCTTGTTGAGGATAAATTTCTCTTTGCAATAATGAGATGCTTGGCAAATGCAGACTCCCCTAATTACTGGTTTGTGGGCCTCCCACAACATTAAGGTGGGGCAACACCTGTGCAATTGTTGTTGGCTTGGTAGTTCTTGATTGCGCTCTCAATTTCTAGTCATAGGGATTGAATAGCAAGTAGAGACTATCATTGGATAGTCCAGGGTCTGGTGTTGGGTTAGGGGACCAAGGAAGAGAAAGGGATGATGACCGCATTGTGATCGGACTAGGAACAGGGGATTATGGTAGGAGGGGAGGAGAGGAGAGGTACTGGCTTTGACAGTAGGAGTCGTGGGTATATTATCGTCTGACTGGGTTCTGCTCTCTCCAGGAGTCAAGCAGAGAGTGTTGGTTTGGTAGTTGTTAAAAGGAATGAGGATATGGGGTATCCTGGGCCAGGGTTTCCAGAAAAGGGATATATGGTCCGATTTGAGTCACCGCTGAGTAAAAGCATTCCCCGTTTGTGGGAGTTGATAACAGTTAGCAAATGGGAAAGAAACGACAAATGGTTTATTAGGGGTGTAGTAAGAGACTATTGTTACTTCGATATCTAAAAAGGTAAACAGTAAGTATAAGGTAGCGACCTTCTGGGTCTCTGACTTCTGTCAGGAGAGTGAAGGGAGTAGTATGGTGGAATGCAATCAGATAGCCCCTTTGCCTAGTAGATGCCGAAGTAGTGTAAACTTGTGGAGTAAAATATTTGGACATTGACAAGATGGAGAGTGGGTCTCTTGTAGACAAACCACACAGCGGAGTATGATGAGAAGGGACATGCTTTAGAATGTTTAGAGGAGGGGGTCGAGGCCTTTCACATTGAGTGTGAGGACATTAAGAGTGGCCATTATCTGGGTTAGAGAAAGCTAGAAAAGGGTAAGATTGGTTGCTTTATCTGTGACCAGAGGTGCCTCTTTAGGGGTGCGGGGGGGGGGGGACGACGACAACAAAGGGGAGGGTGGTAGAGTGGGGAAAAAAAAAAAAAAAAGAGTGTGGGTGGTAAAGAAAGATGGGCGGAAGAGGGTGTTGTAAAGCAACTGTTGTCCAATTGGTGTAGCAGTTTCTACATGGCTAAAGGACAAAAAAAAAAAAGCCAGGGATTATCCCAGAAAATAAAAAAAATATTGAGGCTGCAGTGGACTGTCGCCAAGACTGCTGCAGCCTACATAAGGTGAAAGAACTGTTAACGGTAATGTGAACTAAACCAATCTCAACATTGCATTGGTTATGGTTGCCCAAGCAAAACTACTAAAGGGCACCTGTGAGGCATGGGGAAAAACTAAGGGGTACACCCTCCAATATATGGTATGCAGAAGGTCTATGCAGTAGAATATGGGTCAAGTTTAACTTTCCACTTATACGTCTGGTAGGAGTACAAATGGTCAGGTAAGTTAGCGGTTTAAATCTCGTGTACTATTGGAGAGAAATAATAACAACCTAGTTATAATAATGTTAATAGGCATATGTATGATCTAACAGTAACCACTTGAACTATTAAAATGGTTAGAATAACATATTTGGGCGCAGGTCTCCCCAGCCAATAGAGATGGTGGGATGACCTAGGCCACACAAAGTCAACTATTCTTATCAAGGGGATTGTGAACTCAGGGCGTCTATCAGAGGTTTCAGGAATAAATGTTTCCAAGCAAAGAAGAGCTTGTTAGAGAAGGTAAGTGGGGAACTATAATGAGTAAGGTGCCTGTAGGACACAATCTCTATAAAATAGTTTAAGGCACAACTGACAGTAATATAGGCATAAGAGGAGCTATGCAGGGGTAAGGGATTAGGGGGGAGCATTTGGGTAATTACATTAGCATATTCAAGAAGAGGATGGTGATGTTCATCTTAATATGGATTGAGAGTTTGGCCAGAGTATAGTTAAAAAAAAAAAAAAAAAACAGTGACTCCTAAAGGGTAAGGTGAAGGAGTGCACCTGGTACACCAGGGTAGCAAGTAACCAAGGTTCACGTCAGACAAGTCAGAGAAATGAGAAATGACTGCAAGGTAAAACCCTCTAACAACATAGATCTGCTACAGATGTTGAGTATCTACATAGCACTTTTCCAAAGATTGCAAAGATGCAATCATAATCCAGGCAAATTTTTTGCCCACAAATTTGGCACCAGAAGACGTGTCCCCGCTCTAGTTTTGTTCTGGTTACAATTCAGAATTTTACAGTTTACCCGACACTCCCCTTTGCCAATATCCCCTGCCCAAAGGCTGTAAACATTTGAAAGGGATTATTGCATGGCTGGAGATAAAAAAAAAAAAAAAAGAGAGAGAGAGATGGCACAATGTAGTGAGATTGTACATAGGTGTACAGAATATACAGAGTTCAGATGTCAATGTGTGGAATGGCCAGGGATTAGAAGAATGTAATGTACATTGGGAAACAGGCTAAACCAGCAAAGCACATGGCCTACACAAGTGATTTCCATATTTCCATGCTGCAGATGCTCTTGGGGGGGGGTGGTCGATATCTTGTGAAAAACTATTTCATACAAATACAAAAACACTTATTGATCTTAGCCTCTTGACCAACAAGAAAGCATACCTACTACCGAAGAAAAAATGGATTACAAAAACACTTGTGGGAATAAAGACTTCATCAGGATGTTACCAGACAGGCTTTATATGTAATAAAGAAACATGGTTAGCCCATTTACCATAGTTTATTGGTGACAAACATTTCAGAAGCAACATGATTGAAGCCAATCCAACTGGCTGTAGTAAGTAAATTGGATAATACCATCTCACACTTCAGACTTCCATATTTTATATTGAAAGAATTGTCTCAGACAGCCTCACTGCCCTTGGTATCCAAAGAATGATTTCCTTTGAGCTCCATGCACTAGGCAATTCAGATCATAGGCAGAATTGCGGCAAAATGCAGAATGCGTTTGTATTGCCATTATTTTTTAATGGCACCACGGGGCGGTTTTGCTACAATTGCAGCAAACAATCGTAACCGGAAACGCTCCTGACTTTGTGTCAAGATTTGGTACATGAGCTTCCTTTGGAGCCCTTTTTGGAGCAGAGGGAGGCCCATTCAAGTGAATGGTGCCGCTCCATAAATGCTTAACCTAAAAAAAAAAAAAAAAGAAGGAGGCTATTGCTGCAGATCGCTCAGGTGTGAATGGAGCCTTCTTATCATATACTGTACTGGGAGAAAGAAAAGGAAGAACTGATTGGTTACCAAGGGGGAAATTAGCAGCCGTTTCTCAGGACACCATTGCAAATTAGGCTCAGCATATTATTGGAATAGCCTCTTCTGCCCATCTTACCTTTTAAAATCAAGCTTAATGCCTTTGTTAGAATCAGAGACCGCAGTCAGCCAGTCTTTTAGGTTTATATCACTTTCGGTAGCAGGAGGATGAGCCATGATTGGCTCTCCATCACCTGATCCCCTGAGGATAACATCTGCTTCAATCATATGGGCCTCACCTATCAATACAGAGAAGATAAAAGATTTAATGTTGGCATTCATGCAAAAGTAAACGTCCACCAATCAAAACTATGAGCCCTTTGTTATGAGTAAAGATGTGGTTTGCCCGATTTAAAAAAAAAAAAATTGTATGCCTTACCAGTCGTGCTCCTTGGGCAGGCTACACATGGACAAAATACGAAGTACAAAAGGTGTGTGCAGTACATCAAGTCCTCCTCCCCCACCTGACGCCCTCTCTCTGTCGCATTTGCAGGCAAATTTCCGCTGTCCAAACAACAGCCGGGCATTGCTATGTAAATACAGCAACTGTAGAAGCTGAAGTAAAAAAAAAAGCAGACCATCCGACATTATGCTTATAAACACTGTTCAGATTTTGTATGAACTGTATCATTCATCTGCAGATCAAAAGAATGACCTTTATCCCTGAATGCACAGTACCCTAAACACCAGTACCGCTCAGAGCAGCGTTCAGCCTCATCAAGCCACAGCCTGCCATAGACATTGACAGGATGCGTTCAGCCGGGTTTGACACTGCACCTATCCCTTCTGGGAGCACTAAAATGCCAGGGATGCATTGCGGCTGGACAGCCCCATGCAGAAGGGGCTCTACACAGTGGACATGATAGCCTAGATAACTGGTGTACCTGGCTTGTCATATCCAGGGGTTCACACTGATATACCCAGGTGTCAGGAATCCACGAACTGTCATGGATCATGGTCAAACCCTGGTATGCTCAACTCTAAACTATAATATTACCTGATTTACTAAAAGAGGCGTGAATATTCACACAATTTATTCAGTTATCTATTCGTGTGATGAACCAGACACCTAGTTACTTAGCTCATCTGTGCATGATTGGGTATTCAAAGTGAACAGGAACTTGCTTTTTAGATGACTGGATAACTGAAATGAATTATCCCTATTACACTTTGGTAAATCAGCATCTTAAAAAGGAGTTGAGATAAATAATGTAGAGTAAAGCAGGCCATACATGGTGCAAATTTTTTTTCGTGCAACCACTGGTCGCAGGTAAGAAATTCGCCCAATTCCTCTATCAACACAGACAGTGTCTCCCGCTGGGAGAAGACAGTGGTTATTGCTAGCGGCTATACCAGCCGCTGGTGATAAATCATATGCCCCATCTGGCAGGCATGTTGTACCCAAGTTGATCGATCGATCCTACTGAACTGGCCAAGATTTGAACCTTCTATGGCCGGCCTTACACTATTTATAAAAGAACATTGGTAGATGTATACACCCCCTACCTATTTTTGCTACTGTGTGATGTACTGTATGACCTGTTGTATTCCTGATTGAGGCATATACGTGATGGATTCATAATGTGTTATACCGACTGATTTTTATATTTAGCTTGTGCGTTATTCAATAAACCTTTACCCGTTAAAAAAAAATAGCATTGGTAATCTGTTTATCCACTTGTCTATCAGGCCAATTCTCAAATTTTTCTCATACATGTAAAAATTGGCTGCACGATACCAGACCCTGGCAGCAAAAAGGTTGGGAACTGCTGTATTAGATCCCAGCTCTCTCATCTGGCCTCCAAAGCATTAGATCTAACCAGTGCTTTAAGTGGGCCAAAAGAGGTGCCGGTACTCTATTAGGCGCCGGTGCCCCCCCCCCGTGTTCCAACTTCCAGGCCAATCAGCGCAGCACAGAGGTAAAGCGCCTCCCACTCCACCGCCCGCCAATCTCCTGCGCCGTTATCTGTTTTTTTTTTAGCCCTTCTGCCTAGTTGGCTGGTGTTTCCCGCCACTCCCACATCAAGGGAGACAGACAGTTCCACCAGCCAACAAGGCGGAAGGGCTGAAAAAAAAACTCATCGTGCGCCGTCGGGTGTACCAAGATGGCCGATAGCTCCAGAGCTAGGCCAAAGCCGCGGCCTTTCCCAAGGCGGCGGCGGTGGCAGCAGCGGCGGCGCATTCTGCGAACGCCAGGACTTTGCCCCCCTGCAATTTTTCGCCCGGTGCAGGAGCCCCCCCCGCTACGCCAGTGCGTTCCGGTATGGGAAACCCACGTACTGGGCGCACGGAGAGGTGCTGGTACTCTCCAGGGCCATTTTTGGAAGTGGCAGTACTGAGTACCGCCGCGTTCCGGCCCACTTAAAGCACTGGATCTAACAGAGATTAGTTTGAACAGATGCTGTACAAGCTAGTAATGGCTTGTCAACAAGCCAAAGTCAAAAGTGACAAAATCCTTTTGGTTCTGGTTTCTGAAGTCAGAGAAGAGAGGTGGGAACTTCTGGAGGGGGACCCCTTTCGTGATCCAGCAGCTGTATAGCTGCTTGGATCACTTTTACAAGAAAGAGAATCACCTCCTCTAAAAAAAACAGTGCCAGGATCATGGCTGTAGCCTCAACCATGCTCCCAGTATAACCACCACAATACAATATGTATACATATAGTGCATCTGGAAAGTATTTACAGCGCTTCGCTTTTTCCAAATAGACACACAGAACAAAAACAAACAAATCCAGGGCAGTATTTTGTTTTTAAAATGAATCCGATTGGTTCTGGGAAGTTTTAGACACACAGTAATGACAGCTTAAACCATCGTGAGAAAGCTCCCAGCACTGTGGTTGTAAGGAAACAGACAAGCAGGAGGTGTGGAGAACAGAGCAGGATTGCAGCAACTTCAAAGCAAAAATGAACAATAAGGACATGAAACCAGTACTGCAGTAAGGTAAAGGAAGCTATTTAGCAAAAAAAAAAAAAATTTCCTTTAGTGATCCTTTAAGCTCTGGTTTCCAGTGATCATCCTTGAGATGTTTCTACAACTTGACTGGAGCCCACCTATGATAAATTCAGTTGATTGGACATGATATGGAAAGGCACACACCTGTCTATATAAGGACCCACAGTTTACAGTACATGTCAGACCACAAACCAAGTCATGAAATCCAAAGAATTGTCTGTAGACCTCTCCAAGACAAGACAGATCTAGGAAGGTGTAGAGAAAAATGTCTGCAGCATTGAAGCTCCCAATGTATCACCCGTAAATAGAAGACTTTTGCAACCACCAGGACTCTTCCTAGGGGGGCAGCCCAGCCAAACTGAGTGATCACTGAATGGCAAGCATCACATCTGAAAAAAACAGGCATCGCTCATCACCTGGCCAATACCATCCATACGGTGAAGCATGGTGGTGGCAGCATCATGCTGTGGGGATGTTTTTTTAGCGGCAGGAACTGTGAGACTAGCCAGGATGGAGGGAAAGATGAATGCAGCAATGTACATACACATCCTTGATGAAAACCTACTCCAGAGAGACTGGGGCAAAGGTTCATCTTCCAACAGGACAACGACCCGAAGCACACAGCCAAAATAACAAAGGAGTGGCTACGGGACAACTCTATGAATGTCCTGAATGAGAGTGGCCCAGCCAGAGCCAAGACTTGAAGTCGATTAAATATCTCTGGAGAGATCTGAAAATGGCTGTGCACCAACGCTCCCCAGCCTACTTGATGGAGCTTGATGGGTCCTGCAAAGAAGAATGGGAGAAACTTCCCAAAAATAGGTGTGCCAAGCTTGTAGCATCATACTCAAAGACTTGAGGCTGTAATTGGTGCCAAAGGGGCTTCAACAAAGTATTGAGCAAAGGCTGTCATGCGATTTATTTTTAATACGTTTGAAAAGATTCCAAACAAACACCTTTCACGTTGTCATTTTGGGATATTGTTTGTAGAATTTGGAGGAAAAAATGATTTTAATCTATTTTGGAATAAGGCTGTAACATAACAAAATGTGGAAAAAGTGAAGCGCTGTGAATACTTTCCGGATGCACTGTACATCAGTACTGAGGTGGTTAAAGAACAATTTTAGATACAAGCAAAAAGCAATGAACATTTGTATGACCATGATGTAAACATGTGCAAGTATATTGTAAAAAATAATTGTATCATCTGAGATCTAAGTTTTCAGTACAGAAAACCTGACAACCAGAATAATTAGTTGTTGGCATATGAGTCATAGCTGATCTCTGGGGAGGTTAAGGAAGTAAATGTGAATTTTAGCATCTCTTGAGACGTTTTTTTTATTGCTAAAGCACCACAACAAATCAAAAATGCAGATAACCCTTAATTGGAAGAGTAGTACACCACAATAAACATACCGTGCTTTGTGGAGTGCTGCATTGCACAGTGTATTGGGGTGCCAATGACAGATCTATTGCTGTGTCTTTTAGTAAGGCAAGTTTTAACGCACATTGGCACAATAGACAAGTGTGAATAGCTGCGTATAGACACTCCCCCTTGCTCGAGATTGAATGGGTGATCGTGATCTGTCCAATCCCGAGCAAGGGGGAGTGTCTATACTAGCGGGCAAAACAGCTATTCAAATGAATGCTGTGATGTTCTCCATGTGGCGGCGGTGGCTTTCGGTGGCTAGGTATGGGGGACATGGCTGGAGGGACATGGCTGCATATGTGGGGGACATTTAAAAAAAAGAATCGGTATTCGGTATCGGTGACTACTTAAAAAAAAGTATCGATACTTGTACTCGGTCTTAAAAAAGTGGTATCGGGACAACCCTAGTTAAAAAGAACCTGTTGTGAAAGAACTACAGAGGCTGCTATTACTGACTGACAAATGTCAGTTGATAGGCTGTTATTTTTGGCCCTTTGTTTCAATACAGTTTATAGAACTGGAACAAGTTTCAGATCACAAAAGTCAGAAAAGCTGATCTGCATTCTTGTGCCAATGAGTCTAAGAACTAAAACCAGAACAGCCAAGCAACTAGCATTTTCACAAAGGAAGTTCAGCAAACAGCAGCCTCCATAGCGCAAACAATCAGCTGGTGACACAGCCACCTCTGACAATGTATCAGAATCATTTATTTTGACAGAAAACATCACCTTGAATGCAATACCTCACCATCTATGTGCAATGTCCATACTCACTCTCTAATGCATGGTGTAACTTGTCCTTGCTGTTTGCAGCATGCTCCCACACAATTTCCATTCCATCTTTGGTTTTTATCAGTCCTTTACTCAGGAAATAATCTAGGATATCTTCACCCCAAGGACCTGCTATAACATACAACAGAAAAAAAAATAACTTTTAAAAACATGATCAATGGATGCTAATATAAATGTATATTATATACGGTATTTCCCTAAAGTGATATTAAAGGTAAATAATTTAAAAAAAAATTATGCTTACCTGCTTTGTGGTTTTGCACAGAGCCCCCCCCGATCATCCTTCTCTCAGGTCCCCCGCTTCTCTCAAGCTGCCTGCTATTGGGGGACGTGTATGTGCTTGCTCCTGAGCCCTGCACTGAATGTCCATAAGACACACAGAACGGGGCCACTACCCCCTCCTCATTGGCTCCCGCTGCTGTCTCTCAGCCAATGAGGAGGCAGTGACCCAGTAAAGCAGCTGCTCTCACTCAAATCAGTGGCTGTATACTAAATGTATTTTACCTTCATCTTGTAGCTCCACCTCTGCTGTTTACCTTCAATTTCTAGGGACTACATATCCCAAGGTACCTTGCTGCCTGCAAGCTGTACTGACTCCACCTTCTGAAACTCCTCCTCCCAGCACCTGTAGTTTAGAAGGCAGGCTCTGTTATATGTCTGACAATGTAGCGCAGGAGTGTCCAGCCTCTTGACCTTCCAGGGCCACATTGGAAGAAGAATTGCCTTGGGCCGCACATAAAATACACTAACAATAAGGATTGCAGATTAGCAGAAAAAGTCAGACAGACCACAAGTTAATGATCATTAATAACCTAGCTATCTGATTAATAGAACATACATTTTTGGTAATATTTTTTATTAAAAAAGTAAAAAAAGAGGGCAACATAAGACTAGTGCGATATTTGACAATGTTTTTGATAAACTAACACATCAATATCTGGTTTGATGGATGGAGTAGCATTTCTCAATGCATTCTCAAGGTGCTCATCTGATAGTTTGGTTCTAATTAGAGATACAACTTAAAGGGTATGTAAAGGAAAAAAATAACAAACATGTTCTACTTACCTCCACTGTGCAGCTCGTTTCGCACAGAGTGGCCCCGAACCTGGTCTTCTGGGGTCCTTCGGCGGCTGTCTCTCGGCTCTTTCTCGCAAGAACTTCACAACTTCTTGTGGTCACGCTCCTGGGATACAGCCAGTGGCCATAACCGCTCACTGTATCACTTGACCCCCCCCCCCCCCCAGTCTGCCGCATCATTTGATGTGATTGACAGCAGCACCAGCCAATGGGGGCCATTACTAGAAAAAAAAAAAAAAAAAATGCCATAAAACTATCCCCTATTTTGTAAACGATAACTTTTGGAAAAAAAAAAAAAATTTAGAAGAATATATCGGCATAAACTGAGGGAAAAAAACGTTTTTTTATATAATTTTGGGGGCCATTTATTACAGCAAAAAGTTTTCAAAATTGTCGCTCTATTTTTGTTTAGCGCGCAAAAAATAAAAACCACAGAGGTATTCAAATACCACCAAAAGAAAGCTCTATTTGTGGGAAAAAAGGACGTCAATTTTGTTTGGGCGCCGTGTCGCACGACCGCGCAATTGTCAGTATTGCCGAATCGCAAAAAGTGGCCTGGTTTTTGACCAGCGAAATGTCCCAGGGCTGAAGTGGTTAATAGGAATAGGCTAGCAATTACTGAAATAAATATATGATTATACATTTTGACCCTAGATGAGCTTTACCTCCCACCAGCAGCATGCTGCTCCATTCAGCTGCCAGGACTGGGGAAGGAAATCCCTTATATCGGCTTTTTCAGCCGGCGATTCCCTACACCAGGGGTCTCCAAACTGCGGCCCTTTTCTTGCCTTCATCCAGCCTTTGGGGCACTATTCCATCCAATGTCCCCAACAATGGGGAATCACTCTTGTTGCTTAAACCACCAATGGGGCACTATTCATCCAACTGACACTATCAAAAGGGTACAATTTCTTCTACTGGCACCAACAATTGGGCACTAGTCCTCCCACTGACACCAAAGATATGTTATTGTTTACTCCCACTGGACATTTCCTACTCCCAATGGCCCTAATCCAGCCCTCCTAAAGTCTGAAGGACAGTAGACTGGCCCTTTGTTTAGAAAGTTAGGAGACCCCTGCCCTACACCATAAGAACGATCTTAGCGGCTGTTCTGACGCTTGATCGCTCTTACAGGCGGCAAGAGGGGACGTCCCCCGCCTTTCCATCACCCTTCGGTGCTTCTACCGACACACCACTACGATCGGTGAGTCAGAGAACGGATCCACCGGCCCTGGATGTTTACCATAGAGATTTCCGGCAGACCAGATGGTTGCTGGAGTCTCTATGATCACGCTCGGCCTCTGCATTCAAACAAATGGCGTCCCCTCGGCTGGGAAGCCAAGATCATTTTTTTATTTTATTTAAGGCTTCCCAGCCTAGAGGTGAGATGTGGGGTCTTACTGACCCCATATCTCACTGTAAAGAAGACAGGTCATGCATGCCATATTCCTATTATGTTTATTACATCCCTTGTAATAGGAATAAAAGCCATAAAAAAAAGTAAAATTAAGAAAACTTTTTTAACCTCCCTGGCGGTATTCCCGAGCGTGACTCGGGGTTAACATTCAGTGCCAGAAGCGGTAACCCCGAGTCACGCTCGGGGTGCATTTTTTTTTCCCCAAAAAAATCATTGGCGATCCGGCGGGGGATTCCCGCTGGATCGCCGGTCAGACTAGCCTCCCTGGCGTGTGGCACGGCGTGTGGCACGCTGGATGCAGAAAAAGTTTAAGAACTTACCTTTTCTCTGCGATCCAGCGATGAATCCCCGCAGTACACGGCGGGCGGATGTCCGCCTGATGCTGTGTGTTCCGCCGATTCCCTTCCCTGCGAGCGTCGCGACGTAGGGGGGGGAACGGCGCCAAATTTAATCCCAAAAGTAAACAAACACTATACATACAGTACACTGTAATCTTACACATAGACGCGCTTACAGTACTGTATGTAAAAAATACACACCCCCCACCACGTGTCCCTAGTGGTCTGCCCTGAGAATACACGCCTACATGTCATTTTGTATAATCCGAAAAACTTTTCTTTCTCCCTGCAAACTGTAGATTGCCCATAGCAACCAAAAGTGTCCCTTTATGGCAAAAATTGTTTTAGAGCAGCTAAAAAACAGCGATAATAAATCAGAATCACTTGCAGAATTTAGCGATAGCGATTTATGGGGAAATTCGTCATAAAAAAAAAAAAAAATGACAGCAAAAATTCTCCCCCGCAACTGAGCAAATTTCAGTGATTTTGATTTGATTACATTATTGAATAATTTTTACTATAAGGGTTATATTATCATTTGTGATCATTTTTTATAATTATTTATTATATTATAATTTTTAATTAAAAAAAAAAAAAAAAATCATACCCGGGATGCCTATTAGACTCTTGTTTGAATAGATTTAAGTGAGTTATTCCTAAGAATTACAAGCCTACAGTATAAAACGCCAAATTCCCTTGCAAATAATGGTACCGCTTTTAGCACCTAAAATCTTAAAGAATCATACCGCCAGGGAGGTTAAAGCGCCCCAGTCCTCGTGTGCTCACGCAGAAGCGAACACATATGAAAACGGCGTTCAAACCATACATGTGAGGTATCATCACGAACGTTGGAGCGAGAGCAATAATTTTGGTCCTATACCTTCTCTGTAACTCAAAACATGTAACTAGTAAAACAAACAAAAAAAAAAAAAAAATGTAAAGCTTCGCCTATGAGGATTTTTAAGTACTGAAGTTTGGTGCATTCCACGAGCCCGTGCAATTTTGAAGCGTGACGTGTTAGGTATCTATTTACTCGGCGTAACTCCAAAAAGTGTCACTTAGGTTGCATACACACGATCGAATTTGTCCGCTGAAACTGGTCCGACGGACCATTTCAGCAGACAAATCCGATCGTGTGTATGGGCTAGCGGACACGTCTGACCGGCGGACAAATTTTAAAGCATGCTTTAAAATTTGTCCGCCGGAGACATGTCCGTCGGATATGTCCGCTGGTTAGTACACTAACCAGCGGACATATCTGCCCGCACATGCGTCGAATGGATTCGAAGCATGCGTGGAAGTTTTTAACTTCCTGGTGCGGTGACGTGGCGGCGTCAACTTCACCGCGCTGTCTGCCGGCGGGGATTTTGATCCGATGGTGTGTACACGCCATCGGACCAAAATCCGATGACACATGTCCGCTCTAAACGGTCCGACGGACAAGTTTGAGCGGACATGTCTCATCGTGTGTACGCGGCCTTAGGCTACATTTACACTGGGGCGGTGGGAGAGTCGGCAGCAGGGCCGGCCTTAGGCCTCTAGGCGCCCTGTGCGAGAAAGAATTACGCGCCCCCTAGTGACCACGCCCCTCAGTAACAGCCCATCGTAAACACCCCTCCATAACCACACCCCCATAACCACACCCTTTCAGTGTCCAATCTCCAATACCGCTATAAAGCCTTTTAAAAAAACAGATTACGTATGATAAAAATACCTTTTATTCACATGGTATAATAACCACCTATACTGCAAATCACATGCTTTCACACTATAAAGTAAATCACAAGATAATACCACTACCTGTACATTTTCTATCAAATATCAAACATAATTACAATAACGATTTTTTAACTTTTGATTTACTGTTCCTTTAAGAAACACCTTATTTAAAGCGGTGGTTCACCCTAAATGTACTCTCTCCCATGCGCCAGCATTGGCGTAGCGCCAGTATGCGTTTTTTGTTTTTTTAATCTACAAATCTTTAATTTCTTTCCACGTGGTGGAGCCTGTATAGCGCCTCAGAAAATACCCGTGACTCGGGTATTCTCGGCGCAATGCGGCGCCTGGGCAGCTTAGGAGCTCTGCGCAGGGTATTTCTCCGAGTCCTATTTGTCCGAAAAAAGCCGGAATGCTGCGGCGCCTCCGCAATGTCGCAGGCGCCGCATCCCGAGAATACCTTTCGGGTATTTTCGTAGTGTGACGCTGTATAGGCCCATTCACCGCGGGGAAAAGATATAAAAATTAAAGATTACGTAAGTGGGGGTTCAAAAAAAAAAAACGGCAAAATATGCTGGAATAGCGAGGCTAAAGGGTGAACCTCCGCTTTAATAAAAAATACAAAACAGACACTATTTATAAAAAAATTATTTACCAGAAAAAAGTTTTTACGCCTGCTTCTGTGGATTCTTGCGCTCCTGTGTCTTCTCAGGCGCATGGTAGATCCTCATCCCTGTCCTCATAGAAGGCAAGGACAGCTACGCTCTCTTTCCACAGAATTTTGCGCAACTTTGTCCAGTTTTATAGATGGCCAAATCGCCGAGTGGCGGCATATAAACCCACAGCAGGGACAGCCGCCCACGCTTATTGAGATTTTTTTTACCAAAATCTGCCCCCCCACATTTAAAATCCCACTGTGCCCCCTGAATCCTTCAATATCTCTGAATGTGTACCCCTCTCCACAACTATCCGGACCCCTTTACATTATACAACACCCTGCATCACTTTACATTACACAGCCTAAATTGACACAGACACCCCCCTTAGAAAATCCCTACAGTCTCCCTCTAAGTGCAACCCATCCCCCTCGTCTCCCCCTATGCAAACCCCCCTTACAATACAGACCCATTACAGTACAGACCCCTCCTTATACAGAACCCCCTTACAATACAGATTATTGGGACCCCCTTCCTATTAAACAGAACCCCCCTTTTACAGAACCCCCCTACAATACAGCACCCCTAAGTGCAACTCCCTACAATACAAAACCCCCCTACAATACAGAACCCCCCCCACAATACAGACCCCCCACAATACAAACCCCCCCTACAATACAGATCCCCCCTACAATTTTCCACGCCTAATGCAGACCCCCTTACAATACAGACCCCCCTACCCCCCACAATACACAACCCCCCCACAATACACAACCCCCCACAATACACAACCCCCTATTTTTTTATTATTATACAGAACCCCCCACAATATTTATATACAAAAAGTACAAAAACCACAGACCCCCCCTACAATACAGAACCCCCTCCCCTACAATACAGTGATCAAATACCACCAAAAAAAAAAGCTCTATTTGTGGGAAAACCATGAATAAAATGATTAGTTTGTGGACCGTTTTGCATCCCTACCTGCTGTGTCTCTGCCTCCCTGTCACCACACACCCGGCGCCCGCTAACGGCGCAATTATTCCGCGGGGGGGGGTGGGCGCCGCTGAATCTTGATGTGACAGGCGCCCAGTTCTATGGCTTGCGACCGCACACCCCGCACACACCCCAAAGGCCGGCCCTCATGCAAATTTTAGTGTGCTTTCAATGGGGAGAGGAGAGGCCTTTAACGCCAAATAGCCTAAGCACCTAGAAGGAGGGTCAAGTGATGAGCCCCCTTTACCGTCGCCGGCAAAATAAATAAAAATTCAATAAATATATCCCATAGGTGGTAGATGTGATAACTCCAAACCAATAATTACAATGAGAATACTTCCTAAATTGATTAGAAAATGAAAATTAGATTTTTTTATATTTTTTATTGGGTATGTTTTATAGCAAAAACTGTGGATTTTTTCTAATTTTTTTTTTTTTTATTATTATTATTTATATACAAAAAGTACAAAAACCACAGAGGTGATCAAATACCACCAAAAAAAAAAGCTCTATTTGAGAAGGGGGCCACACAATTATTCCAAATGAGGGGCTGAAGGAAAGTGATGAGCAGACACTCTCCATAATTACAATGCGTGAGGAGAAGGGGGCCAGAGGGGCTGCAGACAGCGTGATAGGAGCTCAGCTTACCATGCCTCTCCTCCATAGCCGGCACACTGCAGCAGAACAGGCTGTAATAAGTAATGACAGCGCCCACCGTGACCACCAAACAAGTGATATACACCCTGGGGTCACCGCACCGCAGTGCCCTCCTCATTCACGTACAAAACTGGACGGAACTACAGGAAGGAGGCGGAGACAAGTCCGGCACCGCAAATCAGCGCTCAACACTTCATGAGCCAATCACTGAGATTCCTTCACGGATTCACAGCCCTCCAGCTCTCCTCAGAGAAGTGCAGCCAAAGAAACCAAAGTGCGACCCCTTGTGGCCATAAGTTATATTGGCGCCTTGGCTGCAGCGAGTACCTCAGAGAATTCCTCACGTGTAAAAGAATATCATATCACTTATATGAAACGTAGACTTGTTGTTTGAGAAGTTTAAGGGGTTCCAATGCCAACTTTTTTTTTATCATAAGGCTGTATTTCCACTATGGCAGCTCTCCATTGCCAGCTGTGGTAGGAGACAGTGTGATGCGCAGGCAGTTCAGCACATCATACCGCACTTTTATTGCACAAAAGAAATACAGTAAGGCTCCTTACACACGGATCGGTCCGTTTGTCGGTCCGCTCCGTGTGCCCGTCAGCTCAGCGGGGGGTCTCCACTCAGCTGTCGGCGGACAGGGCGGTCCCCGCACAGTGTGCAGGGACCGCCCCGTCTCTCCTCCGCTCTCCCCTATGGAGAGTCAGATGGAAACGGACCGTCTGTCCGTTTGCATCCGATCCGTTTGGCCGGATGGAAGAAAAATAGGACATTCTTCCGTCCGAAAAAACGGACGCGGATCTGGCGGACGTTAGCGGATGCATCATCCGCTAACGGATCCGCTCCCATAGGGGTTCATTACAAGTCTGTAAACGGACTTGTAATGAACGGACGAACGGTCCGCTAGTGTGAAAGGACCCTTAAACCTTGGTTTGAGAGTAACTTGGTTTGAGAACGTTTTCCAAAACAAGCAAAATGTTTTAATACATTTTGCCTTGATATACAAGCGATGTCTTGATATAAGAGTAGCGTCATGTCACAACTGAGTAAAAAAAAGAAGAGAGGAGCCTCTAAGTGTAGCAATATGGTTACATTTAATGAAGGTACAACATTTAGCAACTTATTGCTACACTTAGAGGTGACTCTCTTCTCTTTTATATCCTGCAAAAAAATGCTTTGATATACAAGTGCTTTGGATTACAAGCATGTTTCTGGAACTAATTATGTTTGCAAACCAAGGTTTTACTGTACTTCTTTAATAACAATATACAGCAGTGCGATACGCTGTTCTGCCATACATTACCATGCGATTCAGCACGGTGCACTGCATGTTAGTGCAGCCATGTGCTGTGTTGCAGGGTTAATGGGACACATTGGAAACAATTGCTTCCTGCGTGTCCCTGCGGTGATAGAGGTTTTACATTGGAGTAAAACGTCTGTCTTAGCCCTAATGCATTCCCAACAGTCCCTGATTTTGCAGGCCTGTCCCAATTGGAACAAAGTCCCTCTGTCTTCCTTATTTGTCACTCTTTTTGGTCTGATCTATATAGTTATATAAGAGCGGCAAGGATGTGGAATTCCCTTCCACAGGCTGTGGTCTCAGCGGGGGGCATTGATGGCTTCAAGAAACTATTAGATAAGCATCTGAACAACCACAACATACAGGGATATACAATGTAATACTGACATATAATCACACACATAGGTTGGACTTGATAGACTTGTGTCTTTTTTAAACCTCAGCTACTATGTATATAAAATGCAATGAAATTATATATATATATATATATATATATATATATACACACATACAGATAATATGTGCGATAGTGCTGCCCAAAAAAATATTATATTCAATCAATAATTAATAAACAAAAACATATGTGCTAAACATAAACAATAAAACATCCAAGTGTTATATGATGAGACAAGATATAACAAAAAATATATACATAATGAACTATATAAAGAGTCCACACATAAAGCGCTCTAATAGTGCGTCTTCATACGGTGGTAGGTCCTTTGCTCACCTTCATCCTCAGATAGTAGGGCTCTTTCACACGGGGCGGACCGTTTTCGGGCTCTGCTTTGCTCAGCGGGGATCGCTCCGTCGATCCCAGGTGAGCCAGCAGATGACAGGTCGGTCTCTGCACACCGTAGAGTCCGTTGTCACCCGATCCAATCCGCCAGACGGATGGAAAATAGGGTTTTCCTCCATCACACTTTGGCAGATCGGAGCGGGTCGGATGTCAGCGGGCATGTCACCACTGACATCGGTGGCTCCATAGAGGAGCACGGAGCACCCGTTCAGGTCCGCCTAAAAAAATGGCAGGCGGACCGTGTGAAAGAGCCCTAAAGCTTCCCCGGATAGGATAACTTAGAGCTCTCAGAATAAAGGAAACAATCTCCAATAGTGCAGTTTAATGGTGAATAAGCATACAAAAGTACCAACCAAGCCTAATGCCGCGTACACACGGTCGTTTTTTGCGATGAAAAAAAAAACGACGTTTTCTGTGAAGTAAAAAACGACGTTTTTGAAACGTCACTTTTCAAAGACAATTTTGCATACACACCATCGTTTTTTCACAAAAAGCGAGGTTACGTTCACCACACTTTTCCATTGAAGCTCGCTTCATAACTATCTTCTGGGCATGCGCGGGTTGAAAAACGTCGTTTTGAACGACGTTTTTGCTACACACGGTGACTTTTTGTGAAACAAAAAACGACGTTTTGAAAAACGACACAAAAAATTCAAGCATGTTGGAATTTTTTTTTTGTCGTTTTTTTTAAGACAAAAAACGACGTTTTGCCCACACACGATCAATTTAAATGACGTTTTAAAAAACGTCGTTTTTTTTTTCATCGCAAAAAACGACCGTGTGTACGCGGCATTAGAAATGCACTCACATTTATTCAATTAAAAACAAGGACGACGCTATCTTGTATCTACAAGATAACTTTGGTATCACTACCCTTAACCACATATTTAAAGATGGTTCCTTAATATCTTTTGACCAGTTTAAACAGGGATTTAACTTGCCCAACTGAATGTTCTTTCGTTATATGCAGTTGCGCCACGCATTCAGGGCACAATTCCCCAATCCAATTATGCTGGAATCACACCCAATTGAGCGCCTTCGGATCTCTAAAAATGCCCCCTCTATCTACCTTCGAATATCAGGTCACAAAGCCACCAAGATGACCCAATTGTCCCAGAAGTGGCAAGCTGATATCTCAGGTATGGATGATGAGGACTAAGAGGTGGATATACTACAATTTATTCCTATGTTGATCTCAGTTAGGGATAGATTTGTTCAATTAAAATTCTTTTTTTTTTTTTTTTGAATCAAAAAGGTGTTTATTGCTCACACAACATACAAATAATAAAAGAACAACATCGTACATCCAGCATGGAAACAGGCACGAACTCATAGTTACAATCAGACAACAAGTGTACTTCTCCAACCCACAGTGCACAATCATTATGCCATCAACCCCCCTTGTGGCTAGATCTGGGACTCTACCAGTTGTTCCATGCCCCTACAACCCCCCAAACAGCCTTGCCTGGACTAGCTCCAAGGGGCTCAACCCCGGCACTGCCAGCCAAGGGTCCCATAGTTTGAGGAATTTTCCTGCGTTATCCCTATGCTGGTAAATATACTTTTCCATCAACAGTGTTTTACCCATATGCTGTATCCATGCTTTAACCGAAGGGGGCTCCCTCGATTTCCAATGTAGGAGGATGAGTTTTCTCGCCTGAAACAAGGCCCTGGCAAACGCCGCTCTAGTGACCTCCTCCGCTATCACCCCCTCCAAAACGCCCAACAGGCAGCAGAGTGGGTCTAACATAACATTGGTCTGGAACACAGAATTTAGAGTTGCCAGGACCTCCGACCAATATCTGTGCAGCTTGGGGCAACGCCAGAGCAGGTGGACCAAATCACCCTGGGCCGCCCTGCACCGTCCACACATCGGATCCTGGGCCCGACCCATCCTAAAGAGTCTAACCGGAGTGTAATGCACCCTTAGTAAGATGTAGAGTTGGGATACCCGTTGTGACACATTCAGTGAGCAGGCATTCACAGCCTGCAGGGCTTCCTCCCATATTTCCCCCCCAATAGGTCCCAAATCTGCCTCCCACTGCTCAGCCACCCTCATGGGATGCCCCTCCAGAAACGCTGAAAGGAGCATGTTGTAGCAATGCGAGATCATGCCTTTGGTTTCCCGCGCGTGACACAGTGCGCGGAACACCGGTGTGGGGGACTGAACCCACTCAACCGCTGCCCCCTGAGCCCTCACTGCATGCTGCAGCTGTAGGTAGTAGAACCGCATAGTGTGTGGCAGATTAAACCGTGTTTGCAGCTCATCGAAGGGAAGGAGAGCCCCCCCCCAAAAAACCTGTTTAAGATGTGTGACCCCGAAAGAGCTCCATCTATGTCCCTGCTCCACCTTTGCCAACTCCTCATAGGAGTCATTTCCCCAAATAGGGCTAAATTCGGTGAACCCCGTCACATTCTGGAGCTGTTTAGCCTTATTCCACACCTTCTGAACAAGAGCATATGTGGGCATACGGTTATTGGGTTTCTGAAATTTGCGGGCCTCCAGCCCCTCTGGTACCGTGACTGCCCCCGTTCCTCGGAGCATCAATTTAGCCGCTGAGGTATCGGGCTGCATCCCCGTGGCCCCAATCAAGTGTTGGAGTTGAGCCGCTAGGTAATATATCCAAGGATTGGGTAAAGCCAGCCCTCCCCCCTCTTTCGGGCGCTGCAACTGTTCTAATTTAATCCTGGGGGTTTTGGTGTGCCACAACAACTGTCTGAAAAGGGAGTTGACTACTCTGAATATTTTAAGGGTAACTACCATGGGCGTGTTGTGCAGGAGATAGAGCAGTTGGGGCATCAATATCATTTTGATAAGGTTGGTTTTACCTGCCAGGGACATCTTTAGTTTACTCCAAATTTGAATTTTATCTCTGAATTTAGATAGTAGGGGGTATACATTAAGTTTACAGAAATCCGTTACTACGGGGGATACCCAGACCCCCAGATATTTAAAAGACGGCACTACAGGCACAGGATATGCAGGGCCACCCCCTGCCGCGGGCTCCCCGTCTAGAAACATCAGGGCCGACTTGGTCCAGTTAATTGTGAGACCCGAGAAGCGGCCAAAGGTCGTAATAATGGCCATGACCTGTTGCAGGGATCCCTCCGTGTCTTCCAAGAAGAGAAGCATGTCGTCGGCGTACAACATGATTTTCTCGTGTATGTCACCATATCTGAACCCCCTGACCGCCGCACAGCCTCTCACCAGGACCGCCAGAGGCTCGATAGCTAAGGCAAAGAGCAGGGGGGACAGGGGACACCCCTGTCTGGTGCCCCTGCCCAGAGCAAAAGCATGGGACCTCCTATCCGCCATACGAATGGCCGCCTGTGGCGTAGCATACAGGAGCTGGATCCATCTCAGGACCCTGGGGCCGAAGCCAAACTTACCCAGCACCGCCCAGAGGTACCGCCAGCCGACACTGTCGAAGGCCTTATTGGCATCAAGCGACAACAGTGCCCTATTGCCGACGGAGTCCGAGGGGGTCTGCATATTCAGGTATAATCGTCGGAGGTTCGTCGCTGTGGATTTACGCGGCATGAACCCTGCCTGGTCGGGATGTATGATGGACAGAATAATTTTATTCACGCGCAGGGCCAGGGCTTTCACTAGTATTTTCACGTCACTCTGCAAGAGAGAGATAGGCCTATACGACCCGGGATCTAAGGGATCCTTGCCCTCCTTTAGCAATAAAATGATATTCGCCCTCGTCATGGACGGAGGCAGGCCCCCCGAGTCAAACGAGGCGTTAAACACCTCAAGTAATTTGGGTAATATCACCCCCCCATATTGAGTGTACACCTCTATGGGCAGTCCGTCATCCCCCGGTGCTTTACACGTGGGGAAAGAGGCTACCGCCTCTCCCAACTCCTCCAGGGTCAGCGGTTTCTCCATCTCTGTCCTCGCCCCATCATTCAAGGTCGGGAGAGCTACCGCATCCATATAGCGCTGCAGCTCCCCGTCCGTGAAGTCATCCCGCGACCTGTACAGTTCAGAGTAAAAAGCAGCCAGTTCTGTCAGAATCTGCTCCGGTTCATTCACCAGCCGTCCCTGCGCATTCCGGATCGCTCCTATGGCAGGGGACAACTGCTGCGACCGGGCAATCCTGGCCAGCAATCGGCCCGTCTTTTCCCCCTCCTCATAGTAGGCCTGCTGGGTAAAGAAACGCTTTTTCTCCGCGGCGGAGGATCTCAGCCGGTCCAGGGAATCCTGGGCCGACATCCACTCCTCCCTCGCGGACTCCGTTGGGTCAACAACATATGTCAGCTCTAATTGTTTCACCTGGTTCTCCACCCGTTCTAAGAGGGCAGCCGAGTTGTGTTTTATGGACGCAATCTCCTCAATAAACGTACCCCGCAAGCACGCTTTGAAAGCATCCCAGCCCACCGCCCGATCCATCCCCGCCCCGTTTTCCGAGAAATATCGTTCTATCTGGCTTGCAACACGTTCATGGGAGGTAAACAGCCTCAACCAGAAGGCGTTTAATTTCCAAGGGGCTCCGGGCAGGACGGCCACCGGGTGGGTGACCAGGTGGGCCACCAGCGGAGAATGATCAGAGACCCCCCGCGGGAGGTATTCCACCTTGGGAACCATATGTAGAATCTGAGGGGACCCCACACACAGATCTATACGGGATAGCGAGCCATGTGTCTTAGAGAAGCATGAAAACTGTTTGGTAGTAGGGAATCTTGCTCTCCAGATGTCTAACCACCCCACCTCTCCCAGCAGTCTGCTCAGAGCTGTCCCCCTGCTCCCCTGGGGTGACCTGGCTGGTGGGTGTCTATCCTCCCTTGGACCCATACAGGCATTAAAGTCCCCCATAACCATTACAGGGACATCGGGCTTATCGCCCAGATAGGACAGCAGGAGCTGAAGCACCTCTCTCGAGAAAGGGGGGGGGATATATACAAAAGCTAGTACCAGAGACACCGTAAATAATTTGCAATATAAAAATACATATCTACCGAGCGTGTCAACCGCTGCATCTATTTCCTGGTAGGCCAAGGATCCGTGAATCAGCACACTCACCCCCCTTGAATAGGAGGTGTGAGTGGAATGATAGGCCTTGCCCACCCAGGAAAATCCCAGAAACCCTACCGTGTCCTTAGTCAGGTGGGTTTCTTGTACAATTAAAATTCTTACATAGGGCGTACTATACCACACAAAGATTATCCATTATATATCTGGGGCTTGACCCACATTGTTCTAGGTGTGGAACGGAGGTTGGCACATTTATACACATGGTATGGTCCTCTCCTGCCCTTCAATCTTATTGGCTTGGGGTTGTGGAAGAATTGGATGCCCTAATGCAACAACGGGTTTAACTGGATCCAGCCTTCTTACTGTTAGGAGTTTGCTCCCCAAAAGAGGTTTCCTTTTCTGCTTCCTCTTCTATGCAACGTTCTATGCACGGAAACTGGTCCTACTTAAATGGAAGACCTGTGGCCCCCACGGTCAAGCAGTGGAGAGAGCTGATGAACCAGGTGCTGCCCCTTTATAAACTGACGTATATGGTTCGGAACTGCCCAAAAGAGTTGTTGAAGATTTGGGGTAACTGGATTAAGGCGACAGGACTCTGTGATTACTGGGTGTAGCCCCCCCTTTTTTTCCCTTCCTTTCCCCTTCCCCCACTCTTCTATCTTATCCCTTACAAGGGGAAATATCTGTTTTAAATGTTTCCTTTTTGATAGATTTTTTTTATATGTTGTGTATTGATGAGGATCTGTAATATAACCACCCAGGTGTACTCTTAGGTAATGCAAAATAACACTTCAGTGACCTGTCGGATATGAGCGAGACACACAAATTAACACACATGAAAGAGTTAGGAAGTGTATCAGAGTTTCTCTAGTTTTTGAGCACAGATTCACAGTATTTATGTAGATTCAAAGACGATAAAGTGGGGGCAAGGAGGGACTTCCTATACGTCATAAGTCATCTTCTAGCAAAACAGCTGCTTCTATCCTGATAATTGGATAGGAATGTAGCACTAGCCCTTATGTGGAATGAAAGTGCACATAAAAGGATGAACGTTTCTAATAATTATTCATGAAATAAGTGAATAAGAAAGTCCAGCATGATGGTGATTATTTAATGTGAACAGAACAACAAGTCCAACATGATAAAAAGACAAAACTAGTCTGATAACCAAAATCAAGTCCAATAAAGAAAAAAAAAGGGGAGTAAGTCCACAGTGATAAAATGGTGCTCTTCAAATGAATGAGTATGGAAAAACTGATGAGCAGGGCATCCAATATGGAAATAAATATTCTCTAGTGTAGTAAGAATGAATACCCTTACCGCAACAGGTGGACCCGTATGTCAGCGGATCGTGTGAGCATGGATAGCCAGATCAATGGTGGAAGGAACCCATTATCTCCAGTGGAAACTCCAAAGAACCTTGTGGCACTCCAACGATACAGGGCAGATGGCCAGCTGGGGATCACCCCTCTAGGTCTACTGCATAAATGTGAACACAGGATCAGAGCTGTTAAAATTGTCTGGCATGAGAGCCGAGGTAGAGACACGTGGACAAGCAGGGAGCACTGTGGATTCCCCAAGACCAATATGCAAATGTAGATGACAGTGAGCCAACACTAGGAACCAAAATCACAAGTGAGAGATTGCATATAAAGGTGTTGCCAGAGAGACTCTCTGTAGTTTCGACTGGAGATCCTGGGTACCTTCCACCATCTGGGCCACACATTGATTCGGCTATCTATGTCGCCGACATACGGTCCACCTGTTGCGGTAAGGATATTCATTCTTACTAAAAAATATAGGTAGATGGCGCACGACTAAAAAGTGCAATCAGAAAATCAATAATACAATTAATAGTTAATAAATCATAAGGTCCATGTCAATATCAGAGGAAAATGATCAAAGGGAAATAAACAAATGGATAAATAAATGACCATATGATAGTCCAATGAGTGACCATACAAATATGGTCAAAAGAGTCCCAAAAGTTCAGTGTTAGTCCAACAACACTAGTGGCAGCACAATCCTGAAGCAGACTCTGAGGCCGCGTACACACGATCAAATCTATCTGCTGGAAACGGTCTGCTAGACCGTCCCAGCAGACAGATTCGATCGTGTGTACGGGCGAGCCGACGGATTTGGCCACCCGACAGATTTCAAAGCATGCTTTGAAATCTATCGGGTGGGAATCCGTCCGCCCAACATGTCTGCTGGTTAGTACACTTACCAGCAGACATGTCGTCTCGCACCGGCGCCGAATGGATTCGGCGCATGCGCGGAAGTGTTTTACTTCCTGGTGCGGTGACGTGGCGGCGTCAACGTCACCGCCACGTCACCGACACGTCAGCGCGCCGTCTGCTGGCGGGGATTTTGGTTTGCTCGTGTGTACACGCGAGCAAACCAAAATCCTAGCAGACAGATTTGTTCAAATCGGTCGGTCCGACCGATTTGAACAAATAGATTGCCTCGTGTGTACGAGGCCTGAAAGGTATATGTAAACAAGAAGGACATGCGCCAAACTAAGTGCAGTAAATAAGAATTTAATGAAGTAAATTAGTAAACAGTAAATTGGCTACTCACAAGACAATGAGAGCATAGGCACATAGGGGGTTAATGACTGGTCCGGTGTCACACCTATCGTCCACAGCTGCAAAGGTCCAGGCAGGCTGACTTGGCCAAGTCATGGGAGATGTAAGAGCCCATCCTGGGGAAGCCTAGGAGAAGCAACAGGGGGTCCAGGAGCCGTGTATCCTAGTTAGGACGCGCTGTGCGTTCCAGCATGAAGCGCAATCCGTCGCCGTACGACCGGAAGTGACGTCGAACCTCGGGCCAACCAATGGGATGACACGTTTCTCAGCATCCGCTGGTTCATCAGATCCATAACGTCCAATAGGAGCGGACGTACTATATATGCAGGGGATTATCGTGATTGGTCAGCGGAGCTTAATAAACAAAGTGCACACAGGAAGTGCTGGGAAATACTGTAGATAATAAAAGACATAAAAATAACCCCCTATGTGCGTATGCTCTCATTGTCAGCGGTGACATGCCCGCTAACATCCGAGCCAAAGTAGAGGAAGAACCAATTTGTCTGGCGGATTGGATCTGTCACGGACAGACGGTTTGTGTTCACTCCCTCCAATTGCACAGTGTGCGGGGACCGCCATTCATCCGACGGCTAGCGGGGAAACGGAGGGATCCTTAGCAAGCGGAGGTTCACGGGGTACTTAATGCCGCCCCGTGTACTTCTCCTTTTTTTTTTTCTTTGTTGGACTTTATTTAGTTCAGACTGTTTTGCTTTTTATCAGGTTGTACTTTTTGTCCTTTTTATGTAATCCTTGTTTAAAAATATATTGCTAAACAATGTTTATATAGTGTAAATATATAGTGTATAGGCAGCCACAGTATAAAGTGTAATAGAAAAAAGAAAAAAAGTGTAGCGCCAAAACTATATAGATGTAGGAAAAACTTGGCCAGGGTGATGTAGCTACACCAAAATGGACCTAAGGTGCAGCCTTTGTGAAGAAGATATAGACTTATTGAAACACCAGCTATTGAGCTGGGTGAAACATAACAATTTAAAAAAAAACACAAACTGGAAAAGTGCCAAAATAAGTGCAGCTGAAAACTCAAGAGGTCAAAACAGCAAAAAAAAGTTTTTTGAGGATGTTGATACCATTTCCCCACAGACTGATTGTTCATTCAGTTTGAAACACCTCATCCATATACATGAATCCTTTCCCTCAGCACAGGTCATTTTATCACTGTGGACTTATATATTAAGGGCTCTTTCACACTTTTGGGCCCACGGCCCGTATGGTGGGTAGGTATTCAGGTCCGCCTGCCAGTTTTTTATGCGGACCTGAAAAGGAGAGCAGGGCGCTCCGTACTGAAGATATGAGACCTCTATGGAGCCGCGGATGTCAGCGGTGAAATTTATTAAAAGTTGATCATGCCCGCTAACATTAAAAATTCCGACCCATGCCAAAATATAAAAGCAAAAAAAAAAAAAAGATAAAAATCCATAACCCAGTGACAGAGGAAGAACCTACTTTACCATCTGTCTGGCGGATTGGATCGGGTTTTTTTTGATCACGGACAGACGGTTTGTGTTTATGAGATTTGCCAAAAGAGATCCCTCATTAAAAATACAAAACAAAAAGTAATACTTTTTGATCAACTTTTAATAAATTTCTACACGGGAGAGCGCCCTCTTTTTTTCATATCTTCCATGAAAAGACACATCTTCACTGGGCGTTCCTGAGGCCAGCGATCCCTCTCCTTTTGCACAGTCACAACCTGTGTGGGGACCGCCATGTCATCCGACGGCTCCTAGCTTTGAGACCTACCCACCATACGGTGATCAACGGAGGTACCTTAATATATATATGATCCTGGGAAGATGACTGTTTCTGAGCAAGCGGAGGTTCACGGAACAATCAGGTGGATGGAATATCATTAAACTGATCCGCCCCTTGTAAAAGAGCCCTGACTCTCCTTTTTTCTTTGTTGGACTTTATTTAGATCATCAGACTAGTTTTGTCTTTTTATCAGGTTGGACTTTTTGTCCTTTTCACACTGAATAATCATCATGCTGGACTTTCTTATTCATTTATTTCATGAATGAATATTAGAAACGTTCATCCTTTTATGTGCACGTTCATTCCACATAAGGGTTGGCGCTACATTCCTATCCACTTTCCATTTAGAATTTTTGTCAGCTTCCCTTTTTATCATTCACATCTTCTCATTATGGGTTATTCACCTTTACTTGTTTGCACAATATTTCATACGTATCCACTCTATCCTGATAATGCATATTTCTCAATAACGTATATTACAGTTAGGACAGAAAATGTATTCTGATGCCGCGTATACACGATAATTTTTCGGCATTAAAAAAAAAAAAAATTTTTAAAAACGTAATTTAAAATGATCGTGTGTGGGCTTCACATCATTTTTCATGTTCTGAAAAACGACAAAAAAAAAAATTCGAACATGCTGCATTTTTTCATGTAGTTTTAAAAAAAATGTTTTTCGGGTTGTAAAAAATGATCGGGTGTGGGCTAAAATTACGTTTTAAACCCACGCATGCTCAGAAGCAAGTTATGAGACGGGAGCGCTCGTTGGTAAAACTTCCATTCATAATGGAGTAAGCACATTCATCACGCTGTAACAGACAGCAAAAGACGATTTGCGCTTTTCTAACAAGGAATCAGCTAAAAGCAGCCCAAAGGAGAATAGAACTTCCCCTTTAGAGTGCCGTCGTACGTGTTGTACTTCACCACGCTTTGTTTATCATTTTTCAAAAAGATGGTGTGTGTGAAACATCGTTTTTAATGATGAAGTTGGAAAAACATTGTTTTTTGGACATGCTAAAAAACACGTTTTTTTTTCATGCCGAAAAATGATCGTGTGTACGTGGCATCAGGCTTCGGCCAAAACCACAGATCACGAGATATGTCACAAGAATGCACAGCTCCATGTATGTGAAACAGAGGTTTCCTGCATATTACTTTGTACCTATTGTGCTCAGAGACCCCAGCCCCTTTGAAAGTGTAATCTGTACTCATTCTGTACCATCTTATGTTCTGAAATTATTTTGTATAGATTAGCAGAACAAAATAAAACCAAACGGGCCAAGCACACAGGTATGTCTGTGTAAATCCAGGAAGTGAACAGGCAGCAGCTTCAGCTGCCCACAGTTAAAATGATTGCAACCAGACTTCTGCAGCATATTTGGCAAGTACAGATTTGCAGTATTTATAAAATATGCAAATTGGTTAGAGGGAAGCTTCAGAATGGCAAAGATACTTTTATTACAAATTATGAGAGAAGACTACAGTTCCTCTTTAACTAGTTACAGATCAGCCGCCATAGTTGTACTGCAGCAGGCTGGCTTCCTTGCGCGAATCGCCATCATTGTACATCGGTCGCAGAGCGGGGATCTGTCAGTGTAAACAGATCTCCATTCTGTCAGGGAAGTAGAGAGATTGTCTGTTCCTGGTGATTAGGAACAGTGATCTCTCTCCTCCTCCAGTCAGCCCAGCCCAGCCCCCCATACAGTTAGAAACACCTCCCTAGGGAACACTGAAACCCTTGATCATCCCCTAGTGTTAACCCCTTCCCTGCCAGTGACAGTCATACAGTAATCAATGGCTATTTTTAGCTCTGATTGCTGTATAAATGTCAATGATCCCAAAAAAGTGTCCAATCTACCCGTCGGAATGTCACTTTACCACCAAAAAATGCAGATCACGGCCATTACTAGTAAAAAAAAAAGGTAAATACATGGAAATGCCATAAATGTTTCCCCTATTTTGTAGACGCGATAACTTTTGTGCAAACTAATTAATATACACTTATTGCGATTTTATTTTACCAAAAATATGTAGCAGAATACATATTGGCCTAAACTGAGGAAGACTTTTTTTTACTTTTTTTGGGGCATATTTATTACAGCAAATAGTAAATAGCAAAAAGTTTTTTTTTTTGTTCATAGCGCAAAAAACCAACTAGGTGATCAACTACCACCAAAAGAAAGCTCTATTTGTGGTAAACAAATTGGATTGATGTTTTTTTTTATATGTTGTGTATGATACTACTTTGCATATCATTGTGGTCCAGGCTCCTTTCACTTCATGAGAGACACCGAAGGCAGAGGGAGCAATATGCACCCAGTTGCTAAGGAGGCCCCAGGAGGAGGGGACTGCCAAAGAGGAGAAAAGAGAGAGCTCTGTGCAGTACCATTGCACAGAGCACGTACGTATAATAATTTTTTTAACACAAAAAAAATATTTTAATATCACTTTAATGTCAAGTTTTCTATAAAAACTGAAAGGACATTAGGCTAAATATAGAGAATTTGGTACACAGATAGATCTGCATAACCAATGTAGTAAACCTCTCAACTTTTTGAGATGGGAGAGATCTTTGAATACAAAATATTTCCCAAAATGACACACCAAATGACAAAACAAAACAAAATTCTATTAGGGCATGTTTACATTTGCTTCAAAATAAGGTATTGGACACACTTTTTTTTAAAGCACTCTAAATTATATTTAAAGCACCTGTCACTAAATAAAATGGTAAGCTTACAGACTTGTTTACGCTTTCTTGGTGTGTCAAAGCGTCTCCAAAGCCTTATAGCACCTGAAGTTTTTGAGGGGGCTTTTATTGTGAAAGCTGCCTTAGGCCCCTTTCACGCAATTGGTCCAATTGGGTTCGCCTGTCTGTTTTCCTACCTGCGTCTATCAATGCTGCTTCACCTGTGCCCAACAATGCAGCCTACTTGTGTCCATCAACGCCGCTTCACCAGTTGACTGGGAGCCTTTCTTCCAGTGATCGCCAAAGAGAAAAGAGGATAGCTGCAACAGTTTTTATTTCAATTGCCTAACCCAGGTACTTTGATAGACAGAACACCCATCCAATCCAGGGACGTGTGACGTATATCAAAGTCCCCATGGCCAGGATACGGGGCTGTATGTGACGGCATGCACAGGGAACACACAGCAATTGAAATGAAAGCTGTTACGGCAATGTTCCTTAGTGCTCTGATGATCTGAGGTAGATGGATCACTGGGCACAGGTGAGGCAGCAACGCTGGACACAGGTGAGGCAGCATCGCTGGACACAGGTGGGCACAGGGACACAGGTGAGGCAGCATCGATGGGCACAGGTGAGGCAGCATCGATGGGCACAGGTGAGGCAGCATCGATGGACACAGGTGAGGCAGCATCGATGGACACAGGTGAGGCAGCATCGCTGGACACAGGTGAGGCAGCATCGCTGGACACAGGTGAGGCAGCATCGATGGACACAGGTGAGGCAGCATCGATGGACACAGGTGAGGCAGCATCGATGGACACAGGTGAGGCAGCATCGATGGAAGAGCCTTTTTACATAAACGAGAGGATTAACTCCTTAAGCTCCTCAGCGAGTATAACAAGCATGCTATTCTGCATATACAGACAGATTTTATTGTTGTAGGTTTAATAACACTTTAAAGTGGTTGTAAACCACCGACATAAAAAATAACAAAGCATATCCTTCTACAGTGTGTGCTTGCATCAATCCAAGTATCATTTCTGTCTGCTATCTCAGTCCTCTATCAGCATAAGTAATTTCTGACAAGATGCGCCAATTTAAAGTAACTGAAGGGGGCAGAGAGGGAGCCTCCAGCACACAGCCTGTGGTTGACGGCATCAGCTGTGCACTTTTTCCTAGGAGATTTTGTGTCCACTGCCTCCACTCAGGTCTCGGATTAAACTCAGCTGTGCAGTGTGTGATGTCAGATCTGGACCCCTGCCTCTGGAATCTCAGAAAAACTGTACACATTCTGCACTTTCAATGGCTGTAGAGAAAAGGAGGGATGCAGATAAACAAGTACAAGTTATGTAGGGAGGTTTCATCTCTATCATCTGAGGCTGGTCACTGCACTGCGTTTAATGAAGTGCCGTTTTATTTGAATGGTACCTCACCAGCCCACCACAAGGAACATGTGTTTTAGAGTGCAGGTACACTTTTTAGTGTGGAAATATACAACAGCACATTTAAAATTAAGACACTACCCTGACACCATGGGGTTTGTTCAATAACGCTGAAGAGTGCAAAATCAAGCTCACTTTTGCAAAAAAAAAAAAAAATCAGCTTCCAGTTTTTATTGTCAAAGCTTAACTGAACAAGCTGAAGTTAGACGCCGATTGGCTACCATGCACGGCTGCATCAGATTCTGAGTGCTCCAGTTTTAGTAAATCTCCCCCATTGTGTCTTAGAGCCCTTTCACACTGGGGCGTTTTTCACGCGGTACAGCGCTAAAAATAGCGCTGCTATATCGCGTGAAAAAACCTGCCCTGCAGGCTTCAATGTGAAACCCCGAAGGCTTTCACACTGAAGCAGTGCGCTAGCAGGACCGCTCCAAAAGGCCTGCTAGCCACATCTTTACAGCGGTATAGGAGCGGTGTGTTCACCACTCCTATCCATTGAAATCAAAGGGAAACCGCGGTAATAACGCCAGCAATGCGCCTCTATAGAGGCACATTGCAGGCGGTATTAACCCTTTTTCGGCCACTAGCGGGGGGTTAAAACCGCACCGCTAACGGCCGAATACCGCGGTAAATATGATGGTATAGCAGCGCTAAAAATTACCGCGGGGGTAACGCTGCAATGTGAAAGCAGCCTTAATGCTTTAAAGACACATGCACACTTAGTTAATGAGACTAATAATATGCATTGGCACTACCTGGGGGATTTTACTGTTCCAGGGAGATCGAAAAAGCCAGCATGAAATGCAACTTGCCAGCAACCACAGCAAACTGAAATATCGATTTTTGCTTAATTTTTTTGAAGGCCAACCGTATAAAGTAATGTATAAAAAAAGAAATGAACACACATGGCTTGAATGAGATATGAACTTTATTAAATACAAATTCCTTTATTGTACAATGAATTACACTATACAAATCAGCTAAAATGCAAATGAAGTACCAATTATAGGTAAAATGTCTACAATATAGTATAAGAGCCCCTTCCCCAAATCTAGGGGATAAACATAAGGAGGTCACACAAACATACAGTAATGCAGCATTGTGCACATAATGTTGACTGGATACATAGATGTGGTTCCATTGAACTTACCTGTACTCCACAATTATATAATAATTTTCCATTTCCACTTAGAGCTCAGTTCCACTCACCCCCACCTTACTAGATTTAGTAGCAAAGCAGTCATACTTTGCTAGGCTCCAAATTGAGTCTGGATCATATCAGCCATTAAAGATCACCTTCATCCTG
Organism: Rana kukunoris; assembly: GCA_029574335.1. Lineage (NCBI taxonomy): Eukaryota > Metazoa > Chordata > Amphibia > Anura > Ranidae > Rana > Rana kukunoris. Next base: position 110,384,804 of record CM056049.1, on the reverse strand, counting down.
ACAGAAATTAAACAGAATCTTACAATTGCCATTTACATTGAAATAAATTTATATATTCCAAACCAATCAATGTTGACATGTTTCAGATCTGTGATAAGGACTGTAACTGGTAAAAAAAAAAGCTAAAAGGACACCTGTCCCCTATATACAGCATAAGAAGCAATTTTGTGTCCAACAACATTCTCTAGGAACCAAAGACATAGTAAGGGTCATTTAAAAAGGAGAAAAATAAAATAAAAATACTGCAGCTGCTGACTTTAATAAAAGGACACTTGGCTGTCCAGGGATACAGTGATGTCCTCACTCAGACCAGTTCTTTGCTGATCTTCAGGCCCCTGGCACTGGCCTGTTTGCTGTGGGAAGCTGGTTGTAACTCTTTGTTGCTTCACAGTCAGCTTCCCATTGTGCATGCATAAGCTGCACTGCACTTTGTGAATGGTCCAACAGCCTTCTGGGACCTGTGATGTGTCCCACAAGGTTGTGGGCAAGGTGGGCTGGGCAGATGTGTTTTTTTGTGTGTACTTATAGCTAGGTACCCATTCCCCCCCCCCCAAAAAAAGATAGTGTTCCAAATGTAGTGTGGGGGGGAGACACAAAGCACAAAGCAGAATAACCCCCTTTATACAAAGACAAAAAGCCGCTGTTCCAGGTGTATGATGAAAATCTGAGGTGGAATGTCTCGTAGAGTGGCAGCCCTGGCCTGCGGAAAGAAGAAATTGCTGCACATCCAGGAATTCCGATTGCTTTTTATTTTTCAAAGTGATAACACCAAAGACACCAACACGAGGTCATGTAGATGTGTTTCACACGTACATCTTGTGCCTAATCTAATGATTAAGCACAAGATGTATGTGTGAAACGCGTCTACGTGACCTCGTGTTGGTGTCTTTGGTGTTATCACTTTGAACAATAAAAGGCAATCGGAGTTCCTATATGTGCAGCCATTTCTTTTCTTACAAGAATATCCCCTTTAGGGTGAAGTTCCGCTTTAAGGAAAGAAATAAGATCCCGTATTACCATGGTCTTGTAGCTGCTCTTTATGCCCAAAATTCTATAATGACGCATAAAAGAAAAGGTGCCTCAAAAAGTCAGAGACAGGGCTTTCTGGGCTCATGCCAGTGAGAAAATCTAGGGGAGAAAGCACAACATTTATGTTACTGGTAAGATTCCCCCCCCCCCCCCCTCCATACAGATAAAATGATCATTGGTTACTAATTTGAGAGGCAGAAATAGCTTATTGCTCAAAGAAACTAGCAACCTCTGGAGGAACCCTAGTTAAGAAATCCTGACCTAGCAGCTCCAGAGCCTACCTCTGCCAGGGTATGATGGAACCCTTGGCATTGCCCTATATAAAAACTTTAAAGTGAAAAAAATATCTTCTAGTACTACAGAAAGCTAAAATAACTCCTAAACATAAGCTGCAAAACTAAACATTCCAATAAACACCATCTATAAAGCCACCACTGAGGATTATGGTAAGCTGCCACCTTCCCACAATAGTTTCCAGAATTCGCCTTTCTTTAGTGGTGCTTCTTCATCACTCTGCTCAATCTGAAAATAAGGGAAACCGGTAGGACAAGCAGATGGAAGGAATGACTTAACAATGGCTCATACCTGCATGACAAGTCATAGCAAGACTAAGCAAAACTGGAAAGGAATCAACAAGGTTAATTGTGGGAGATGGCTAAATGATTTGGAATGCCTAGTGAGGGTTTACAAATCGTAGATTCTTGATTAATAAATTCTATTGGACAGACAGACAGAGAGATCTCTATCTCTGACACACATATACATGCTGAGAGGTCAAATGACCCAACAACTTCTTAAAGAGTGTAAACGAAGCAAACAGCAACATTTCTACGTTAGTGTCCTTAAGGCCCCCAATCTGCTAATACCACAACACTGGAGTCCCATTAATCCTGACGTCTTTTCCTATTTGAGAAAGCCGCAAGAAGACAGACCAATCTTGATGGTGGAGCGATACTTACCACTGGGAGACACAATAAACCAGTAACCGAGTTGGCCAACTGTACCCAAAATACAACTGAACTTGTCACTTTAGACATTAAAAGGTAGGTTCTCCTTACAGTCTCCTGCCCATACTTCCCATCCCCCACCTCCCTGTTCACCTGCTGGACCCCCGTTTAAAGGCCAGTCTTTGGGCTTTATTTACTAAAGTTAGAGTGCAAAATCACGCTCACTTTTACATAGAAACCAACCAGCTTCCAGGTTTTATTGCCAAAGCTTAAAATTTAACAAGCTGAGGTTAGAAGCCGATCTCCAGCTTTAGTAAATAAACCCCTTTGTGTCCGTTGAAGCTTACATATGCAGAACACCCTTTTTCCCAACAAGACGGTGCTTAACCCGGGCAAATGGCCACCACAGACACTAGCACGGCATCACAGTAAGAAAAAGAAGGCCATATGCTCCTCCATACCTGGAAGTACTACATTATAAGTCAAAGACTCTGGCAGCAGAATAGCAAGGCAGATGGCCATGGGCAGAGGGTGTTTTGTCAACGGAAGCTTACACTTTGCCCTGAATTGGCCAAGTAACAAGTTAACTTTCAGACTCGGCTGTCCGTTTGAACATCTATAACATCAAGAACCTATACTTATAGAAAATACTACTATAGGCTGTCATGCTGAGCCAGTGGCTGTATGCACTTCAGATCTGGAGGGCTAAAGTCTAGTATTCTTAGCAGGAGGCAAGCAAGGACATCCCCTGCATTACTCCCAGTACAGGAGATTTAAAAAATAAAAAAGCTACTCAAAAAAGCTATCCATGCCTGCAAATGTGATCTTTTTTTCTATGTAATGCAGCCGTGTCCCAAAACAGAAAGACTTTGCATAAAACATTTTCAGAAAGAAGACACAATTTTAGACAGTGATGTGATAATGGAAAATGCAAATTAGTTAGAGACATGCAGGCTGCCTTCTCTCCGATTATTACACCGCACAATATACAAACAGTTCCGCACCAGTAGGATTTATCAACACAGCGAAATTCAGACAAAAAGGTGTACAAAATATGGAAATCCTGAGATCTCTAGCACAACACATTCCTGATACACAGCAGAAAGGAGTCTATAAACCATTCTTCGGGTCCAATTGTGTTCTGCCATTACAAAATCCAATGCGCAAAAATAAATAAATAAATGCATAAAAAGTAAACTCTCCACCAGTGTTAAATGAAAAACAGAATTCTGGCACCCTCTTAACACATATTTGAAGGGTTCTTTGTCAATCTCTCTGCTTTCTAGTCAAAAGTTTGCATTATCATGAATATAATTCACCGAATGACCACGTTTAATGCGATTCACATTTCATTTTAGCATGCTTAGAACAGACCATGTACTGTAGCCAGAAAAAAAAAAGCCACTCCTTTAAAAGGGAACGCATTGTCTTTCCAAATGTATAAGATATATATGCTTAATGCAGTGTTTCTCAACTCCAGTCCTCAAGGCCCCCCAACAGGTCAGGTTTTCTATTATTTTACACAGGTGATTTGATCAGTTTCACTGCCTTAGTAATTCCCACAGCCTTTTCATCTGAGGGAAATCCTGAAAACATGACCTGTTGGGGGGGCTTGAGGACTGGAGTTGAGAAACACTGGCTTAATGTAACTAATGTTATCAATGTAAATTCATATTTTTAAAACCTTTGTTCTGATGTATAGATTGGTATGTATATGTACATGAGGCAGCTAGATTGCCTAATTATACATTCAGACTGCTTCAAGCTTTGGTTACACTTTAGCTTGAGGCTGGGTTCACACTTGTTCCGACAACGCTCCTACATTGGGAGCTCATGTAGCATGACGTGTGAAAATCAATGTTTCCCTATGAGAGCTGTCTTAACTGGTCCTACACAAGTCGGTCCGACTTTGAAACTACTCTCCTGTACTACTTTGGTCCTACATTGATCCTACTTCAGCCCATTGAATATCATTGAAGTAGGACCAAAGTAGGAGCCTTGTCCTGACCATCCGACTTTTGACACCTGACATGTGATTACAGCACCAGTAAAAGGAATTTATCTCACTCTGGGATTGTTTTGATTGGTCAAAGAACAAGTCAGTCTATCACAAAGTAGGACCAAAGTAGTATCCTGTTCATGAAAGTAGGATGGATGTAGGACCAATGTAGGATCAATGTAGGACACATGTCACAGAGCAAAGTAGGATGAAAGTCGTGTAGTATAATGTGAACCCAGCCTTAAGCTGGCTACACACGGTCAGAATATTGGCCGGTTCAACAGGAACAGCTGACATTTGGACCATACGTACAACTGTCCATGCATCAGAAGCCAGACTAAGGACTGGCTTTTTGTCGAAGGGGTATGCCAAAAAAACAGCATCCGATGAGCGCCGATTAGCGTGTTCTGGCAGGCACAGGGGGCGAGATCGCTGGCACTAACACCGCTTAGTTAAAGGATAACTAAAGAATTTTTATTTTTTTTAGCTAAACAGCTTCCTTTACCTTACTGAAGTCCTGGTTTCATGTCCTCATTGTTCGTTTTTGCTTTGAAGTTGCTGTAATTCTGCTCTGATCTCCACACTTCCTGCTTGTCTGGCTCCTTATAAAAAAATCTCATGGCAGATTCACTGTGGTCCAAGCTGTCATTACTGTGTGTCTAAAACTCCTCAGAACCAAATCAGATTCATTTTAAAAACAAAACACTGCCCTGGGTTTGTTTTTGTTCTGTGTGTCTCTCTACTTCACAAAAACATGAAACCTGCAGGCACATTATATGATTGATTTTGATCTATTTTTAATCATTTTTAAAAGGAATCAGTTAACTTTTATGTCTCTATACCCTGTAAACAGTCATTTCAGCAAAAAAAATGCTTTCCTTTAGTGACCCTTTAATGTGTATATTGTACATAACTGCTTCTTTTAACAATGCAAATCTTTAAGTCAGTGACTTCACTGAAAAAACAATGGAGTCACTGTCTGTCAAATGTCTTATCTTAACGGTTGTTCAAAAGGGAGGCAGTTACGGCAAATTCAGTTTTATCTACAAATCATTGTATTAATACAATAACAAAAACAGAGAAGGCAAACAGGTTAAAACAAAAAGTCACAAAATGGCTTAAACCCCAACTTCAGGCTGGACACTGACCCGTTTTGTGTGTGTATACATACCCCCCCTCCCCCTCCATCTTCTGGACTTCAAGATCCTTCTTCATCCTTTGCAGCATTTAGGACCATCTACCAAAGAGATTGACAATGCATGCATTGTTTTCTGCAGCATCTGCCTGTGAACCCAGGGTGGCTTGGCGATACAACCCGAGGCAGCCTACCCTTGATACATTGGACTCACAGGATATAAACTGAGTGATGCTCGATGTCATGCAACCCATAAGAACTGGCACTGGACTGAAGTGCAGCTAGTCTGCAGGAGACAGTGCTGGACATAGGAAAAGTATTGCAGCAAAATTTAAATTTTTTTCTAAAACTGTTGCAACTCATTAGAGTCGATTTATAATGCCGTTTTTTTTTGGGCCGATATGTTAGGCCGATTTTTAATCCCCCCCCCCCCCCCCGGGCTTCATCTCATAAAATCTAACAGTTAGACCCCTTTTTTTCCAGGCGCTTTTGGGCTAAAAATAGCGCCTATAAAGTGCCTGCAAAAATGGCTCCCCTGCAGTCTCAGTGTGCAAGCCCAAGTGCTTTCACACTGAGGCGGTGCGCTGGCAGGATGTTAAAAAAAAGTCCTGCAAGCAGCATCTTTGGAGCGGTGTATACCACTCCTCCACCACTCCTGCCCATTGGAATGAATGGCACCGCTGCCGAAGAGCCTGCAAAGCGCATCTGCAGTGGCGCTACACAAGAGCATTTAACCCCTTCATCGGCCCGCTAGCTGGGATATAAGCCCCCCCGCTAGCAGCCAAATAGCACCACTAGAATGACAGTCCAGTGTGAAAGCAGCGGAGTTCCGCTGAAAAAAAAATTAAGTCAGCAGCTACAAATACTGTAGCTGTTGGCTTTTAATATATGGACACTTGCCTGTCCTGGGCGCATGCGATGTCGGCACCCCGAAGTCTATCTCTCCCTCGTGTGCTGCTGCCGCCATCTTCGGTAAGGGAATCAGGAAGTGATGGGCTAACTTTACTGTTTATTTTTTTATTCATTAAAGTGTATTTTTTCCCAAAAAAATGCGCTTGAAAGACCGCTGTGCGAATACTGTGTCACATAAAATATTGCAACACTCGCTATTTTATTTCCTAGGGTCTCTGCTAAAAAAAAATATATAATGTTTGGGGGTTCCAAGTGATTTTCTAGCAGAAAATACAGGATTTTTACTTGTAAGCAACAAGTGTCAAAAAAGATTTAGTCTTTAAATGGTTAAACTGAGAACTTCTTCAGTTATTGTTCAGTTCAGTTATTGATAAGTAGCAACATTGTATAACTTTTCTCAAAACTTGGCAGGCTGCCCAGGAGGGAGAAATAAACATCTCAGGCAACTTGCATTGACTTCTATTACAGAAGCTTTTTAGCAAGTCGCGCTGCTGAGGTTTAATCACAAGGAAATATCGGCTTTCTTTCCCAGCAAAATCGGCCGATGCCGATTGATTTAAAAACACCAAATATCAGCCGATATATCGGCCTGCCGGTATATCAGTCGACCTTTAGTTATGTTCCTGTTCATAGGAGAGGCCTATGAACAGGAACATAACCCACTTGTCAAGATTTGAGAAGGTCGTGTCCGTTCATGGACGATAAGAGAAAGTTTTGTTTTATCTAAAAATTACAAACAAACATGTTACACTTACCTCCTCTGTGCAAGGCTTTTGGTGGGCTGCTGAAGGTTTTTCACCTTAATGCATTAAGGTGAAAAACCTTGAGGGTTTACAACCCCTTTAAGATAACCACAGCAATAACAACTTAAAATATGCAGTCAGTGAAAATACACAATACAGTCCCAGTACAGTTACCAAAAAGGCAAAAGAAAACTTTTCACAAGATGCTAAAGTAAAGGTTAAAGAGTCAAAGTGTGCCTTCATACACAATACCATCACTGGATACAAACATCCTTCCTATGTCCATACAGGAAAGCAAAGCATTGTTGGTGCATGATGCTGGTTACCCAGTCACTAAGAACTATAGATCAGTTCCTTCAGTGAATCCACTAATAATGTATTTGGAGTTGCGGTCTACGTGAGGCTTTAGTACATTCGGTAAGAGGGTTTCTCGGTCTTTAACAAGTCATATTTCCCGAGCACCACGATGAATATAGTGACATTTCATATTTTTAAAGCAGCACCCTGAATATTTCACCTGCGACTTTGTCGAAGAGAACTGACCATAATGACCAGTAAGTGGTACTCCTAAAGGTCTGCGAAACACTAGTATTAGAGATTTGAAGGAAGACTTGTCCTTGTTGCATAGATTGTCAGATCAGATCCCCCTAGATTTCTGAAGTGCAGTATATGACAATGAAAGCAAGAATTTAATTGGCTGCTGAATTGTTCTTTTCAACTTTATCAACTTTTCCTAAGAGGAAACACCAGGACTGCCAACATTTCGAAAATGCAACTTGCTTGGCTATTATTGACTTCCCCACTCTGAGTCAGTCACCTGGAACAAATATACAGATCAGAATAGTGAAGTCAGATATTCTTATCTGTACATAAAATGGTTGGTAAATTAGTGCTGAAATGAAAGGGTCAGAATGAGAAGTCAGCAAAGGCAGCCTTTACAGTATATCTAAAGCCAAATTATTTTGTCAGACAGCAATAAAAACCTAAAGCACATTACCTCCCGCAGAACTTACTCCTCATATGAAAAAGCTTAAAGCATAACTCCAAGCTATTTTTTATTTATTTTTTAAATCTGCAGTGTAAATAAAAGTTAAAGCAGTAAAGGGGAAGAGGGGGGAGGGAGTATCTGGTTTTGACAGGTAACCACTCCCACTTTTGATCAGAACGCTGTGGAGATCTGAGCAGAAGTTCGTCCCCCTCTTCCTTCCCCTCACAACCTTCTGGGACACTTTCACTTACCCAAGATGACGGCACCTGCAACCGAAGCAGATTGACAAATTGGTTTGGGTCAGGATATCACAGGATTCATGGACAGGTGGAGTGTAGTGTTTTCCTATATTAAGTCAGCAGCTCTTTGTAGCTGGTGACTTAATTTTTTTTTGGGGGGGGGGGGGGGGGATTGAAGCTCCTTTTTGGGTCTCATGAGCTCTATGTCACTAAGCATGGCTGTACTTTCTTTAATATTTCCACTTAATATGAGAGGTGAGACTCCCATACACGGAATCTGCACAAGCGTTTGTCTGCTCCTCTTCTCCCAAGTCACATAGTGCTCCATAATCTGTGAACTGTTCATAGAATACAGTGTTCTGTTAATGGGCAAAAAAGACTGACAACAATACTGCCATTTCTGTGTAAGAGTAAAAGTGACAAAGGGCTCTTTCACACGTGTGGACCGTATGTCTGCCTTTTCATCCATCCGTGTACAAATGAAAAAAGAGACATGCATTGGTCCCTATGAGATAGCGAGTGTCAGCAGATCAACATCCACTGACACCCGATCTCACCCGTTTCCGCAAACCTCCGATTCTGCAGATGGAGGAAAATCCTATTTTTTCATCAGCCTGTGGATCAGGTCGAGTGAACACGGACAGACGGTCCGTGTTCATCCGATCCCCCCCATAGGGGAGAGTGGCGATCTGACAGGGCGGTCCCTGCACAGTGTGCGGGGACCTCCCCTGTCATCCACTGGCTCAAATGGGATCAACGGGGCAATCCCCACTGAGCAAGTGGAGGTTCTCAGGGCGGATCATCACGGATCCGTCCTGTGTGAAAGAGGCCAAACTTATTTTAGTTACACTTCAGATTAAAACAATAATAATTCCTAGTGTTCTGCTATAGTGCAGTGTACTCAGAAATAATGGTGCCATTGCAAAAATGCCAGGTCAGAACCTAGTAAACTGGCATTTTCAACACAGCAGTAAAAATGACAGGGGGTTCTAACCCTTGCCTACGCTACCCCCCCTAAAATGTATGTATGTTTGTATGTATACACACACACACACACACACACACCAATTTTTTTTGCTTTACATACACTAGGGGGTTCATTTGTAAAACATTAGTTGGTTGAATGTCACACACATTAATGCAAGCTGCAAACACCTTACTGAGGAGAAACAGGAAAGGAGAAATAAAACAAAGAAAAAAACCATTTAGAAAGGGAAATTGAAGGAAAAGGTAAGTGAACCAACAATGCACTAGCTTAAAAGAAACCTATTTAGAAAAAAATTAACCTTTATGTAACGGTATGACCCGTGACGCCCAGAGACTTTTGAGGGATGGGGGATACTCCCGGCACTAAGGACTCTTGGGTCTAAGTTCACCCTGTGCCCCCTTTTGGGCATAGGGTGGCTGATAAATAATAATTCATGTATTGCAGGATATCTTGAGATATTACAAGTGTTGGTTTATTCCAGTGTTTCTGAATTCCAGTCCTAACACACCCCCCCCCCCAACAGGTCAGGTTTTCAGGATTTCCTTTATTTTTCACAGGTGATTTGATCAGTTTCACTGCCTTAGTAATTCCCACAGCCTTTTCATCTGAGGGAAATGAGGACTGGAATTGAGAAACACTGGTTTATTCTGACCCTACCGGTCAATAAGAATGACTCTTTCAATGCTTAGCCCAGGCTATTGAGATGCTAAGTGAGTCGGGCTTTTGAAAGACCTTTCATTGTGTGATAACACTGTTTAAAGCCCATTGATGATAGATGTGTTTTGACTCTAAAAGGTCAGACGTCTCTCTTCAGGTGTTAAGTGAGGCTGGCTCCTGAAAGACATTCCATTGTCTATTGTAGGATGCCAATACTGTGTTGTATCTATTGTAACTGATAGAGTCAATTATGTTTAGGGGAACATGTCAAGCTATATGCGGAGCCAGGCTGTCTGGATAATGCGTTCTGTTACAATTAGTAATTAGCTCAACTGGATGACAGTAACTAAAATAATGTGATTGAAGCCCCCCATGGTGTGATGTGTGGGTGGAGAGTTCATTGTTTCTGTGATTACCTTTAACATGCTGTACTGTATATAAGAAAGCTAAGTGTACCATTAAAGCGTTCATACATTTGAAACCAGAAAGCACAGAGCGTAAGTCTCGTCTCTCTGAGGGAATTGATATGGATCGTGTCTGCTGGATTGTGCAGTGTCGTATAAGCTGTCTTGGGTTGATGGAAGGTCGTAAACGGTGATGACCGTTACACTTTATAACCCCTTTAATTCCAGTGATCATCAGCTCAATCTTGTGACCGAAATGCGGTATAGGTTTTCTGAAATAATTCAGTGACAAATAGCACGTTTTAGCCACTAGATGGAGCAGACGATCCTAGGAATAACTCTGTTCTAGAAATAATGGGCGAATTTGTGCACCCTGCCCAAATGTGTGTGACATTCGTTCAAAGAACGTTTTATAAATAGACCCTTAATTTCTCTCGGGATAAGTTTCTTCAGTCACTTTTATGTACAAAGTCTACTGTTCTCCAAGGTACTACAGGTAACTACTTTCTTCTAAAAATGTTGAAGCATTGAAGACAACTTACACATCACAATTTTACAGTGACATGAATGGTCATGCCATACTGGCTCTCCTTGTCGTCTAACAAGTACTAACTTATCTGGTTTACATTTAAACAGTATTTATAGCCTGAGTACATTACACAAACACAGACATGCTACATTCTGATGATATTCATTTCAGATGCTTTAACAAAGAATGCATTACAAATGTTCATTTACATCAATGTATATATATATTATATTGAAGAGAAGACCAAACTAGATACATTACATCATGGAATTTAACATTGTAGAAAAATAGAGGTGTGCCATTTCTAAATTATTGCTTGTATAATTATAAATCTACAAAGTATATTTAGCATCTAATCCATATAGCAATAGTATATCTAAATATAGCTTCTTTGAGTATAAAGTTATTAAAACAAACCCTTTGGTTCCATAAAGGCTTTTTTTCTTTCCTCTTTTGCTGAAGGGACACATTTCAGAACAAACATGAAATAAAAAATACATACGGCAGATTCTAGAATAACATAAAGGTTTATGCATACAACAGGATTATTCAAACATGAATTGCAATTTAATTTAGGAGTTTGGAATTGCAAACATTACAAAAAACTTTTTCAATTTTATTTAATTTTTTTGTTTCATACGTTTTTTTCGCCATTAAGAACCAAAAACTGCTTTTAAAAGGGGTTATCCACAAAGCAAATTAAAGTGCTTAACTTGCATGAGCCCCCCCATGTAGTAAGAGAAGGTCTAATCTACAAGCACAATTTACATGCTGTGGGCACAAGCCCCATGTGCCCAAATTTTAGCAGCAGGTAAAACCAGGCATTTATATAGCATGGTGCTTTGTGAGTTCTGCAACATCCAAATGGCTGTAGTGTTAGTTCATCAAGCAAAGTAAACGGTGTATATTAGTACTTCTAATGTGTATGGGGGTAAAGCTACCATGCCAACAATGGAGAGGTCAGATGCAGGGATTCATGTTTTGCCTCACATGGAAAACCCCTCTAAGGACCCTTTCACACTTGTGCGACTTGGGACTGCAAAGTCACATAAGTCGTCGTACCCCATGATTTCCAATGAGTACAATTCAGATCTGTGCAAATTCAAAGTAACCCCTGCAATACTTTGGTCCAACTTTTGATGCGACTTAAAGGGGTTGTAAAGGTACAATTTTTTTTCCTAAATAGCTTCCTTTACCTTAGTGCCGTCCTCCTTCACTTACCTCATTCTTCAATTTTACTTTTAAATGTCCTCATTTCTTCTGAGAAATCCTCACTTCCTGTTCTTCTGTCTGTAACTCCACACCGTAATGCAAGGCTTTCTCCCTGCTCCTTTCTCTATCTGCAACGTAGAGAGCATCCCAACTCTCCTGTAGTCCAAGGGAGGGGGCGAGCACGACACTCCACACCAGGGAGAAAGCCTTGTATTACTTTGTGTAGTTACAGACAGAACAGGAAGCGAGGATTTTTTAGAAGAAATAAGCACATTTAAAAGCAAAATGGAAGGATGAGGTAAGTGAAGGAGGACTGCACTAAGGTAAAGGAAGCTATTTAGGGGAAAATTGTACCTTTACAACCCCTTTAAGTAGCAGCAGCGTCACACGATTTTCAGGTCGCACAAGTGTGAAGGGGGCCTAAATTAAATAATAATAATAATAAAATAAAAAATGTATTGCAGATAAGCCTTATTTAAAATGTACATATAAGTAGAAAGTTTCAACAGTTTGAACAAAGACAAAAAACTAGAACAGGGGCGAGGGTGCTGCTATCCAGGCTAAAGCTTTCTCCATCCATTCTTTTTACTAAGCAAGGAATTCACTTCTAAGCTTAGCTGGATTTTGTTTAATAATAAAAAAAAATGCAGCATTCAAAGCACCTCTGAAGTCCCGGTCAGACGGAAAGCACAATTCGATTATTAAGGAGAAACTGATCCAGCAGTGTGATTGCAAGGGCACCAGTAATGCTAAACAGAATAAGTTACATATTAACAAAGAAGCATATAATGATCATTGCACCAGTGTTTCAATAAACCGCCCCGTTATCAAACGCAGAAACCTTAAGACCCCATTTACACAAGGCGGTTTTCAAGCGTTTTAGCGCTAGAGATAGCGCCTGTAAACTGCCTCCCAAATGTGAAAGCCTGATGCAAGCAGCATCTTTGGGGCGATTTGGGAGCCAGCGCTCAAATGAATGCACAGCGATTCCAAAGCGCCTGAAAGGCATTTCGGAAGCGCAGCAACATGGCCGTTTTTAAACCCTTCTTTGGGGTTAAAAGCTCCCTGCTAGCAGCCGAAAAGCGCCGCCTAAACAGCGGTAAAGCACCACGTTACCGCCAACGCACGGGCGGCCCCAATGTGAAAGGGCTCTGCAAGTGAGAACTCTAGAGCTCCATTATAAACAAGATTTCTTCCTATAGATGTGATGGCTATTTTGTTAAATCCCATCTGAACAATCCCATGAGCCACATGGTTTATCACGAATGCCAGCACCTAACATAATACTTTCAGTATAAATAATCTAAACACATCCCAGGTGCATAAAAAACAAGGGTGATTAAAGTCTTACTTTTTTTTATGAAAGCCACCACAGTCTGAGTAGAAAAGCCTTTCCCTTGCCAGCTTCCGACTCCCTATTGATTGGAAAGCTCTAATCCTAACTCAGCAGTGGCCATGTTAAAGAAAAGTCACTGCTTAAAGTGACTGTAATCCCTTATATTTACCCAGTAAAGTGACTAGCCTCAAGTGATGCACAGATAAAGCAAATCATGCTACATAAGTTGCACCTGTTTATCTTCTGCCTTCTCTACTTCCATTCAAAGTCCAGAATTTATAAAGGCATGTCTGAGCCGTCAGAAAAAAAGGGGGTGGGATAGCTGAGCAAAACTCTGTTGATTGGAGGGAAGGGATGGGAAGGGACACAAACCCCTCTTCACCCAGCAACAGTGCTGAGACTGTCAATGTGCTGGAGCTCCCTCCTGCCACCATTTTTCTCTTGCGTCAAGAAAACTTGTCAGAAGTGATTCATGCTGATAGCAGAGAAACAAAATAGCAAACACTTTAGAGGGATAAGCTTTGTACATATTTCATGTCTGAGATGTACAACCACTAAGTACAGAGAACAGGAGTCCTTCTATACAGAATTCTGGCAGGAGACAGGCTTTTATACTCAGGCTGTGGCAACTCTCTTAAAAAAAAAAAAAAAAAAAAAAAAACATAAGACTATGCACGCTTTTAGTTTCAAAGCACCTAGAATGTATTCAGACAATCGGAATTAAAAGCTTGTTTTGGTTTTAGGCCCCTTACACACTCGGGCGGGTGGACTTTAATGTCAATTTTGCGCGTTATTCGCCCGCTAGCAGGGGGGAGGAGGGCAGAGAAAGGGTTAAAAACCACTGCAAAGCGAGGCACTTTGCCGGTGGTATAGTCATAGTGCCCCATTGATTTAAATGGGCACCGCTCCAAAGATGCTGCTAGCGGGACTTTTTTTTACCCTCCTGCTAGCACACTGCTCCAGTGTGAAAGCCCTCGGGGTTATCACACTGGAGACAGCAGCAGCTGTTTCTGGTCGGTTTGCAGGCGCTATTTTTAGCGTTATAGCGCCTGCAAACCGACCCAGTGTGAAAGGGGTCTTAATGTTGTGGACAATGAAGGCATGTGCCTATCAGTTAATAACTCGGATAAACTGGCACATTAATTATAGGTTTTAAAGGGTCATTGGGGGAAAAAAATGTCAACAAAATAGTGTTTGTCATTTTTACAGGGTTCAGTGTATCCAGCAGATCAATATATCCAACAGATCAGTGTATCCAACACTGAACTGAAAGATTTTGCTTGAAGTGATTAAATGCTCAAATACCAGAACATTGTGGTCACTCTAAGATGCACACACTGCCACTAAGCAGAATACAGGAAAATAAACACCCGTAGAATGTACAAATGTCTAATGATCAGGGAATTACATATTTGAAGTATAATGTGTGCTTATATGTTTTTACGCTGCCTGGCAGTGAATAAGGTGCACAACAATTTCATTCCATCCTCTAGCTGATATTGTACTGAACTCAGATTTTTAAACAGAAAAATTTAATATAAACATTCGTTCTTTGCTTCGGTTGTGGCTAGAATGGTGTCCAATGTACACATTTTACCTTGAAATGATGGTGAATGTGAGAATACAAACTGCATGGATTTAAATTGAAGGTGCAAGTTTGCCATTTTATGCATTGCAGTGCACAATCGCCACATGAAAATTCTGCTCTCCTGCATACGGAGGCTAATTGACTAAGAAGCTGGTGAAGAAAATATTAAAGTCTGAGATGGCGGATCGGACCGATCTGTGCCATAAAAAACAAGCCACGTATAGATGTTTATGCTAACTGAGGCTTTCTATTAGGTAAAAAATGAGTTCTATCACCAAAGGCAATATGCTGCTGTCTGATGTCCTGTTGTGGATGACGGGAATCAAAGCGCTGTCTAGGTCATTTAGGTAAACTTGAGGGAGAAGCTGACCTCCTGATCCTGCTCGATACTCCACCTAATAGGACAGAAAAAAAATGGAGGACATGATAAATATCCACAAAATGACAATCACTGTAGCCACACGAAAGAATGTGAACATTTTAGTGAAAAGGTAAACTGCCTGTATCTTGGAGTGGCAATCATCTTTCACAAGGTACGTGCCAAATCCTAACTGCATATTACCAAGCTAAAACATGGAGGCTTAGAAAGACCAGAAAAAACAGGTGGTAGGTAGCCCTCCAAATTGCGAGGACAGATGAGAGATGCTGTGAAAACCAACCCCCAAGGACCCCAACATCTTTGAGAGAATGCATTCTGGTAGCAAAGGAGTTGCTTAATCCCTGAGGCAGAAGTCTCAGAAAAAAAGCAAAATAACCAGTTAGGCCCCATTCCCACTGGGGCATCACATTTGCGGGGGTATTCGGCCGCATACCCCCACAATACCACGTGCAAAGTGCCGCTGCAGCAGCGCTTTGCCGGCAGTATAGCCATGGTGCCCATTTATTTCAATGGGCAGGAGCGGTATACACACCACTCCAAAGATGCTGCTAGCAGAATTTTACCATCCTGCTAACGCACCGCTCCAGTGTGAAAGGCCTCAGGACTTTCACAATGGAAAGAGAGCAGCAGCTCTTTCAGGGTGCTTTGCAGGCGCTATTTTTATCGGTATAGCGCCTGCAAAGCGCCTTAGTGTGAAAGGGGTCTAAACCAACTGATGTAAATCTACATTCAGGTCCATAAATATTGGGACATCGACACAATTCTAATCTTTTTGGCTCTATACACCACCACAATGGATTTGAAACGAAACAAACGAGATGTCCTTTAATTGCAGACTTTCAGATTTAATTTGAGGGTATTTACATCCAAATCAGGGGGACGGTGTAGGAATTACAACAGTCTGTATATGTGCCTCCCACTTTTTAAGGGACCAAAAGTAATGGTATAGATTAACAATCATAAATAAAACTTTTACTTTTTAATACTTAAAAAAAAAAAAATCCTTTGCAGTCAATTACAGCCTGAAGTCAAACACATAGACATCACCAGACGCTGAGTTTCATCCCTGGTGATGCTCTGCCAGGCCCTACTGCAACTGTCTTCAGTTCCTGCTTGTTCTTGGGGCATTTTCCCTTCAGTTTTGTCTTCAGCAAGTGAAATGCATGCTCAATCGGATTCAGGTCAGGTGATTGACTTGGCCATTGCATAACACTCCACTTCTTTCCCTTAAAACACTCTTTGGTTGCTTTTGCAGTATGCTTTGGGTCATTGTCCATCTGCACTGTGAAGCACCGTCCAATGAGTTCTGAAGCATTTGGCTGAATATGAGCAGATAATATTGCCCGAAACTTCAGAATTCATCCTGCTGCTTTTGTCAGCAGTCACATCATCAATAAATACAAAAGAACCAGTTCCATTGGCAGCCATACATGACCACGCCATGATACTACCACCACCATGCTTCACTGATGAGGTGGTATGCTTTGGATCATGAGCAGTTCCTTTCCTTCTCCATACTCTTCTCTTCCCATTACTCTGGTACAAGTTGATCTTGGTCTCATCTGTCCATAGGATGTTGTTCCAGAACTGTGAAGGCTTTTTTAGTTATTTTCTAGTTCTTTGGCAAACTCTAATCTGGCCTTCCTGATTTTTAGGCTCACCAATAATTTACATCTTGTGGGGAACCCTCTGTATTCACTCTGGTGAAGTCTTCTCTTGATTGTTGACTGACACACATACACCTACCTTCTGGAGAGTTTTCTTGATCTGGCTAACTGTTGTGAAGGGTGTTTTCTTCACCAGGGAAATAATTATTCGGTCATCCACCACAGTTGTTTTCGTGGTCTTCCGGGTCTTTTGGTGTTGCTGACTGCACCAGTGCGTTCTTTTTTAAGGATGTTCCAGTTGATTTGGCCACACCTAATGTTTTTGCCATCTCTCTGATGTTTTTTGTTTTTGTTTCAGCCTAATGATGGCTTGCTTCACTGATGGTGACAGCTCTTTGGATCTCATATTGAGAGTTGATAGCAACAGATTCCAAATAGCATACTTGAAATTAACTCTGGACCTTTTATCTGCACCTTGTAAATGGGATAATGAGGGCATAACAGACACCTGGCCATGGAACAGCTAATTGTCCCATTACTTTTGGTCCCTTAAAAAGTGGGAGGCACATATACAAACGGTTGTAATTCCTACACCATTCACCTGATTTGGATGTAAATACCCTCAAATTAAAGCACATAGTGTTTCATTTCAAATCCACTGTGGTGGTGTCTATAGCCAAAACGATTAGAATTGTGTTGATGTCCCAATATTTATGGACCCGACTGTACAATCAATAAAATATTTATATATATATATATATATATATATATATATATATATATATTATATATATATATATATATATATATATATATATATATATATATATATATATATACACACATACATACACTATACATTATATATATATATATATAGCGCTGGTGGTGCTATAAAAAGTACCTGTAATAATAAATATCAAACAAGTGCCATGTTTTTTAAATAGGATGCTGGTTTTCACCTTCTTTTTATCCTTTTTTGCATATCTATGCTGCTGATCTATTACTCCTCCCTACATATACTAACAGACTGTCAGCTGCACATGCCTGCTCAATGTCTTAACGCGGCCATTTGTAGTTACCACTAAAAAAAAAAAGCGCACAGGAGAGAGTGACCCAGGATCGCAATTAGGAAAAATACCTCATAACAGAAAGTTCCTGAACAAAGGTCTTTCATAGGAGAATTGGCAGGTATTCTTTTTAAGGAAAAAAATACACATTTAAAGCCTAAGTGCAGCCAAAATCAAAAATATAAAAATCTGCACAAGGGACATAGCTTACAGTCAGTAGGATATGTCTATTGTGCTGATGCCTCTTAATTTTAGTTGAGATCCTCCTCCATCCATTCTTCTTATGACGAGCCCCTGACTATGCCCTCCTTTCTGCCTAGCTTCATCCTTCATACAGCTTGTAAGAAAGTGTATCTACGAACAGAGAATAAGCATACAATGGTTCTGTCCCCTCCATTTATATATCACATTTCATTCAATAAAGCTGTAATACAGCTACCATAAATGGAGAAGCTGGGTGGAAAGGCATAGTCAGGGTCTTAATGAGAGCCTGTGACAGTCCCTATAGTTGTATTTACCCCCGCTGCACCAGAAGATAACGGCAGCAGGGTGGGGCATGGATGGAGAAGGATTTTAACTAAAAGAAGATACATCAGCACAGTCCCTTGTGCTAATTTTTCGGTTTTTGACTTTGACTGCACTTGGGCTTTAATATGGTTGAAAATAACTTACAAGCATGTAAATTCTAAGTCTCGGAGTAGAGTACACGACACAGGAATTGATTCTTCGATGTGCCACTACCTTCAGATAGTTGGACACTTGTAAAAGCTTTGCTGGGAACTGCCCACCATGGTACCCACGTAAGCCTGCTCACTCTATGATTCTCCGGTTTTTATTTTAGCAAGCGCTAAGGAAGAGCTCTTAGGGGAAAGACCTGTGTCCTGTACTCCAACACATAACATTTACAATTAGGTCAAAACACCTATTATCTTCATTAGTACAGGACACAGCAATTTATTCTTTGACCATGATATATCGCCAAGCAACAAATCCTGAGACGGGCAACAAAAACAGCCAAAACAATGGCAACAGGCCTACAGGATCAATAGAAGACTTGTAGCCAAAGCATGAAGGCTTATCGAGACCAGAAAAACAGGCGGCGGCCCTCCAACTTGCGAGGACATATGCTAGATGCTGTACAATAAAAAAAAACAAATCTTTGAGAGAATGAGTTCAGGTAGCGAAGAAGTTACTCATTCCTTGAGGGCAGAAGCTTCAGGAAAAAAAAAAAAAGGCAAAATAACTGAGCAGCCGGGTGGAAGAGGAGAAAGAAATTGCATAGGGAGACCTTCCTTTAAGGAACAGAAGAGAGCTCAGCTTGCAAGGGAATAAGTATCAGGAAGCCCTAATCCTGTCTGCACCCATAAGGGTAAATAATTGTTTGATATGCCTGCAAGGTGAAAAATCTACCATAAATTCAATACTTATGACGTTCTTTAGAAAAACTGAGAAATATGGCAGAAAGGATTATGAAGGGATACCATGTCAATATCCATAGAGACTCGCAGTCCAATCTTGTTCATCCTCTGTTCTTCAAGGTCTTTATATGTGGGCACAGGGCAGCTCCACACGCTGTGGCAATTTCTTTAGCAAACTGAATATGAGCTGTACTGCTGAAGGGTTCACGCTCTCTAAGAAGATAAAACACCTACAAAAAAAAAAAAGATTTTTTTTATTATGCTTTAGCTTTAAGTTTTTATTACTATAATACAATCAATCAGGATGCAATGCATATACAGTAATACATTCCCTGTTTTGCCTTTAGTTATACTACAATACAAACTTCCTCAAACTATCCAATACAATTGATCTGTCACAACCATACTCCTATGTGAGGTATGACCCAACAAATAGCCACTCCTCACCTCTGTACACTTTACAGTTTTATCATGAGCTTCAAAATCAGTTTCCTGGCATATGCTTTCACTTGGAATTCCTTCCATAGACTGGCCATCAACCGGGCTTACGATTCTGCAGAAAAGCAGCATGAAAAAAAAACAAAAAAAAAAAAAAGGTATTAAAGTTCAACCATTAACTGGAAAAGCTGTAGGAGCAACAGCAAATGTTTTAGGAGGTTGATTTATACAAAATGTATACAGGCATTTATAGAGTGAATCTGTTAGTATTTTAATCGCTTAAGATCCGGACCATTATGCAGGTAAAGGACCAGGCCCCTTTTTGCGATTTGACACTGCGTCGCTTTAACTGACAATTGCGCACGTGGCTCCCAAACAAAATTGGCGTCCCTCCCCCCCCCCCCCCACAAATAGAGCTTTCTTTTGGTGGTATTTGATCACTTCTGCTGTTTTTATTTTTTGCGCTATAATCAATAATAGAGCGACAATTTAGAAAAAAAAATATATATATTTTTTTTTACTTTTTGCTATGATAAATATCCCCCAAAAAATATATAAAA
Organism: Rana kukunoris; assembly: GCA_029574335.1. NCBI lineage: Eukaryota > Metazoa > Chordata > Amphibia > Anura > Ranidae > Rana > Rana kukunoris. The sequence goes on along the minus strand of CM056049.1, from coordinate 110,364,626 downwards.
AAAAAAATCATTTTTCTCAGTTTAGGCCAATGCGTATTCTTCCAGATATTTTTTGGTAAAATCACAATAAGCATATATTGATTGGTTTGTGCAAAAGTTATAGCGTTTACAAAATAGGGGATAGTTTTATGGCATTTTTATAAAGAATTGTGTTTTTTACTAGTAATGGGGCGATCAGCAATTTTTTTTCATGACTGCGACATTTTGGCGGACACATCGGACACCTTTGACACATTTTTGGGACCATTGTCCTTTTCACAGGGAAAAGTACTATAAAAATGCACCGATTACTGAGAAAATTACAATGGCAGTGAAGGGGGTAACCACTAGGGAGCGCTAAAGGGGTTAAGTGTGTCCTTTTCTGTGTTTTACTGTAGGGGGCATGGCTGGATGTGTGACATCACTGATCGTCATTCCCTATGACAGGGAACAGTTGATCAGTGACAAGCCACAGAGACGAACGGGGGAAGGTTTGTTTACACTCACCTCTCCCCGTTCTTCAGCTCCTGTGACCCGATCGCGGGACACAGGCGGCGACTGGGTCCACTGGCACGATCACAGAGCTGCGGACCGGGTCGCGACCCACGGCTGGGCACCTAAAGGGCAACGTACCTGTACGCGATTGTGCCCAGCCGTGCCATTTTGCCGATGTATATCGGCGTGAGGCGGTCCTTAAGTGGTTAAGCCGATTACTTTTCAGAACGAATGTTATTTTATTATGGGCTTTAGAAAAATACCACATTATGGCCACTAGATGGAGCCGAGAAACACTGGAGATGCATGCGTTTGTAAGAGAGATACAGAACGCTAGAGGGACTTAGCAAATTGAATGAACTGAATTTAAAAACCTTAAAAAAAAAAAAAAAAAAAAAAAGATAGCGAGATAGATAGAGAGACACGCATCACAAGTGGTAAAATGCAGAAAATTAAGACTGCCAAGTTTGATGACAGAAAACTTTCAATCTAAAGAATCTGCATACTGAATATACCCTTTATTTTGTTTTTCTTCAGGCTCCACCCATTGGATAATGACTTCTTCAGACAAATCTCCAGAGTCGATTTTACCACATGTAATCCTGAAGTCCTTTTTGTTCCTCAAAGCTTGCCGTAAAGCTTCCATCATTTCCTGTGTTATTTGTACCATCACTCCATCTAGACAATACCAAAGTGGAAAGTTAGAGTTATAGTTAAATGGAGGAATCAGAAGTAGAGGATTCAACGACCAATATAAAAAGATTCACCATTCTTATTTAAAAAGTCAAAACCCCACTAGACTTTTTCTGGCCAGGGAGTCTACAAGCACATTGATAGATAATACAAAGTACAAAGATTTTACACTTGAACTTTGAGGATGCAAAACCTACTAAAAATATGTAGTCATCAAGGTTAATCTGTATCAAGGAATCAATAAAATCTCTTTCCTAGTCTCCCTGTAGGCCACTAAGGCCTCATTCACACATGGATCCGTTCAGGTCCGTCTGTCAGTTTTTCAGGCGGACCTGAACAGGCGCTCCATGCATGTCTATGGAGCGTCGGATGTCAGCGGAGACATGTCCGTTGACATCCGACCTGATCAGCTGAAAACAAACGTATGGGGCTCACGTCCCCATCCGTCCATGCGGATCGGATCGGGTAAGATCTGATGAAAACGGACATGCTGTCCGTTTTCATCAGATCGCTTCATAGAGGACAGGGGGGCTCGACAAGCCCCTCCCCGCTCAGCGGAGATCTGCGGACAGATCTCGGGCTGAGCTGGCAGATACAGGCGGACTCTGTTGCGACGGAGTCCGCCTGTGTGAATGAGGCCTAAAGCTGCACTTCACTGGGAGCTCACTAAGGCCCCATGTACACTGCTGCTATTAAAAACAGACGTTCAGAGGCAGTTGGGACAACGTACACAGTCTCATTTACAGTCATTTTTTGGCAGTTGCCTTTAACAGCATTTCTTTGAAAGCAAAAAAAATGGAGTCCAGACGCTGGAGATTTCCAGGTTTCAGAGGCCAAAACATGGCTAAACGCGGTACCAGCGCTTAGCCACGTTTTCGTTTATAGGCATTTTTCGTTTTTGCCCATTTCATTTTAGAAACGCTTCTAAACGCAAACGCGGCTAAACACAGCATGAAAAAGTGGCAAAACGGATGTTTTATATGTGGGTTATTATCTGTCAGGTTTAATCATTTAGGAGCAGTTGTAAAAACGTCCCGTGTACATGGAGCCCAAGAGGCATAACTTTTTCCAATCTAAGTTTAACCAAGTGTTTATTTAAACTTCAGAACCAGTTTAAATAATTTTAAGTCTGTTTCCTATAAAGGTTATGGGAACTTCTCTGCAATTGGAAACCAATAAAACATAATATGAGGGGGGGTTTTCAAACCTTTTTAAGCTTGGTACTTTAGCGTTTTACTTTCTCATGCAAAACGCATTAAATGGCTGTCTTTTTAAAAAAAAAAAAAAAAAATGCATGAAATCCTAAACTAAAATCTAGGTGTGTACGTACCTTCTACTATGCTAGACTTGGCAAGGAAGCCAGATGACGTTTTCAGAGCACCATTGAAAACAATAAAACTTGCTCCAGTAACTGTGAAAGAAAAACAATTAAAATAAATACAATGTTAGTGATGGAAACAAATGCACTATATGAGGTCTGCAGAGGGAAAACAATGGTCCTCTCACATATTGCTGCACAGGGATTTTATCATGACAAAATATTCATCGGCGGCGATCGGGTCCACGGGTCCCACGGGTGTGGTCACGGAACTCGGGTCTGGGTCGCAAGCGCACCACCGGTGGCACGCGCGACCCACGGTTGGGCTCTTAAATGCAACTGTCAAAGCATATCGTCGTGCAGCGGTCCTTAAGTGGTTAAAGCTGAACTCAAACCTTAACTTCTCTTGCAGAGTTGTACAGGCTCCTCTCCTGAACTGAAATGAATTTAACTGCATACTGTGAGCTTGTCACAGTGTAAATCAGCAAGTTAGATAGAGTCCATCTCCTCCCCTGGCTCCCTCCTCCCCAGCCTTACTGTCCCAAGCCAGCATCTTCCTCATTGGATTTTAATTATTTTTCAAATCTAGGAAAGTAGCATTACCTAGTGCAAATGCACTCTGCTCAGGAACACCCACCCCCTCCTAAATAACATCTCCCTCAAGACATTTTGATATTTGTAGAACGCCTCCCGAGAGCCAGCCCACTGCTTGCATGAGGACTGAGGGTTCTTGAGAAAAGTCCTGAGGTCGGGTGCTGTGATGTTTTCAGGAAGCTATGTACACCCCCTGCTGGCCCCTGCCACCAGTCATGAGCTTGCTGCGTTTCATAAAGAAGCAGGAACATCACCGAAATAAGGTAAGCAATGGAACCAGGGAAGGCAACATTTACACAGATTAAAACTTCAGCTTTAACATACGGCCTGCTTTGATGCACCTTAGGTTGTAAGCTCCTTGAGGGCAGGGACTGATGTGAATGTACAATATGTATGTAAAGGGCTGCGTAAATTGATGGCACCATTTAAGTACCTGAAATAAAATAAAATGAAGGCCTAAGGCCAAAACGCGTCAGCTTTGGATGATGTTACTGCTGTAATGCTTCAATAAATATTTTCTATGGAGAATCTGTTGAGTTGCCGGCCTGTACTTTCTATATTATTTATATGTATGCAGGTATAATCTAATTGATGACTGTAAAAAAAAAAAAACACATTTTTTTAGTGAGGTAACTTATAATAAATAGGTTTATGTCCACAGAAAAAATCTAAACTGTTACAGTAGTTTCCTGACAGGTTCACTTTAAAAAGCATTCTTGAAAGTTGTAGTTTCTTCTAAAAGAAATCAGAAAAAACTTTCCAGTGTGTAAAACAGTTGACAATGGGAACCTAGCTGTCACTGAATAAAAATATGACAGGATGTATCTATAATGCATAACATGTCATTAGAAGTTCTATCAACTTGTGTTTCAGGATTGGTGACTTTATATACTAATCATTCAGTCCTCACCTTGGCGTGATTGGCCAGGAACACTGCTCGCTTGTGTCTGGTAAATTCCATCGTCGTTTTGTACACAGACCAGGTGAGAATCTGCCTCCATACTGAAACTGGCACCGATGCTTATGACGTGTTCATTGCACGAATGAATTACCTTAAGTATCTATAAAAAGAATACCCATATAGTTAGGAATCTACACAGCACAATTCTGATCTAGTCGGTGCACCAGCATGGTTTTTACACAACAAAAATACACTTTTGTAATTCAGATCCAAATGGAGGAAACCTTGATGTGTTTCAATAGAACAAACAATGTGGCGTCCCCAATATTCCGCCTGCCATGTCTACACTCACAGTACACTGCTGATCTACAAGAAATGAGGTACAGCTTTCACAATATCAATCCTTATCTGCTGAAACCCCAAGCCTTTTGGGGGGATCAGGAAGGAATTGTTCCTCTACTGGAGCAAACTGGATCATGCTTTGATGGGGTTTTGAATTAACTGTGGGTATAGGATTGTTTATTTTCTTATTTCCCTTTTATTGATTGAACCAGATGGACTTTTTGTTCATGGGCCCAGTGTGTGCTCGAAACTTTCTAAACAAAACAGCCAGTTTCCTGCCCTTTAGATTTTAGGGGGGCTGGACTGTGGCCATTGGGAATAGACATTGTCCTGGTCTCAGCGGGAGAAATGGGGGACCCGCCGCTGGTCCCAGCGGGAGAAATGGGGGACCCGTCGCTGGTCCCAGCGGGTAAAATGGGGGACCCGCCGCTGGTCCCAGCGGGAGAAATGGGGGACCCGCCGCTGGTCCCAGCGGGAGAAATGGGGGACCCGCCGCTGGTCCCAGCGGGAGAAATGGGGGACCCGCCGCTGGTCCCAGCGGGAGAAATGGGGGACCCGCCGCTGGTCCCAGCGGGAGAAATGGGGGACCCGCCGCTGGTCCCAGCGGGAGAAATGGGGGACCAGCCGCTGGTCCCAGCGGGAGAAATGGGGGACCCGCCGCTGGTCCCAGCGGGAGAAATGGGGGACCCGCCGCTGGTCCCAGCGGGAGAAATGGGGGACCCGCCGCTGGTCACTTTACCCCTGCTCCTCCTTTTAAAGCAAAAGTGGAAGTTCCGGTTTAACCACTTAAGGACAGGCTCACGTACATATACGTCATCACTTTAAAAATTAATTATCTCGGTAACGGCAGTAGCTGCTGCCACAACAGGAGATATTCATCTTTAACATGGCTGGTCCCATAAACTATAACTGTGGTCTCCGCGGCGGATTCGCCGCAAGATCACCGTTATCGGCGGCAGGAGAGGGCCCCCCCCCTACCGCCGCCGCTTACCGGAGCAGTCAGTAGCGGCGGAGGCGATCGTGTCCTTCACGCGGCTTTGGCTAGGATACGAGTGAGGGCAAGATGACCCCCACCCATCTCCATAGCATAGAGGGGCGGAAGCGACGTCAAAACGTAACTTCCTCCCATGCTTCTTAACCACTTGCATACTGGGCACTTACACCCCCCTCCTGCCCAGGTAAAATTTCAGCTTCCGGCACTGCGTCGCTTTAACTGACAATTGCGCGGTCGTGCGACGTGGCTCCCAAACAAAATTTAGGTCCTTTTTTCCCCACAAGTAGAGCTTTCTTTTGGTGGTATTTGATCACCTGTGCGTTTTTTATTTTTTGCGCTATAAACAAAAAAGAGTGACAATTTTGAAGAAAAATACAATATTTTTTACTTGTTGGTATAATAAATATCCCAATAAAAAAAAAAAAAAAAAAAAAAATTTTTTCTCAGTTTAGGGCGATACGTATTCTTCTACATATTTTTGGTAAAAAATAAAAATAAAAAATAAAATAAAAAAATCGCAATAAGCGACTGGTTTGCGCAAAAGTTATAGCGCTTACAAAATAGGGGAGAGAATTATTATTTTTTATTATTTTTTTTTTTACTAGAAATGGCGGCGATCTGCGATTTTTATTGGTACTGCGACTTTATGGCGGACACATCGGACACTTTTGACACATTTCTGACGCTATTCACATTTATACTGCGATCAGTGCTATAAATATGCACTAATTACAGTATAAATGTGACTGGCATTGAAGGGGTTAACACTAGGGGGTGAGGAAGGGGTTAAATGTGTATCCTAGGTGTGTTCTAACTGTGGGGGAGGGGGGGTGACCGATCTGTGTCCCTATGTAGGAAGGAACACAGATCGGGCTCCTCCTCTCCAGAGACAGGACGCTGTCTCTGTGTAAAACGGCAATGAGAGATGATCTATGAGAGATCATCTCTCATTCGCCCACAGATCGCATCGCAAACGGCCACTCTGATTGGCCGTTCGCCGCGATCTGTGATTGGCCGTGTCCAAGGGACACTGACAACACAGGGCTTCCCCGCAGCGCGCTCTACAGTGCGCGCTGGGAACGCCTAAAGGACATGCCGTCAAATGACGGCATGTTGGATATTCAGGCCCGCGCTGTTGCCGTCATCCGACGGTAGCGCGGGCCTGAAGTGGTTAAAGGCACATTTTTCTGTTGTCATTTTTTCAAATGACAATTTTTTTTTTTTTGCATTTTAGTCTAAATATGAGATCTGAGTTCTTTTTGACCCCAGATCTCATATTTAAGAGGACCTGTCATGCTTTTTACGATTACAAGGGATGTTTACATTCCTTGTAATAGGAATAAAAGTGACCCATTTTTATTTTTTTTAAACAGTGTAAAAATTAATAAATTCAATTAAAATAAATAAGAAAACAAAAATGTTTTTAAAGCGCCCCATCCCGACGAGCTTGCGCGCAGAAGCAAACGCATACTTGAGTAGGGCCGCATATAAAAACAGTGTTTAAAATTGCACAAGTGAGGTATCGCCACAATCGTTAGAGCGAGAGCAATAATTCTAGGCATAGACCTCCTCTGTAACTCAAAATAGGCAATCTATAGAATTTTTTAAATGTCGCCTATGGAGATTTTTAAGGGTAAACGTTTGATGCCATTCCACGAGCGGGCGCAATTTTGATGCGTGACATGTTGGGTATCATTTTACTCGGCGTAACATTATCTTTCACAATATAAAAAAAAAATTGGGCTAACTTTACTGTTGTCTTATTTTTTAATTCCAAAAAGTACATTTTTTTTCCAAAAAAAAAAAGTGCGCTTGTAAGACCGCTGCGCAAATACGGTGTGACAAACAGTATTGCAATGACCGCCATTTTATTCTCTAGGGTGTTAGAAAAAAATATATATGGTTTGGGGTTTTCAAGTAATTTTCTAGCAAAAAAAAACGGTTTTAAAAACTTGTAAACACTGTCTAAAAAACAGGCAAGGTCCTTAAAGCGGAAGTTCACCCTAAAAACATTTTTCTAACATTACATTGTGCATACTTCCAAAATTTACAGTATGCTTTTTTTTTTCTGTACATACCGTCTTATTGCCCTTTTCCACCCGGCTTCCGGGTTCTCACTCCCGTGGGAGTAGGTGTTCATATGAAGAGGTGTAGTGTCATGTGGGACTTCACCCAGATGATTGACGTCTTGACAAAAACTTCCCCCCCGGCTGATAAGGCGCATCACGAGTTTCTGAAAGAAGCCGAACTGCGAGTCGGCTCTATACGGCGCCTGGGTACTGACTAGGAGCCATGTAGAGCTGACTGCGCAGGCGCCGTATAGAGCCGACTCGCAGTTCGGCTTCTTTCGGGAACTCATGACGCGCCTTATCCGCCGGGGGGAAGTTTTTGTCAAAACGTCAATCATCTGGGTGAAGTCCCACATGACACTGCACCTCTTCATACGAACGCCTACTCCCGCGGGAGTGAGAACCCGGGAGCCGGGTGGAAAATAGATAAGAGACGGTATGTACAGCAAAAAATAAAAAAAATCAGCATACTGTAAATGTTGGAAGTATGCAGAATGTAATGTTAGAAAAATGTTTTTAGGGTGAACCTCTACTTTAAAGCAGAGTTCCACCCAAAAATGGAACTTCCGCTTATCCCACTCCTCACCCCCTTACATGCCACATTTGGCATGTCATTTTTTTGGGGAGGGAGTGGGACTTCCTGTCCCACTTCCTGCTTCCGCCGTGGGGTTGGTTAGGCGATTAAGCTTAATCGCCTACAGCAGCCCCTCCCTGTAGGCGATCGCATGGGACACATGACAGGTCCCATGCGATCGCCTGTCCAATCAGCGGCGGGCCGCGCCGCTACCGCATGCGTAGTTCCGCTCGCGCAGTGGATGCCCGGCCGTATAGCCGAAGGCCGTCACGGCTGGGTGCCCACAGTCGGAATGAAGACGCCGGCCTAAGAGGGGGGGGGGGAGGAGAGAGGAGCAGAGCCCCGGCCGGCACGTCGCTGGAACGTGGAGAAGGTAAGTGAATGTTTATTAAAAGCCAGCAGCTACACTTTTTGTAGCTGCTGACTTTAAATAAACATTACATTTGGATGGAACACCCCTTTAAGTTTTTAAGCACTCCGCAACCCATTTCATGCCATATTTGACATGTCTTTTTTTTTGGGAAGGGGTACCAAGTCTTGGCAGGTACCTCATGCCCACTTCCACACAGGCCACCTAGGAGACTCGAGCATAAGTTCTGCTCTCCCCCTCCCTGCAATATTCTGGGACATTGCACATGTGCAGTGCGCACTGAGCTGTGAAGCCGCATGCAATGCCCACACTTGTAATGCTGGGAGCCACATTGCTACAGTGTGGGTTTATTAAAAGTCAGTAGCTACACTTTTTGTAACCGCTGACTATTTAATAAACACAAAAAATGAGTGGAACTCTGCTTTAACGAATGACCCATCACAAAGACAAGGTAGAAGGAAATCGGCATCCTTTAAGTTTGATGGAGCACATACTGTAATACTATTTTCAAATACAGAGCTACTGGACTGCATGTACCCTGCAGATACTCCAGATTTTTTCATGTCTCGGAAAAGGGCATTCATTCAAACACACTGTGGAAAAAGTTATAGAAGAGCGCTGGAAGTATCGGTCATGAAACAATATTATTTGGCAAGCCAACCCTACACAAAATCATCACAACCCTGTAAAGTGATATTCCTTTACACACCTTAAAATAACACTGTACTAATACTATACATATATAGTAAAGTATTGGTTTGATACAAAATTGTATATACCTCGTTGTGTCTCCACGACGGGATCTTTATGCAGCTTTTGCCCATTTCCATGTGAATTACTAAACCATCTACATGTGGGATTGTATATTGGTAATTTCTAAGGTCCTGGAAAAAAAAAAAAATAAGACAACCACTAGTAGAACACTAACTAGGAGATCTATTACACACACAGGAAAACATGTGTTAACATACAAAAAACATCAGTACTTACAGTTAATAAATTAATGATAGTATTTCCAATCTCTCCATATACAGATTTTCGGTGTCTGTAACTCGTTATAGGAGAAGGGTACACTTTAAGAAAAAAATTAAATAGATTAAAAAGATTACTGCAATTAAACATCTTTTGGCTAGGCTCAGGTAATGTGTGGCTCTTTAGGTTCCATTCACACTTGTACGACTTCAAAGTCGCACGACTTTGGGATGCAACTTTTTATTTTTTTATGTTTTATTGCTATATTTAAACAATTAAAAGATACAAACATTAGTCAAACGGTGACAACAATACACAGACAATACAACGCTACAGGAGCAGGAGCCAGTACGGCAAAGGGATCATTAAACCTATAAATGTCAAAAATAATATATGTCAAAACTGATGCAACTGTGGATGGATGCGACTTGGAATGCGACTTTGACCAATGATAATGGACAACTGTAGCATGTATAACATTCAGGTGCTCTCCAGGATTGAGTCTGAAAGAGTGACTCCTCCCCAGGGCTAGAACTGAGCTCCAGTAGTAATCGGCGTGCGCTCCTTGCAGAAGGGCGTACGGCTCCTGGAGCCAGACAGGCAGGGCTTTCCTCCCCCAGCCTCAGTCTCTGCTGTCTCTGCTGTCAGACTCGCTCTGACCCACGATCCACCGCCCCGGATCCCCTGGTTCTCCCTTCCAGGAATCACCAGAGCCTTAAGGTAAGCCCCTGACACAGGGCGCTCCATCCACCCCTTGAACACCATTGGGCGGCCGTCCTTTTCAGGACAAGCCGCGGCTGCGGCCCTTGCGCTCCGTTCCCCCCCCTTCCTGTACCCGTACACACGCCATCACTGCCCAAGGCATCCCTCCACAACCTCTCCCCTTAATCTCCTCCGCTTCTGGGAGTCTTTTTTTTACAACCGCGCCGGCCTGATCACAATCGCGGCAGCCGCGAACTAGGAAAGGCCGCGGCTTCACCCGCGGCCTAGCGGTACGCCGGGCCATAGCCCCTGCAATCACCTAAACTGCCCTAGCAAGCCCCCTCCTACCCCAGAAAAGCAGCGGCTTCCCCACCATTATCCCAGTCTTTCCCAGCAGCACCAATCCACTTAGGATCACAGCCCCCATCCTGGATCCTGCTGCAGGATCGGCAGCCATCTTGCTGCACCCAGCCCCACTCTCCCCCTTCCCAATACTATCAGTACTTGATCCAGGGTTCGTCCGATCGCCTCTCAAGGGGTCAGGAAGGAATTTTTTTGCCCTACAGCAGCAGATTGGCCTAGCACTGCTGGGGTTTTTTTTGCCTTCCTCTGGACCAAGGCAGAGAGAGGATTCAACGAATCCTTGACCCCCCACCCCCCCTCCCACCCCCCCGGTGTTTGGCGACCATGGCTAATCTGCAATATTCTGCGGAAACCATTTGGGATCTGAGGCGATTTGTCGCAATATTGCCAGCCAGCACCAAAAAAGTCCTAGGAATTGAGCGACTATTGAGAAGCGATCGACGATCGACTATCAAAAATTGCAGACGTTTACCCAATCTAAGCACATATCATGTGCTTTGATCAACACAAGATCGGCAGTAAAACACAGACTAGAAATCCATGATTTCCTTCTACAACACGATTTAGACTGCCTCTTTATTACAGAGAGCTGGCTCACAGCCGACTGTAACACCATTCTAGGTGAATTGGTGCCAGAAAACTACCGTATTATAACGGAAAACAGAATAGGGCAAAGAGGAGGAGGACTGGCGGTGATCCATAAGACTCACCTTGCAATCACTAAACCAGTACTTCAAAACCCTCTTCCATTCATGGAAACCCTTACTCTGCAATTGCAAGTAAACTCCCAGGAGACCGTCCGGATCTTACTCTGCTACAGACCACCTGGCCCAAAATCGCAGCTGCTACCATCATTGACGGAGTTTATCTCCACTTATACCCTCAACAGCAAACAACTTTTGCTGCTCGGGGACCTAAACCTCTGGGCCAACTCCTCACAAGACCCTGTTGCCGACGCCTGCATTGACCATCTGGAAGGATTAGGGCTACAACAACTTGTTTGTGGGCCCACACATGCTTCAGGTCACACACTCGATCTTATTTTCAAACAAAATCTGGAAATAAAAATTCTGGAAAATGAACCATTGCCATGGACAGATCACCATGCAATCAAATTCATTATTTCCAATATCCCCCCCTTAACAAATACATCAAATCCAGTGACAACACACTGGACCAGATGTCAGAAGAAGCTCCACTCGGATCTCTTCAAAACCACGCTAAGGAAAAAAATACAAACAATTCAGCCGCATCAAACGGCCGTTGTAACACTGGATGCCATAAATTTGGCCATGCTACAGTCAGCCGACTTGGTAGCACCGAAACGTAAAACCCGCATCCGAAAAAACAACCGCAGCTGGTTTAACAACCAGCTGTCGTTACTGAAGCAAGAACGCAGAAGGGCAGAATCTGCCTGGAAAAGATGTTCTTCAGAGCTACACCTATCCATCTACAAGGCGGCGACAAGAAAATATCACAAAGAAATTTTCCAAGCCAAGAAAAATTATTTTTCGGAGGCTATCAACAGCGCCTTGAACCGCCCCCGCGAACTCTTCAAGATGGTCACCCAGACCATGAAACCAGGATGCATTGAAGCCCCTAGTTTGGACACACAAGAATTTTGCAATGAACTATCGGATTGCTTCATTAATAAAATCGAGGCAATCCGTGAAAGCATTCAGCAAAACAATTCCCCCCTCAGCCCCCCCTGCAGCCTCTCACACAGCACCCATAGTAATTCTCCTATATCAGGTAAGTTTACCCTGGAACCCATCTCCATTGAGACCACTAAGAATGTCATTGGCGCTTTGCGTAATAGCACAACGCCAAATGACATTATCCCCACAAAACTGCTGAAGGAATGCGCCGACATCCTGGCTCCTCCCATCACGCAACTTATCAACCAGTCTTTTCTTGGAGGGCATAGTGCCCTCACAGTTGAAAGAGGGTATAATTCAACCCATCCTGAAGAAACCCTCCCTGGACCCCAAGGACCCACTCCACCGCCGTCCCATAACAAGTCTCAATGTACTCTCAAAGATAATGGAGAAAGTAGTGGTACAACAGCTGCAACAGCATCTGGATACCCACAAGCTACTTGACCCATTGCAATCAGGCTTCCGCCCCGGACACGGGACGGAAACAGCATTGCTGAAAGTATGGGACGATGTTCTCAAGGCCGCAGACGAAGGAGAATCTTGTCTTCTAGTTCTGTTGGACCTAAGTGCAGCTTTCGACACGGTAGACCACAAACTATTACTGACTCGGCTTGCTGAAGTAGCCAGAGTCGCAGAAGGCGATTTATCTTGGTTCTCCTCTTTTCTGGAAAACCGATCGCAAACAGTGAAGTTAGGACCTTTTACGTCTGAGAAACGCACAGTTACATGCGGAGTCCCTCAAGGATCGCCTCTGTCACCAGTGCTGTTTAACATATATCTTCGTCCTCTTTTTGAGATTATCAGCAGCCAAAAACTGCTCTACCACTCATATGCAGATGATACGCAACTGTATTTCCGCATCTGCAATAGACAGGATCACCACCTCAATCTAGAGATGTCTCTCTTTGATAGAGGATTGGATGACAAAGAGTTATCTTAAACTCAATGGAGCAAAAACAGAACTTCTTCTGTTTCACGCCAAGCGCAGGAATCAACTTTCAACAGCGTGGACCCCCCCGCCTATTTTGGGCAAACTCATCACCCCTAGCGCCAAAGTCAAAAGCCTAGGGGTCATTTTTGACTCCTTTATGACAATGGACGCACAAATAGGGTCAGTAGTCAGCGGATCTCACCATCTGCTGCGCCTACTACGCAGACTTACTCCGTTCATCCCTAAGAGGATTTAGCGGTCGTGGTGGGAGCAATTGTAAACTCCAGGTTGGATTATGCAAATGCCCTTTACCTCGGACTCCCAAGTACCAAATCGCTCGTCTGCAAGTCGTTCAGAATACGGCCGCCAGACTTGTGACTGGGAAAAAAACCCTGGGAATCCATCTCACCTTCACTGAGAGCCCTTCATTGGCTGCCAGTTAAAGACAGAATTGCTTTTAAAGCTCTCTGTCTTACGCATAGATGTGTCCATGGGAATGCCCACCTTTATTTATGCGAAATAATAAAAGCTCATAACCCCAATCGCGTTTTGCGTTCCACTAATCAGAACCTGCTCCAGGTTCCGAAAGCCAACTTCAAGTCCAAAGGAGAAAGAAGATTCGCGATCCAAGGTCCTAGACTATGCAACGCTTTACCAACCAGCATTCGGTTGGAGGAGAACCACTTAGCATTCAGGAAAAAGGTCAAGACTTTTCTCTTTTGATATCAAAGGAGACAGGATCAACAAGCGCCCAGAGGCGATTCAGTTCGCATGTGCCGCGCTATATAAGTTTTCATTCATTCATTCATTCATTCATTCAGGTGTGACTTTCATGTGACTTGCTTACACTGCAGTCTATGGCACTCAAGTCACATGAAATTTAAAACAAAAGCAGTGCAGGAACCAAGTTAAAGTAGCTGTGACTTTAAGATGCACATATTTGAACAGTTGTCATTGAAAAACATGGGGTGTCACTTGTCATGCAACGTGTGTCCAAAGTCACATGACAAGTCGCACAAGTGTGAATGGAGCTTTAGTCCCAAAATATTTTGCTCTTTACCTGTGTCCTTTACTGTACAATCAGTAAAAATTTTTTTTTTTTTTTAGCTAAAGATCTGCTTGATGTAATAATCAATTTTGCGTGTGGAGTGTCGTGCAGTAATGCAAGGCTTTCTTCCTGGTGTGGAGTGTCGTGCTCTCCCCCTCACTTGGACTATAGGAGAGTCAGAACACTCTCTACGTTGCAGAAAGAGAAAGGAGCTGTGTGTTAGTGGAGTGTCCCGACTCTCCTGTAGTCCAAAGGAGGGGGCAATGACACTCCACACCAGGAAGAAAGCCTTGCATTACTGTGTGGAGTTACAGACAGAAGAACAGAAAGTGAGGATTTCTCACAAGAAATAGACACTTAAAAGCAAAATCGAAGGATGAGGTAAGTGAAGGAGAACTGCAACAAGGTAAAAGGAAGCTATTTAGGGGAAAAAAAAAAAAAAAAAAAATTGTACCTTTACAACCCCTTTAAAATTACATGCTCCCAAGAAACAGCAAAAAACGTTGGAACCCAACATTTTTAAATAGGGGAAGCTTTAAAAGCCCTTACGGGACAACAGATGAGTTAACCATGAATAATGGGCCTAGAATTTTTTGCTCCCACAGAGTGAGCGGAGATTGTAAAATGTGCGTATTTAACATGTGTAGCACCAATCAACATTTTCGTGAGTAGGTGCCCCGTACATGCATGTTCACTTTCAAATGAGAAAGATATACTTGGGCGCAATGTTAATTTTTTTTTCCCTTTTTTTTTCTTCTAAAAACTAGAATGTTTTAAATCACATAGGGCAATGCAATGCTGCCGTAGAAATTATTTTCAAATGATTTGGCTCTGCCCACTAGTGGGGAGGATTCTAGGCGGCAATCCTCCAATTCTTAGAGGAAAAACTGGCTCTACCAAATATCTACTCTCCAGCTAAATGCCTCTTGGGGGATTTGGAGGATATAACCAGTTCCCAGAAAACCCCAAGGATAGTATTTTTATGCCAAACAAATAAAAAAGTGCAGGCTCCAAGATAGAAGGATCCGGTCCCTCCATCTCTTCAATTTTGAGAGGAACTATTTAACAGAGCATTGCCAATGTACAAACTAACTTATAGCGGTAGGTATCGCCCTAACAAGTTTGAAAGAATATGGGCTGGGTGGATTACATCAGTATCTGGGGAGGTGTAGTATGTGTGGGGTGGCAAAGTAACCCAAGTAAGAAACTGGACAGAATGGGGATAATTGTACACAGAAGTAGCACCGAGTTTACTTGAGTATTTACAGCATGGTGGAGTGCATTCATTTTCAAAAAGTATTAGGTTTTAGTTTATTTTGCTTTGCTTCTTTGTTCTTTTTGCTCTACAACTCCATACGTAATCAAACAAATACGCAAAGGATTATTTTTTATATTATAGATAGCTCATCTGGCCCCGCCCTCCTGCCAAGTACCCCCACAGCAAGCAGCTTGCCATGGGGCACCCGAGCTGAGCCACTGCTCTGTATCCATTCAGACACGGAAATCGGGTCAGCCCCCCCCCCCCCCACCTCCTTGTTGGCTCACTGACTTTGACAGCAGTGGGAGTCAATGGTGCCCCCTGCTGTGTCTCAGCCAATCAGGAGGGAGAGTTGGATCGAGGGGGGCTGCTACACACAAGGTTTTTAACTTAATGCATGAGATAGATATAGATATATATATATATATATATATATATATATATATATATATATATATATATATATATATATATATATAGATATATATATATATAGATATATATATATATATATATATACACACATATACACATATACACACACACACACACACACACACACTACACACACACAAACAAACTAAAATTAGCTGGGGCAGCTAGGCAATGATTATTACATTCTTTATAAACACTTTCGTGGCTGGTATCTTCAATGTCAAAGCTTACCTGCATATTCAGCTCCCAATCTCAGCATCAAGCGAATGGAAAAAACTTTCGCCCAGGGTACTTCCATTTTCTGAATGAGAACTCCACACAAGAAAGGACTGTTGGGAACAGGCAATCCGGTGAGCTCTTGAAAAGTCGGTGTAAAGAACAGGACTCCGCCATGATCCTTACTACCCAGAAAGCTTTCTGTAAATGTGATATTGTCCAAATTGCCTATATATTTTCCTGTTAAAAATAATATACATAAGGTAATGGAAAAAGACTTAAAGTTAAAACAATATTAAACTTAACAATTAAAAACAAATGCAGACAGCTCCTGATGATTTTTTTTGCCGTAAATGATTCCTCCTCCCTGTCAGGGGTAACGTATGAGTCACACATGTGCATCTCAGAGTCCGTTACTGAATCCACTGTGTTGTGGCGATGCGATTCAAGTGCACATGTGTGAGAGCGATGTCATTTTTTTCCCCCCCAAGCTGACATTTTTTGCACAGGACACTTTTTGCCAATTCACAACAACGCTCTCCAGCTTTTAAAGCAACAAGAAAATAGCACGGCCTGTCTTGTGCATTCCTCGGATCAATTACTACAGGTGTTGGCGGGTTTTTATGAGGAGTTGTACCTTCCTACCTCAGTATATGCTCCAGAGGAACTAGAAGAGTAGCCGGCTACAATTATGTTTCCACACTTAACTGATGCACAACAGAGGGATCCCGATTCCCCGCTTACGCTGGAGGAACTGCAGATAGCTGTGGCAGAATTTCACAATTGAAAGGCTCCTGGGCAGGATGGCCTCCCCATGCAAATATATAAGCAATAGAGTCAGTATTACCACAATTATTAAAAGTTTAATGCTGTGAGGGAACAAAACACTTTACGTTCCACAATTTTGAAGGCCAATATCGTTCTAATTTTAAAACTTGGGGAAAAAATGGGGGACCTGGGTTCATACAGGCTCATATCGCTGTTACAGGCTGATATTAAGGTATTAGCCAGGGTACTGGCCCTTAGGCTGAAAGGAGTTATTACATCCGTCTTGCACTCTGACCGGGCCAGGTTTATGCCTAATAAATCCACTGCAGGAGGCTTTCTCTCAAAATGCAATCACTGGCGGACAATATTGGTCACAGGGCATTGCTTTCTCTGGACGCTATGAAAGCCCTTGATAGCATTGAATGGAAATACCTCTGGGAGGACCTTAGGAAATTCAGCCTCGGGGAGGGATATATGTCATGGGTATGCTTACTGTATTGTCACCCTCAGGCTGCTATTAGGGAGTCAGGTAGGTTGTCTCACACTTACTTTGGGGAGGGGCACGCAGCAGGGGGTGTCTTGTGTTGCCCCTGCTGTTTGCCCTGTCTATAGAACCATTGGCTATTCAAATCAGGGATAATCCTGGTATAACTGATATGGAGATAGGCAGGAAAAAGTAATGCTATACGTGGATGACAATGATTTTGCTAGGAGATACAGATGCCTCACTAAGACTATTGTCACAATTACAAAATTCATGGCTTAAGATAAATTGGTCCAAATCTGCACTAATGCTTACTGATGATGGAGAAGTAAGGACTGGCGATATATGCGATATACCACTTGCTACCTCCCTTAAATACCTAGGGAGTTGGGTGACACCATATATCAGAGATTATAGCCGACTTAATATATACCTGCTGATACTAATATTTTGAGAACGCATTTAAATTTTGAACTCTGTGCATATTAGTCGCCGGTGAAGTGAATATCATTAAAATTATCCTTATGCCCCAACTACTGTACTTTCTTTATAATACCCCAGTGGTGGTCCCTTTAAAGACCCCCCCCCCCAGATAAAACCTGCAACGCCCCAAAAACGACAGCAGTCTTGCATTGCCGAATCTGTGGTTATATTACTTGGCCTCGCAACGGCAACACCCGATAGGCACTATGCGTATAAATGTTGAGCGTAGCTCTTCTGTGCATGTTGTGCTCCATACGGTGGAAGGAAGCTCTATTCCGAGAGCCCTTGAATTACAGGCTTTTGGGAAACCTCATAAAACTTTTCCAACTTATAAGTTAATTCAGAAATTGTGAGATCAAGTCAAATACCCTCAGGGAGTGATGGGTATTACAGAATTTAGCCCCATTTGGTCAAATAATAGCCATCTTGAGTTAGCCAAATTACAGCATGGGGCCCTATGGAAGAAGCACGGAATGCCGCTTTACGGGAGGCATTTGAACTTCCACCCTCTATGCACTATTACATGCAATTACGGCACGCAATAGTGACACAGAGTAGAACTTCTGGTTGGTCCATATCTTTGGTACCCCGATTAAGGAGGCAGTAACCTTCAAGGGTTTTATATCCCAAAGTTATGCTATGTTGCTTCAGCTGTATCTACACAGACATCCCCCAAGAGTAAAGGCTAAGTAGGAGGGGACATTGGTCCATTAGCTGGGCAGGCTGTGACCACACGCTCCTTGAACATAACCTAGAGATTGATGCAGCTGTAAAGTATTTTGAGAGTCACATTTCTACTGTGTTTACCTATGAAAAATGGTTGTGGAACAAAATCACTTTAGTTTCCATTATTTCTTATGGAGAAATTTGCTTTGATATACAAGTGCTTTGGATTACAAGCATGTTTCTGGAACGAATTATGCTCGCAATCCAAGGTTTTACTGTACCTCTCAGCTTGCTGCTGTGGAACAGAGCGACAGAGGAGCAAAAGGAAGGTGGTTATGCACAGCTAAGGAGGGCAGCAGCTAGGTAAACCTTTTAATTTGTCCTTAATGGGCAAAGCATAGGTTCATTTCAATTGCACCTTCTACCTGAACTCTGGGAATATATTCAGCATTGTTCCCTTGACACAAGAATAAGACAGGTTGAGGTTATATTGAAACATGTACTGTTACCTTTCTGTGCATCTTTGTAGATGACCACCATAAGTTTAAATATATCCTTAGGGACAATGTCTTCATCTGGCAAACATTTTAAAACAACTACAATTTCTGGCTGACCTAAGCCATGTAATCCATTTGTAGCAAAGAACCAGCATTTTTCTGAAGCACCTGAACAAGTAGAAATACAAAAAACACAAGATTTTTTTCCAATATATTAGGCACCTATAAGTATGGCAAGTGTAAAGAAGATGATACGGAGTTGTTACTTACAAGTTACTATCTTGACATTCACAAGCAAGTTTGCATTTAAAATGAATGTCAATGGATTGGGCCCATCTTCATTTAAAAGCATCATTACTCCTGCATGAGTAGGACTGTTCTCCACTAGAGCCTCTGAAACAAAAGATATAAAATTCCCAGGTTTAGGGGGGCCTTATATCACATTTCCATACAAAGTAAAAAATAGCATACTGAATTATGCCATTGCATAAAATAAAATAGGTCTCCAATAGGTTTTTTTAACAGGTTTATTTTTAATTTCATCCATTTTAATCAGATGAGCAAATAAACCAAGTTTAACAAAAAGATCTCACTGGTTACCGTGCTTTGTACTACCTACAAATTTTTCTTTTCTTTTCAGCATAGTATGTGGTAAAGGTAAGGTTTTCAGCAGTCATTTGGAGACATGCCACATATCAGCTTAACCAGCTTATTAAATGAGTTTGGGAGCATTTGGAAAAACCACTTTACAAGCAATGAAAATTACTTACCACAACGACCACACTCATCTTAAACGGGTTGTTGTAAAGGCAGAATGTTTATCTTAAAGCGGAGTTCCACCCATTTAAAAGTCAGCAGCTACAAAAAGTAGCTGCTGACTTTTAATAAACAGATCCTTACCTATCCATCCCACAGGCAGCGTTTTTTCGGGCGTACGAAGCCTTGCCCCTCTCACCATCCATCCAGGTACGCACTGCACATGTGCGAGTCGTGCATTGTAAATGGCCGGGCAATCTCTGGGACCTGACGTGTCCCAGAAGATTGCAGGGAGGGATTATGGAGATGTGAACTTCCTTCTGGCACCAGGAGAAGAAGTGGGAGCTGGGTGCCTGTTAAAATTGGGTACCCGCTCCCCCCCCCCCAAAAAAAATGACAAGCCCAATGTGGCATGTCAGGGCGTCACCGGTTAGGTACTTAAAGTGAAAGTTCCATTTTTGGGTGCAGCAGCGCCCTCAGCCCCTCTAATACTTTTCTAAGGTTTATCTAGAACCAGCAATGTTACAGAAGTGTCTCAGCTGCCCAGGACTCCCCTCATTGGCTGATACAGCAGGGTGGCGCCATTGGGATATCGGAGAACTGGAGAAAGTGCAGAGAAGGGCAACCAAACTGATAAGAGGCATGGAGGAGCTCAGCTATGAGGAAAGATTAGAAAAACTGAATTTATTCACTCTTGAGAAGAGGAGAATAAGGGGGGATATGATCAACATGTACAAATATATAAGAGGTCCATATAGTGAACTTAGTGTTGACCTTAAACTGAATAACTCAACACCGAGGACAAGGGGGGCACTCTTTACGTCTGGAGGAAAAGAGATTTCACCTCCAAATATGGAAAGGTTTCTTCACAGTAAGAGCTGTGAAAATGTGGAACAGACTCCCTCCAGAGGTGGTTCTGGCCAGCTCAGTAGATTGCTTTAAGAGAGGCCTGGATTATTTCCTAAATGCACATAATATAACTGAGTACCAAGATTTGTAGGTAAAGTTGATCCGGGGTAAATCCAATTGCCTCTCGGGGGATCAGGAAGGAATTTTTTCCCCTCCTGTAGCAAATTGGATCAG
The DNA here is from genome assembly GCA_029574335.1 of Rana kukunoris. Classification (NCBI taxonomy): domain Eukaryota; kingdom Metazoa; phylum Chordata; class Amphibia; order Anura; family Ranidae; genus Rana; species Rana kukunoris. The sequence goes on along the minus strand of CM056049.1, from coordinate 110,343,977 downwards.
CGCTCTGCTGGGGTTTTTTGCCTTCCTCTGGATTAAATGTGGGTATGGAGTTGGGTGTATGGGATTGTACAGTGTTTTATTTTGTTTGTTTTTTTGTTTTGTTTTTTATTTGTGTTTTGTTTTTTATGGTTGAACTGGATGGACTTGTGTCTTTTTTCAACCTAGCTAACTATGCAACTATGGTTCCCACTGCTATCAAACAAAGTCAGTCAGCCAGCCAATGAGAAGAGAAAGTGCCGTGGCTCCGTGTCTGCTTGCTGTGGAGACACTCAACAGGAGGGAGGGGCCAAAAGCACCGAAGAGGGACCCCAGAAGAGGAGGGCTGCTCTGTGCAAAACCATAACACAGGGCAAGCAAGTACATCATGCTTGTTATTTTTAACTAAACAAACAAAACGAGACGTTATAATCACTCCAACTCTAAAAGTAAAAGGCAGTAAAAAAAATGAAAGAAAACAAATAAGAGAAATAAAAGCTGAATCTAATTGGTAGTTATAGACAACATAATATCCATTAGATGTAAAGGCTAAGTTTACCTTTTGAAAAATACAAAAAACATAAAATGCACATTTTCGCAGAAAAAAAAAAAAAAAAGTAAAATGTATGTAATTTTTGTAAATGAGCCTGCAAAGCTTTCGATCAGTGAATGGCAGGTGCAATGTCAGGCTCCTGCAGACTCTTTTTCCAGCTCTCTGTCTGTTCCAAGAAACAGGCTTTCAGTTAGATTGCTGGAGGAAATGTCTAAGGACTAGGAGTGCAGTGATCACCTACTGCATCTAATTGGGCTGGAGGAAGAGGAGGGAGCTGCACCAAGTGTCAAATTACTACGAGTGTGGTGATCACTTATAGTATCCAATTAGGAAGGCCGTATTATTGTTGGATCTAAAAGAAGACTGCATACACAGGTTGTAAAGTGTGTGGTCTGCATTAGACCTATGCTAGGCATACACTGAGCAGAATGTGTGGCGCTGCCAGCCAATTTCCAATCAATCAACAGTCAACTGTTCAATCGACTTTTGTCAAACTAGCAAGCTGGAGCATTTTTAGCCAAACAGTGGCTGCATCTGATTGGATACAATAGTATACAATACAATAGTCCACCAAGAGGACTCGGTACTGTTTGCATGGAGGAATCCATTACAATTCTGTTAAACTACAGAAATGGAACGGCCACACCTTTACCATAACTAGGGATGTCCCGGTAACGATACCAAGCATTTCCCCGACTACTTGTACTCGGGGGGAAATGCTCCGATGCCTCATCTGATACCTGGGCAGTCAATCAATCGGTGCGGCAGGGGAGTTGCAAGTCTTCTCTGTGCGGTCTTCTCCCCCCTGTGCTCCGTGTGCTGCCTTCTCCCCCCACCCCCCCCATGCGCTGCCTTCTCGGTGTACCGCCTTCTCCCCCCCGTGCTCCATGTGCTGCCTTCTCGGTGTGCTGCCTTCCCCCTCCCCTGCTCTGCCTTCTCCCCCCGTGCTCTGTGTGCTGCCTTCTTCCCCCCCCCCCCTTCCCACCCCCATGCTCAGTGTGCTGCCTTCTTCCCCCCCCCCCCCCCATGCTCAGTGTGCTGCCTTCTTCCCCCCCCCCCCCCATGCTCAGTGTGCTGCCTTCTTCCCCCCCCCATGCTCATGTGCTGCCTTCTTCCCCCCCCCCCCATGCTCAGTGTGCTGCCTTCTTCCTCCCCCCCCCATGCTCAGTGTGCTGCCTTCTTCCTCCCCCCCCCCATGCTCAGTGTGCTGCCTTCTTCCTCCCCCCCCCATGCTCAGTGTGCTGCCTTCTTCCTCCCCCCCCCCATGCTCAGTGTGCTGCCTTCTTCCCCCCCCCCCCATGCTCAGTGTGCTGCCTTCTTCCCCCCCCCCCATGCTCAGTGTGCTGCCTCTCTTTCCCCCCCCCCCATGCTCAGTGTGCTGCTTCCTTCCCCCCCCCCCCCATGCTCAGTGTGCTGCCTTCTTCCCCCCCCCCATGCTCAGTGTGCTGCCTTCTTCCCCCCCCCCCCCATGCTCAGTGTGCTGCCTTCTTCCCCCCCCATGCTCAGTGTGCTGCCTTCTTCCCCCCCCATGCTCAGTGTGCTGCCTTCTTCCCCCCCCATGCTCAGTGTGCTGCCTTCTTCCCCCCCCATGCTCAGTGTGCTGCCTTCTTCCCCCCCCCCATGCTCATGTGCTGCCTTCTTCCCCCCCCCATGCTCAGTGTGCTGCCTTCTTCCCCCCCCCATGCTCAGTGTGCTGCCTTCTTCCCCCCCCCATGCTCAGTGTGCTGCCTTCTTTCCCCCCCCCATGCTCAGTGTGCTGCCTTCTTTCCCCCCCCCATGCTCAGTGTGCGCCTTCTTTCCCCCCCCCCCCCCATGCTCCGTGTGCTGCCTTCTTCCCCCCCCCCCCCAGCTCCGTGTGCTGCCTTCTGACCCCCCCCCCATGCTCCGTGTGCTGCTGACCCCCCCCCCATGCTCCGTGTGCTGCTGACCCCCCCCCATGCTCCGTGTGCTGCTGACCCCCCCCCATGCTCCGTGTGCTGCTGACCCCCCCCATGCTCCGTGTGCTGACCCCCCCCCCCCCCCCCATGCTCCGTGTGCTGCCTCCCCCCCCCCCGTGCTCCCGTGTGCTGCCTCCCCCCCCCCCCCCGTGTGCTGCGTTTGCTGCCTTCTCTCCCCTCCCCAGTGCTGCCTTCTTCCCCCCCCCCCCCGTGCTCCGTGTGCTGCCCCCTCCGTGCCATCTTCTCCCCCCTCCGTGCCGGAGGTAGGAGGCGCTAAATCCGGCTCCTACCTTTTCCGAATGAACAGAGTCAGTAATCACTGACTCTGTCCATTCACATAACTGAGCATCGTAACCTGTGTTTACGATGGATGCTTTAGTTTATGAATGAAGAGGAGCTTCTCTCCATTAATTTTAGCTGAGGGTGCTGAGAAAGTTAAGACCCCTGATATCTCTCCAAAGAACCCCAACAGGGCCAAAAAAAAAATGCAATAAATAAAAAAAAATGTAAATAATAATATTAAAAAAGACACACTGATAATCCACCCCCTCCCCTAAAAAAAAAAAAAAGTGAAAAAAAAATACTGCCACTGTCACATGACATTTAAAAAAAAAGTATCGGTATTTGGTATCGGCAAGTACTTGAAAAAGAGTATTGGTACTTGTACTCGGTCTCAAAAAAGTGGTATCGGGACAACCCTAACCATAATATATCACTCAATGTCAGATAACAGTTACCTCCACTTTCTCCACTTGTCAGCAAAAGAGGCGGAAGGCCCAACTCATCATCCGGAATAAGACTCATCTCCCTGCCAACGCTTTTATCGATCCCACACAGCATTCGATAGTCTTTTGGTGAGGAAACACTAAAGGTGCTAGGTGCTTCCTCAGAGACAGGTACCTGCTCTTCACACACTTCAGAGGTACTCGACTTTTCAGGTGAATCGGATGGCTCTGTATTGTCTTGGAAAAGGCCAGCAACTTGCTGCAAGAAAATAAAAAAACATTAATACCAAGCTGCAAATTTTCCAGCTCCAATACAAAATAGTATTTATCTTTGGAATACTAAACATTCTAAAAGAAGAAATACAGGCACTAAAACCTTTAAAGCAATGATGCAAAAAACGCTCCAAGACAAGAGGTGGTGGAAGTCTAGATGCCCAGAACAAGTTTACAAGTATCTGTAAGCACTGTAAATTTGACAACAACCACCATTTTGCTAACCTACATAACTTTTAGGGCCCTTTCCCACATACGGATTCTGTGAGGCTCAGCGCTGATCGCTCCGTTGATCCCTGCTGAGCTGGCAGATGACAGGGCGGTCCCTGCACACTATGCAGAGATCGCCCTGTCAGATCTCGGCTCTCCCCTATGGGGGGGGAATCGGATGAACACAGACCGTCTGTCCGTGTTTACCCGATCCGATGACGGATGGAAAAATAGAATTTTCCTCTGTCTGCCCTTATATCTACAGAAATCTCCCTTTTCTCTCATGTCATAGTTGGAGTTTAAAGCCGGAACACACGAACAGTAAAACCGACAGCTCTGGTCATAACCGCTGCAATAACCATGCAAAGTTAGTTCAGGTGTGTTCTGACAGGGGGATGTCCCCCATTCATTTTTTTTTTTTTAAAGGCGCTGTGGTGGTGGGATTCCGTAGGGGCCAGAGGGAAGATAAGATATTATTGTATGCAGACGATGCGCTAATCTACTTAGGCGACTCTTCTGCATCTCTGCAGGCAGTGATGCAGATCATTGGGAAGTTTGGTTGCTTCTCGGGGTTTGCCATTAACTGGTCAAAGTCAATCCTGATGCCTATAGACAAAATGGAGGGACCACTGCCACATGGAGCAGAGCAGATTGTTATAAGCAACAGTTTTAGGTACCTAGGAGTGGTGGTATCTCCAGATCCGGCAGAGTATCTCCAGCTAAATCTGGGCCCACTATTGGCCAGACAGAAGGAGAAATGCAATAGTTGGTGTAAACTTCCACTATCGGTGGTAGGACGGGCAAACCTAATTAAAATGATATGGGCACCACAGCTCCTGTACGTCTTCCACAATTCCCCTATGTGGATTACAAACAAATGGTTTAAACAAATTGAAACATTGATGAGAGGCCTGATATGGAAGAAGAAGACAGCCAGGATTAGCCTAGCTACCCTTCAGTATAGAAAGGATAGGGGAGGTCTTGCTGTCCCACATCCTAAAACGTATTTTTTGGCTGCTCAGACTCAACACCTAGCGGGATGGGGACGGGAAAAGAATGAGGACTATTTGTAATATGGTAACGAGTTGTGCCCCTACATTAGTGGCAGCATCTCACCTAGAAATACCTAGCATACCAGGCTCTGCCCCGACAGGTATTTTGCTTAAAAGGGTTTGGGGGGAGGTTAGGAAAGCCCTGGGAATAAAGGGACCGTTGCCCTTTACCCCGATATGGCATAACCCAAGAGACCCGGAAATACAGGATCTAAGGGGATTCGCTGTGTGGAAGGAGAAAGGGATACATTTTGTCGAGCAGTTGTGTCAGGAATTCCAGTTAAATCCAAAGGGATTTTATCAGTACCTCCAACTTCGAAATGCGCTACAGGTACAACAAAAAAACACAATCCCTAATAACATCGGCAGCCCCCCTAATCAAGGCAGTACTCGAAATAGAGGATCGGAAAGGACTAATTTCCAAAATATATAGGGAACTACTATCTAGGGCCCAGGATTATACATCCTTAAAATGTCGCAGCAAGTGGGCTGAAGATGTAGGGAATATAGACGAAAGCCTTTGGAAAAGGGCCGTAGAATGTATTCCCGTAGTATCGATATCAGCATCACATAGATTGTCACAGCTATTTATTTTGCACCGGGCATATAGAACACATGTACAGGTGGGGAGGAAGAGACTCCCCGCTATGCCCGAAGTGCAAAATACATCAGGTCGATTTTATACACCTGATCTGGAGATGTCCAAAACTACACCAGTATTGGGAGGAGGTCTCCCAGTGCATAAGTAGACTTGCACAGACACACATCCCACTGGACCCCCTGGTATATATATTGGGGTCCATATAGACACCTTCCCAAAAGGAATTTATATAATGTTAACTAGAGTATTATATCTAGCAAGAAAACTTATAGCACGATACTGGATGGCACCAGAGGTCCCCACGGGAAGGCAGTGGATTCTACTATGTAAATAAAGAAAAAATTCCGCGCCAATAGCTCAATACAGTAGTGGACTGATAAAAATTGGAAAAATATAAATATAGTGGAAAATGACACACATATAAATATATCAAGCTGCTCCTCAAGTGACAATTAGTGTAATCTAATGGACAAAGTGATAAAGGAAAAATAGAGGGCGCTGGGGTATAAGGGTGGTTGTACTACAAACACGCTAGAATAGGTCTCCAAACGATAAATGAGAGTATTAAATAACCCAAAAATGTATATATATGGTGAAGCAATGAAATCAAAATGTGCAATACAATGTTGGAACCAATTATGGTAACTGGTATAGCATATAACGTGTTCTAATATTGACCAAACAGTGCAGTCCTTAAATTCCAAAGGAAAAAGAGGTGAAGAAATAAAAAGAAGAAATTCTTCAAAGAAAATCCACAGTTCCTTCACCAGGCAAATTGAATCACCCCAATCGTGCTCAAAAATAAGGATCCGCTTACCAGATGGTCATGACCTCTTACCCAAAAGAAGGTCAATCTCGCTTTATGCAGGATTATGCCTGCATTCATTTGGAAGAAATTCTTCACCACCAAGCAAAAAAGAGTTTCACTCCATAAAGAGGTACATGGAATAAATGGACAGAGAAAATGCTCCCATAGCGCGATCAATTTAATTTAAAAATGGAATAAAAACAAAAACAAGCCAAATGGCTACTTACAAAAAACAGTGCCCTATCCCGGCACTGAGGCTGCAGGCAATCAACAAGCTGGGGGTCAGTTGGCACACTCACGTGTGGCGGCCTCGCTGTGATGCGTTTAGGGAGCAGTAGTTCCTCAGAGGACCGTGGCTGTGTGAATAAACTCCGCGTTGTGACAACTCGTGGTACGTCTCTGTGACAGACGCCGGGAGAAGGACACAGGGTGTGCATGTGACCAGGCTGCGCCGACCGACGTACGTTTCGTATGGATAACGTCTTCAGGGGGGCGTGCCTGGTCACTGGAGGTCACGTCTTTTATGCTGGGACGCGGACAGGAGGTCCGGGAACAAAGCAAAAAAGATTCAAAAAACTTTATGTGTATACAACGGGTGCAGCTAGCTTGCCTCTGCAATCTCAGTAGCGGCTTAGGTTTACAGTACAAAAAGACAATTGAATACAATGGCTGTAAATATTGACTCTTAAACCAAGAATCTAAACCAAATCTAAATCAGACTTGGTCTCCATTCACTCTAATTGGAAACTGATGGCATAGTGAATAGATTACAAAGGTGTGGAACATAGTAGTATATCTACCCCATAGATGTCGATAATACATGATTATTACAAAATGGTAGGGGATAGGGTCTGTTATGTAAATCCACAACATCACCTATGGAAGAATATATATATTGATCATGTTTGAGGGCCAGCATGCAAAGGTATCTAATAGATGTGTTTATTAAACAACACTAAAATAGACCTGCTAGGTCCATTAAAACTAGATATTTAGTTGTAGGTCAACAAACACGAAACTAAAAATTCCTTTGAAATTTAGCAAACCCATTTGCCAATGGATATGTTGAATGGACCACATTAATTGACCCACTTGGTCACATTTTAGCTTGATATTTAGTTGTCGGTCAACATACACGAAACCAAAATTTGAACAAATGGGATAAACTGTATAACAAAAAATCTTAAGTTGTCAGTAAATATAAAGGGACCACCCAGCCAATTAGACGGAGTGGCTCGGGGAAGGTTCTGATAGTGAAATTAAACTCAGGGTGGTCGTGGAGTTATTAATCATTGGAGAGGAAGCAATTCAGATCGAGTTCAATATTGAGCCCATAGGGCTGCATACTTCTCATTTTGTACAGCCACATGGTTTCATTCTGGGAAATCTTTCTTCTCATGTGGGTCCCTCTCCAGTGATTTGAAATCTTATCTATACCATAAAATTTACAAAGGCTTGGATTACTATCATGACATTTCTTAAAATGTCTTGACACACTATGGTTCATAAAACCTTTTTTGATATTTGCCAAATGTTCACCTATGCGAACTCGAAGCTTACGTGTTGTTCGACCAACGTACTGGAGAGAACAAGGACACTCCAAAACGTAGGTCACGTAGTCCGAGTTGCATGTGATTAATGGTTTAATTTTGAAGATTTCTTGAGTTACATTGGATTGAAAATGCGTTCTTTTTTTAGGGGCTCCTGGTATCTTAGTAATTTGACATGCTTTGCACCTAGTGCAATGATGAAAACCAGAACCATCCAGAAAGGTGGACATTTTCTTTGGAGGCTCTGGGACATTGCGTGCAATTCGATTCCTAAGGCCTGGAGCCCTTCTATACACAAACTTGGGTCGTGATGTTAAAGTGGATTTCAAAATTGGATCTTTTAAAAGAAGTGGCCAATGTTTTTTGAAAATGGTTTCGACCTGTCGATATTGTCGGTTAAAACCCGTAATAAAGGCGATTTGACCATCAAAGGTTTTTTTTGGCTTGCTGATCAATAAGGACTCTCTTTCCATTTGTGCTACTTGGTTTTTAACTTTGACTAAAGACTCTCTATTATAACCTTTTTCTAGAAATTTATTGGTTAGTACTCCCGTTTGATATGTAAAGTCTTCATCAGTGGTACAATTCCGCCTAAGCCTCATAAATTGGCCTTTCGGTACGGCTCCTATCCACCGTGGATGGTGACAGCTGCTCGTTGGAACAAAACCATTTCTGTCTGTTGGTTTGAAGTATGTTTTTGTCTCGAACTTCATTCCTTTTTTCTTGATGGTGAGATCAAGATAGTGGATGGATTCCATACTTTTCTCTGCTGTAAACTTAAGGCCATAATTATTTGAATTCATCATTAGTAGAAAATGGTTAAGACTCGTGGAAGGTCCTTCCCAAAATAATATCACGTCGTCTATGTATCTACGATAAAATACTAGCGACTGATGCTGATTCGCGAAAATTCTCATTTTCCCATTTGTTGAGAACTATGTTGGCAACGCTCGGGGCATATCTTGCCCCCATGGCTACACCACTGCATTGATTATAATATTGGTGGTTGGCCCAAAAGCAGTTGTTGGTCATAGCCAACTGAAGACCTTTCACTAGAAATTGGATCTGTACTTTTTTCATTGCGCCTTGGCGGGTTAAGGCCCACTTAATTGCTTGCAAAGCGTCACAATGACGGATATTCGTATAAAGGGATTCAATGTCTACTGTAACCATTATAGTAGTGGCCGTAGCTGCCACTTGTTGTAGTGCCACTATGAGATCTTTACTGTCCTTAAGGTAGGAGGGACTTAAGGATACCAACGGTTTGAAATAACTGTCAAGGTACTCCCCTAATCTCGAGAAAATAGATTCAATGCCACTGATAATTGGTCTTCCTGGCGGGGCCTCTTTACTTTTGTGAATTTTGGGTAATATGTACATTACAGGTGTCTTAGGAGCATGTATCTTAATATATTTGGCTTCTTTATTATCCAATAATTGTCTAGATACTCCTTCATCTACCCATTCACAAAGAAGTTCTTTAAGATTACTAATTGGATTGGTTTTAATTACTTGATATGTGGATGTATCTCCCAAAAGTCTTTGCATTTCCATATCGTAATATTCTTTCGTGAGAATCACTAGCCCTCCGCCCTTATCAGCTGGTCTTACTACAATATGTTTGTTCTCTTCTAAACTTTTGATACCTTCCCAAATTTTACGATCAGATTTGTAGTCAGAAACTTTCATTTCTCTAATTTCATCCTGTACCATGGTTTTGAATGCCTCAATCTGATGGTTCGTGCCCTTTTTGGGGTTGAAGGTGGAATTGTTTTTTAATCCACTATGTTTGTATAGAATGGTGGAATTAGGCACTATACTGCTGTTATCTTTACCTGCAAAGAATTTCTTGATATTGAGTTTTCTGATATATTTTTCAATATCTACGAATACCTCAAATTTATCAATATTTTTATTCGGTGCTATTCTAGCGTGTTTGTAGTACAACCACCCTTATACCCCAGTGGATTCTACTAGTGAATTCCTTACTATTTAGAGAAAGACTAACATATAGTCGTAGGGGGGAAACCGGGAAATTTGATCAGATTTGGCAAACATGGCTGTGCGACGACAGACTTTCTCCGCCACAGTCGATAAGGGATAGACTACAGAGATAAATATAAAGAATAGGGAGGAGTAGTGTACGAAAACAAGAAAATAAATGAGGTAAAATTAAATGTTCATGATAAATAAGGTGGTGTGGGTAGGGAAGGGAGGAAGGGAGGGTGGTAAATAGAAACACGCACAAAAGAATGCACAAAAGGGATATAGACAAAAAAAAAGGGAGTAAGTCTGGGAACTAGAGTTTTACATATTTTATTGTCTATATAATATGCACTGTATTTTGTATTTGAATATCCGCACAAAGTGTATGATAAAAAATAAATGATTTAAAAAAAGGCGCTGTTAAGATGTCCTGTCATCTCTTCCGGGTTACCATAGTGGAGACCTGATCAAGGCCGATCCTGGCTTTCTTCAGGTCTCCGACTAGCCAGCGGATATGCCAGTTAGTAGCCGAGGTCTCCCGGTGAAATGGGGCAGCCTGAGCGAGCCGCAGAAGGCCGCGAGAGGACAGTGGAGGACGTCTTCTCCAGCTGCTGGTAACAACAACAACAACAACCAACTACTAAGTGGCTGGTAAGCCGCTCCAGTTATTAAAAGAGCTGACCATCGTACCAGGTACGCGATTTAAGTGGTTAAAGTGAAGCTAAACTCTACAATACTTCCCTTCCTTCAATGGACATAACATCCCTCACCGACACCAGCATCTTCTACCCGGCTTCTTCAGGGTGCTGTGCTGCAGCCATTTTTATTGGCCAGCATTAGACGTCACTTCCGTGCACGGGCAGGTGCGAGTCATTCCGGCACACAATTTTATGCCGAAAATGTAAACCGAGCTGCACTTGCACAGCTCTGTGTACATTCCAAGGAAGACTGCAAGCAGGTAGGTTTCTTTTATTATTATTATTCTATATTATAAAGACCCTGCCAGCTTGTAGTTTTCAACCTGCCAGTTAGAGTTATTGTCAAACATATCAGCGCTGATAAAACTTGGTCTGGACACCCATCTTTAAAAAGAAAAAAAAGGTTGGTACAAAAGGACCAACGTCTCTCAAAACTACAGTAAATGGATAGCACCAGCAGCAAGTCTCACCAAGGCACTGTCCGGAGAGAGCGGGGAAGCTGCATCAGAATCCTGCGTAGATTTTTTCCCAACAGCAGCAAGTTTACTTGTATCAGCAACTTCTCCATTAGGTAATAAGCCATCAGCAAACCACACCCTCTTCTGTTCTTTCTGATTCAGGCCTGAAATGAAAGAACAAATGAGAAATCACTGGTTAGAAAGGGAATTTAGAATCTCTAAATTATAAAAGAAAAAAAAACAAATAAACATACACCACAACATGAAAGTAGAACTATAGGCAACCCCCCCCCCCCCCATTTTGTATACAGCCAGGGAGGGTTAAAAACACTTTGACATCTATGTCACAATCAGGGAGATTTTTCTTCACTTCCTGTCCCATAACCAAAACAGGAAGCGAGACTAAATTCCTCCAAATAAAAAAGATAATGTCTGGTTGTCACCAGGGTTACCAGAACTGTCCTCATTTTAGGATTTTCCCTCTTACTGTTCTACGGACAACCCAAAATTTGGGATTTCCTTTTACTATCAATTAGGTCAATTAAATATTTGGACACAGGTGCAATTTTTTTCTCCCCAGGTATTTATCAAAACATATTGAAGCTATAGTTATATAATGGATTTGGTCTGAAAGTACACACTCTCGGGTTTGAGGGTATGTACATCCAAATCGGAGGAAGGGTTTAGGCAGCCCTCAAAAATTCCACTTGCTTGCTTGCATTTTGCGAGTGGAATTTAGTGCAGGGCGAGTGAGGAGCGGGGGTGAACCAGGCTGACCGTTTCCTAGATGAATCGATCAGCCAGGAAACTGTCAGCCGAAGGACACCGAGAGCGGCAGGACTGGACTGCCCTGGCGCCGCTTTGAGCCGAGGCTGCAGCGCTCTCCTTCTCCTCCTCTTGTATCACACACACAGCAGGCATCTTCCGCTGTGTCATGGAGCTGGGTCTGTATTTTTTACATACAGTACTGTAATCTTAACCCCTTCCATACAGGGCATTTTCACCCCCTTCCTGCTCAGACCAATTTTTTGTTTTCAGCGCTGTTGCACTTTGAATGACAATTGCGCGGTCGGGCAACACTGTACCCAAATTAAATCGTTATGTTTTTTCCCCACACAAATAGAGATTTCTTTTAGTGGTATTTGATCATCTCTGCGGTTTTTATTTTTTGCGATATAAACAGAAGAGCGACAATTTAAAAAAAAAACCCAATATTTTTTCCTTTTTATTTAATACATATCACAATATTTTTTTTTTTTTAACTTTTTTTCCCCTCAGTTTAGACCGATACGTATTCTACGTATTTTTGGGGGAAAAAAACCCCGCAATAATTGTATATTGATTGGTTTGAGCAAAAGTTATAGCGTCTACAAAATAGGCGATAGATTTATGGCATTTTTATTTAATTTTTTTTACTAGTAATGGCGGCGATCTGCGTTTTTTTTTTGTGACCGTGACGTTGCGGCAGACATATCGGACACTTGACACGTTTTTGGGACCATTCACATTTACACAGCGATTAGTGCTATAAAACTGCACTGATTACTGTGTAAATGTGACTGGCAGGGAAGGGGTTAACACTAGGGGGCGCTGAAGGGGTTAAAATGTGTCCTAAAGTATGTTCTAACTGTAGGGGGACTCACAGGGGGAGGAGATCGATGTGTGTTCCTCTGTACTGGGAACACACATCGATCTCCTCACCGCTGACAGGAGGTGGATCTGTGTGTTTACCCACACAGATCCACACTCCTGACGTGATTGCCGGAAATCGCGGGTGCCCGGCTCTAGAACGCCATGAACAGGACGTTGTGCAACGTCCAGTCTCATCGGCGAGGGGATGACCATAACGTCATTCCCCTATGGCCAGGTAAGGAAGGGGTTAAAGATTACAGTATACTGTATGTAATGTGTCTGTTTACTTTTTTGAATTTGGCGCCGTTCTCCAACCCATGCGCCGTAACGTCGCAGGGAACAGTGATCGGCAGCACATGGGCACTGTGTGAATCGAGCGAGCACCCGCTCGCTCACACAGCGGGGATGCATCGCAGGATCCAGGGACAAGGTAAGTAAGTTTGTCTGGATGCTGCAAGGTAAGCCGCGCCGATGCACACTCTGCACATCTACCCCAAGCGTGACTCGGGGTTACCGATCCTAGCATGGAAAAACCACCCCGAGTCACGCTCAGGAATACCGCTAGGAGGGTTAAGAATAGCCATCCCTCAAATTCATCAGAGAGCTAGCAGCAACATTAGGAGTGGTCAAATCAACCATTTGGTACATTGGGTACATTCTGAGGAAATTAGAACACACTGGTGAGCTCAACATAAACAGGCCTGGATGTCCACAGAAGACAACAGTGGTGGATGATCGCAGGATCCTCTCTATGGTAAAGAAAAGCCCATTCATAACATCTAGACAAGTGAAGGACACTCTCCAGGAGGTGGGCGTATCATTGTTAAAGTCTACAATCAAGAGAAGACTTCACAAGAGCAAATACAGAGAGTTCACCACAAGGTGCAAATCATTCATAAAAATAGAAAAGCCAGATTAGACCTTGCCAAAAAAAAAAAAAAAAAAACACATCTAAAAAAGCCAGACTAATTCTGGAAAAGCATTCTTTGAACGGATGAAACTAAGATTACCCACTTAAGACCCGGACCAAAATGCAGGTAAAGGACCTTGCCCCTTTTTGCGATTCGGCACTGCGTCGCTTTAACTGACAATTGCGCGGTCGTGCGACGTGGCTCCCAAACAAAATTGGCGTCCTTTTTTCCCCACAAATAGAGCTTTCTTTTGGTGGTATTTGATCACCTCTGCGGTTTTTATTTTTTGCGCTATAAACAAAAATAGAGCGACAATTTTAAAAAAAATGCAATATTTTTTACTTTTTGCTATAATAAATATCCCCCAAAAATATATAAAAAAAACATTTTTTTTCCTCAGTTTAGGCCGATACGTATTCTTCTACCTATTTTTGGTAAAAAAAAAAAAAAAAAAAAAAATCGCAATAACCGTTTATCGGTTGGTTTTCGCAAAATTTATAGCGTTTACAAAATAAGGGATAGTTTTATTGCATTTTTATAAAAAAAAAAATTTTTTACTACTAATAGCAGCGATCTTTTTCGTGACTGCGACAATATGGCGGACACTTCGGACAATTTTGACACATTTTTGGGACAATTGTCATTTTCACAGCAAAAAATGCATTAAAATTTGCATTGTTTACTGTGGAAATTACAGTTGCAGTTTGGGAGTTAACCACAGGTGGCGCTGTAGGGGATGTGTGCCTATGTGTTGTGTTTACAACTGTAGGGGGGTGTGGCTGTAGGTGTGACGTCATCGATCGCGTCTCCCTATTACAGGGATGACGCGATCGATGATACAGCCACAGAGAAGCACGGGGAAGCCGTGTGTACACACGGCTCTCCCCGTTCTTCCGCTCCAGGGACGGATCGCCGCACTGCAGCGGCGATCGGGTCCGCGAATCCCGCGGTCCCGGAGCTTCAGGGATGTGTCCAGCCGTGCCATTCTGCCGACGTAAATGTGCAGTAGGCGGTCCTTAAGTGGTTAAAAAGGGGTTGTAAAGGTAAAAAAAGTTTTCCTAAATGGCTCTCTTTTCCTTAGTGCAGTCCTCCACTTACCTCATCCTTCGATTTTGCTTTTAAAACGTCCTTATTTCTTATGAGAAATCCTCACTTCCCATCTTCTGTCTAACTCCACACAGTAATGCAAGGCTTTCTCCCTGGTGTGGAGAAAGCCTCTTGACGGGGGGAGGGGGCTAGCAGGATAGTCAGGACGCCCACTAACACAGCTCCTTTCTCCATCTGCAAAATAGAGAGCGTCCTGACCCTCCTGCTCGCCCCCGTCAAGAGGCTTTCTCCACACCAGGGAGAAAGGGTTGCATTACTGTGTGTAGTTACAGACAGAGGAACAGGAAGTGAGGATTTCTCAGAAGAAATAAGGACATTTAAAAGCTAAACCGAAGGATGGGGTAAGTGAAGGAGGACTGCACTAAAGGTAAAAGGAAGCTTTTTAGGGGGAGAAAAAAAAAAAAAAAAAAAAAGTACCTTTACAACACCTTTAACCACTTAAGGCCCATTCACGCCGATATACGTCGTCAGAATGGCACGGCTGGGCACAATCACGTACCTGTACGTGTCTCTTTAGGCTCAGCCGTGGAGTCGCGACCCGGTCCGAAGCTCCGTGACCGCGCCCGCTGGACCCGATCGCCGCTGGTGTCCCGCAAACGGGCACCAGAGCTGAAGCACGGGGAGAGGTGTGTGTAAACACCTTCCCCCTTCCTCATTGCGGCAGTGTCAGTGATCGTCTGTTCCCTGATATAGAAAAAGACGATCACGGATGTTACACGTCCAGCCCTGCCCCCCTACAGTTAGAAACACATATGAGGTCACACTTAACCCCTACAGTGCCCCCTAGTGGTTAACTCCTAAACTTCAATTGTCATTTTCACAGTAATCAGCGCATTTTGTAGCACTTTTTGCTGTGAAAAAGGACAATGATCCCAAAACTGTAAAATTTGTCCGATGTGTCTGCCATAATGTCGCAGTCACAAAAAAATAAAACCAACAACACACACACACACTGATCGCCGCCATTAGTAGTAAAAAAATAAAATATATATATTAATAAAAATGCTAATAAAAATGCTATAAAACTATCCCCTATTTTGTAAACGCTATAAATTGTGCGCAAACCAATCGATATACGCTTATTGCGTTGTTTTTTTACCAAAAATAGGTAGAAGAATATGTATCTGCCCATATATTTTTGGAAATGCAAATATTGAATTTTTTTTCAAAATTGTTGCTCTATTTTTGTTTATAGCGCAAAAAATTCAAACCGCAGAGGTGATCAAATACCACCAAAAGAAAGCTCTATTTGTGGGAAAAAAAGGACGCCAATTTTGTTTGGGAGCCACGTCACACGATGGCACAATTGTCAGTTAAAGCAACGCAGTGCCGAATCGCAAAAAGGGGGAAGGTCCTTAAGCTGCATAATGGTCCGGGTCATAAGTGGTTAATCTGTACCAAAATGACAGGAAGAAAAAATAAATAAAAATAAATATTTTATATCTTTTCATGTTACAACACTGAAGAAGTTAAACTTTACTACAATGTAAAGTAGTGAGTGTACAGCTTGTATAATAAAGTAAATTTGCTGTCCCTGCAAAATAACTCAACACACAGCCATTAATGTCTAAACCGCTGGCAACAAAAGTGAGTACACCCCTAAGTGAAAATGTCCAAATTGGGCCCAAAGTGTCAATATTTTGTGTGGCCACCATTCATTTCCAGCACTACCTTAGCCCTCTTGGGCATGGAGTTCACCAGAGCTTTCTAGGTTGCCACTGGAGTCCCCTTCCACTCCTCCATGACGACATCACAGAGCTGGTGAATGTTATAGACCTTGCGCTCCTCCACCTTCTGTTTGAGGATGCCCCACAGATGCTCAATAGGGTTTAGGTCTGGAGACATGCTTGGCAAGATCATCACCTTTACCCTCAGCTTCTTTAGCAAGGCAGTGGTTGTCTTGGAGGTGTGTTTGGGGTTGTTACATTGGAATATTGCCCTGCGGCCCAGTCTAAGAAGGAAGATTATGCTCTCCTTCAGTATGTCACAGTACATGTCGGCATTCATGGTTCTCTCAATGAACTGTAGCTCCAGTGCCGGCACCCCTCATGCAGCCCCAGACCATGACATTCCCACCACCATGCTTGACTGTAGGCAAGATACACTTGTCTTTGTAATCCTCACCTGGTTGACACCATCTGAACCAAATAAGTTAATTTGGTCTCATTAGACCACAGGACATGGTTCCAGTAATCCATGTCCTTATGGCCCATACACACGATCCGAATATCGGACGAAAACGATCGTCCGATGATGGATCGTACGATTTTCGGATCGTGTGTACACTACTTTCGACAGCCGATCACGACCGTTCATCCGATTAAATTCGATCGGACAAGCGCGAAAAATTCTCGTCCGATGGTCCGATTTTCGTTTAGTCAGTACAGCCGTCGTCCGACAATACAATACAAATACATTACAACACGTGACATCACTTCCAATCGTTTTTTTCTATCGTACGAGAATTTTCGTGAGTTTAAAAACCTATTTTATTTTACTCGCGATTATTAAGCGAAAAAAGTCGTACGATCCGTCGGCCGATATTCGGATCGTGTGTATGGGCCATTAGTCTGCTTATCTTCAGCAAACTGAGGGCGCTCTTTTGCATCTTCAGAAGAGGCTTTCTTCTAGGACGATAGCCATGCAGACCAATTTGATGCAGTGTGTGGCATATGGTCTGAGCACAGACAGGCTGACCCCCCCACCCCTTCAACCTCTACAGCAATGCTGGAAGCACTTATACGTTTATTTCCCAAAGACAACCTCTGTATATCACGCTAAGCACGTGCACTTAACTTCTTTAGTCGACGGCCTGTTCAGAGTGGAACCTGTCCTGTTGAACTGCTCTATGGTCTTGGCCACCATGCTGCCGTTTCAGGGTCATGGCAATCTTCTTATAGCCTATGCCATCTTTATGTAGAGCAACAATTATTTTTTTAGATCCTTAGAGTTATTTGCCATGAGGGGCCATGTTGAACTTCCAGTGACCAGTATGAGAATGATGACACCAAATTTAAACACACCTGCTCCCCATTCACACCTGAGACCTTGTAACATTAACAAGTCACATGACATGGGGAAGGAAAATGGCTAATTTGGCCCAATTTGGACATTTTCACTTATGGTTGTACTTACTTTTGTTGCCAGCGATTTAGACATTAATGGCTGTGTGTTGAGTTATTTTAAAGGGACAGCAAATGTACAACGTGATGCTCCTCTCTGGCCATTGGGTGACCCCGAATGATGTATAATGATACACGCAGGAGTTACAGTGCCTTGGGCATCTGCTTTGAATATTAGCATGCGCCGTGTAGTGAGCACCACAGATAAATCACCAGAAGCCATATTCAGTCATATGAGACCTTGCCTGTCTTTTCTGCAGAAAAAAAACCTAACCCCTGGTAACTTTTTTTTTCCATCACTACCTCTGCTTTAAAGCGGTTGTATAACCGCTGACACTTTTTTTTTTGGTACACCTGTAAGGCAAAAGGCATAATGAGCTAGTATGCACCGCATACTAGCTCATTATGAAATACTTGCCTTAGAACGAGGCATCAGTATCTCAGCCGGTGCACGCCGAGGGAGATGACATTTTGCCATTGGCGTGTTTTCCGGATATCGCGGCTTCAGCTTTCTAAAATTGGCTGGAGCCGCAATGTCATCACTCCAACGCAGGAGACTTTTTTCCGGCAAGGTCCGGCATCTGCCAGGCTTTCAGCCGAGAATCCCTGATGTGAACGCGCCACTGAAGGCAGGGGCTCATTGCAAGGGGAATATCTCCTTAACCTTTAAAAGGAGACATTCCTTTTACCTACAGGAAAGCCTTATTATAGGCTTACCTGTAGGTAAAAGTAAAAAAATTGGACTATACAACAACTTTAAAGAAGGTAGAGTGACAGTAGTGACTGAGTTACAAAACTGTATATTAAAAAAAGGCAACAACAAAAATATGGAAGAATGAGCATGCAAACAATTCACATGAAATTGCAACAGAAGAAAAGGAAATCGGATTCAAAATGTTAGGAAAACATTTTTTCCAAAAATGTCCTTTGACGGAAAGGAAATTCATCTGGTCATACAAAAGCCTGTTTACTTTAGAAAATCCAGGAAAAAAAGGTTGTTATACTATAAAAAAAAAAAAAAAAAATGCTTAGGACAGCGAGCACACACAGGCACGTAACATAGAACGAGTCACATACAATAAATAAACTGTTAATTATGATGTTTTTTCAAGGAAAGGGATGCCCTGTAGCTGCAACTTCAACAATGGGTGGTCTACAAAGTAACAAGGTCACTCATAACTACCTGGCTGCCATGTCCGCCCTCCAAAGTCAGGTGTCCAGTTACCCCGATTATGTAGTAAAACCCCCAGAAAGGAACACACTGTACTGTCTGCCTGCATCAAGTTTCTCTGGACAAAGGTAACTACAATACTGCAGGAGAAAACCGATACCATGGCTCATCCTTTTAGGCTGGTTTCAGCCTGCATTTGTGGCCGAGTTCGGACCAAAAGACGAACAGGTCTCCTGTGCAATGCACCGGAGATATGTGAACCAGCTCCGTAGAGAGTCAAAATCTCCTGCTATTGCGAAATAGTGTGAACCCAATCTTAGATATAAGCAGACTCTATGGGGTTGATTTACTAAACCTGGAAAGTGCAAAAGTTGGTACAGCTCTGCATAGAAACCAATCAGCTTCCAGTTTATTTTGTCAAAGTTAAATTGAACAAGCTGAAGTTAGAAGCCAATTGGCTACCATGCACAGCTGCGCCAGACTTTGCACTCTCCAGCTATAGTAAATCAACCCCAATATGTATCAATAAATCTTATTGGACAAGTCTCAGTCCTAAAGGTAAAGGAGTAGGAATGGTTTGAGGGACGGGCCCCAACATGCAATTTACAATGCGTCCCATGTAAACAACTGTATGTGCAACCTGTAAGAATAGCATGGTCACCCCATCTAAGCTTGGAAGTGTCTTTTGATGCCTGGTCAGATTGGAACATTTTAGGCCTGAAAAAATGGTGGTTCCAATTTTTTTTATGTCAACCATTATTATTGCAAGGGTTTATCAAATCACAAATTTTCAGTACTTAAGGATTGAAAATCTCCAAAATTCACCAATTGTGCAAGTTCTCCTACTTAAAAGACGAGAGGCCTGTAATTGTCATCATAGGTATACCTCAACTAAGAGAGACAAATTGTGGGAACAAATCCAGACAGACAATCACGTTGTCCGATTTGGAAAGAATTTGCAATTTTTTTTTTTTTGAGCTGGAGCTTTAAAAACGCAGCGGCACCGTTTTTCCGCGTTTAATGTCTGGCGTTTTTACAGCTCTATTGCTGGAGCTTCAGAACGCACTGGTCCCGCGTTTTTTTTTTTGCAGCTTAAAAACGTCTCAGCCATCTACAGCTCAAAAACGTCATGGTGGGCATGAAGCCATAGACTAACATGGACAGGCGTTTTTAAGCTGCAAAAAACGCTCAGAAAAGTGGCTGTAAAAATGCCAGCGGAAATGAGCCCTAAAAGTTAATCTCAATACTTTGTTACATATCCTTTGTTGGCAACGACAGAGGTAAACCGTTTTCTGCAAGTCTTCACAAGGTTGTCACACACTGTTGCTGGTATGTTGTTAGGAGCAAAAAGAAAAAGAACGGAGGGCGCACCGACCTAGTGCGATACCGTTTGGGTAACTTTTATTAAAATATTAAAATCAATCATCATACTCACAATTTGAGTTTTAAAATAGAGCCTTGAAAGACAGCACAGCAACAAAACACAGCAACACCAGCAGACTACGATAGTCACTTGAGTCTACAATTGATGTTTTTCAGAGCTGACGCGTTTCAGGGGCGTACCCCTTTCTTCAGAGCTTGGTGGTCTTTCTTTTTGCTCCTAGTTTCATGAATTCCCACGATTCTGAGGAGGGCAGCAAGACTCTAGAAGATACCGTGTAATTGGATTACACCACCCCATAGCAAGAGATACCGGAGCGCAGGAGATTTGTTTTTGGCTGGTATGTTGTCCCATTCCTCCATGAAGATCTGCTCTAGAGCAGTGATGTTTTGGGGCTGTCACTGGGCAATGCGGACTTTCAACTCCCTCCAAAGGTTTTCTATGGGGTTGAGATCTGGAGACTGGCTAGGCCATTCCAGGACCTTAAAATGCTTCTTACAAAGCCACTCCTTTATTGCCCGGGCAGTGTGTTTGGGATCATTTGTCATGCTGAAAGACCCAACCATGCTTCATCTTCAATGCCCTTGCTGATGGAATGAGGTTTGCACGCAAAATCTCACGATACATGGCCCCATTCATTCTTTCATGTACATGGATCAGTCATCCTGTTCCCTTTGCAGAAAAACAGCCCCAAAGCATGATGTTGCCACCCCCATGCTTCACAGTAGGTATGGTGTTCTTTGGTTGCAACTCAGTATTCTCTCTCCTCCAAACACAACGAGTTGTGTTTCTACCAAAAAAGTTCTACTTTGGTTTCATCTGACCATATGACATTCTCCCAATCCTCTTTTGGATCATCCAAATGCTCTCTAGCAAACCTCAGACGGGCCCGGACATGTAATGGCCTAAGCAGGAGGACACATCTGGCACTGCAGCATCTGAGGCCCTGGCGGCGTAGTGCGTTACGGATGGTAGCTTTTGTTATGTTGATCCCAGCTCTCTGCAGGACATTCACTAGGTCGCCCCGTGTGGTTCTAAAGTTTTTGCTCACTGTTGTGATCATTTTGACCCCATGGAATGAGATCTTGCTTAGAACCCCTGATCGAGGGAGATTATCGGTGGACTTGTATGTCTTCCATTTTCTAATTATTGCTCCCACAGTTGATTGCTTCACACCAAGCTGCTTGCCTATTGCAGATTCGGTCCTCCCAGCCTGGTACAGGTCTACAATTTTGTTTCTGGTGTCCTTCGACAGCTCTTTGGTCTTCACCATAGTGGAGTTTGGAGTGTGACTGTTGTGGTTGTGGACAGGTGTCTTTTATACGGATAACAAGTTCAAACCATTAAGGCCTCTTTCACACGGAGCGGTCCGTTTTTCGGGACCACCCTGTCTCTCCTCCACTATCCCCTATGGGGAATCGGATGAAAACGGACCGTCTGTCCGTTTTCATCCGATCCTCCGGACGGAAGAAAAATAGGGTTTTCTTCCGTCTGAAAAAGCGGACCTTAACGGACGCGGATTGTTGCGGACGTTAGCGGATGCATCATCTGCTAACGGACGCGATCCCATAGGGGCCCATTACAAGTCCGTAAACGGACTTGTAATAAGCGAACGAACGGTCCGCTCATGTGAAAGGGGCCCAATACAGATAATGAGTGGAGGACAGAGGAGCCTCTTAAAGAAGAAGACACAGGTCTGTGAGAGCCAGAATACTTATTTTCCACCATAATTTTCAAATAAATTCTTTCCAAAGCAGACAATGTGATTTGTCTGGATTTGTTTCCACATTTTGTCTCTCATAGTTGAGGTATACCTATGATGACAATTACAGGCCTCTCTCATCTTTTTAAGTGGGAGAACTTGCACAATTGGTGGCTGGCTAAATACTTTTTTGCCCCACGGTAGCTAGCAGTAGTCGCAGAACAAGTCTGTTGCCAACTACTACTAGCTATACGCTTTAAACCACCTATGTCGGGACAAACCAAAATTATACTGATACAAACAACAATGCTCTGAAAGAGACATATATTCACAGTATTAAAAAAAAAGTATTTGTTAAATGTATATTTTGTAACAATGTAAGGATACTGGACGTTTATCATGAATTTTTTATATATAGCCATAAATTACATCTTACTGACAAATGGGTACAGAGGGTTCTGATGAATCAGAAGAATACCATGCGATTTGTAATGCAGCCTCTTCTCTGGACACAAATACATGTCATTGCCCACAAATGAAGTCAGGTCTATTATAACTATCACATACCAGATTGTGTCTCATACGACATTTACTTTTGATAGTACTGTGTACCAGTTAGACCTAAATTACTTTTAGCAGTTCCAACAATATGGTTGTTGTTTTCAACCAGGTGTTTTTTTTTTTTTTTTTGCAATACAATTAAATATAGGACGGTTTTTAATGTAGATATGGTCAAACGTATGTGGACACTTTTCCAAATTACTAAGTGCAGGTGTTTCCAATGAAAAGTACAGTACAAATGCTACAATATACAAAACAAAAGACATTTTAGACAACTTTCAACCTTTTGGTAACAATTTGTGGAAGGTCCTTTTTTGTCCCGGCCCAACTGTCCTACTGTGCAAATGGTTTAATGCATTTTTTTTGACCCCCTTTGGAATGGAATGAAACATTGATTGCAAGCCAGGTCTTCTTGTCCAACATCAATACCTAACCTCACAACCCCTTTTTTGTCTGGAAGGGCAACAAACACTCCAAAATCTGGTGAAAAGCCTTACCAGAAGAATGGAGGCTAGTACAGCAGCAAAATGGGACCAACTCCTTATTAATAGTCAATGGTTTTGGAAAGGGGTGTCCAATAAACTCATATCAAGTGAGATGGTCAAGTGTCCACAAACGTTTGACCGTATACATATGTGGTTCTTTAGAGGAGCATTGTACAGTGGGCAAAGAAAAGAATCACCCCTTTAAAATAATCAAATTTTGTTGCTTTGCAGCCTGAAATGAAGACAAACACAGTTTTTGTTTTATCCAGCTGCGTAACTTATAACCCCCAAGTGAAAGATATAACATCAACATATCAGAAAAAAAAAATACATTCAAAAACAGAATCCAGTCTGAAAAGGGATCACTGCCTCCTAAAAAGGACTTGTAAACTTCGTCAGGTGTGGCTTTTCACCTTCTCAATGGCACACAAAGCCATTTGACTTTCAACTGTGATCAGTTGTGGTCATTTTAATTAGCTTGGCATGAAAAGAGCTTTTCTTGAAGCATTTCCTTCCCCGGTAGTGCAACTGAAGCAAACAAGGCACTGTCAAAAGATCTCAGGGATAAAAGTCATGGACATGCCAAAACTGAACGTTTTTCCCGACGCAATTCCTCTCAAGCCTGCCTTGCATACACACATTTCAGTTAAAAAAAAAAAACCTTGACTAAAGCGCGGTGACATACAACGGCAATATAAAGGGGACTTTCCATTTTTGGGCATTTTTGGGCTGCTTTTGCTGATCTTCGTGTTTGTAAAAGTTTGGCGAGAGACGATTTGCGCTTTCCAGTCTGTTATAGCGTGACAAATGTGCTAGCTCCATTCCGAACGTTAGTTTTACCAGAACGAGCGCTTCCGTCTCATAATTGATTCTGAGCTTGTGCGTTTTTTTTCCCCTCTCGGAAAAGCATACACACGAGCGGTTTTCGCAAAAAGAAAAAGACTGACAGGAAAAAATAAAAGCAGGTTGTAATTTTTTTTGCGGCCAGTTTTCTCGTCGGGAAAACTGCTATGGAGCATATGCACGGCCAGTTTTCCTGACCAATCTAAAAAAAAAATTCAGTTTTCTCGTCAGGAAAACTGATCGCGTGTATGAGGCATAAGGCTTTATCAATGCCTAGAAGCACAGTGAAGTCAATTATTAAAAGAGGAAGTAAACCCTCAGAAAACAAAAGAAATAAGAAATTAAACCCTGCAAGACAAAGGCAAAGCATATTAGCCAATTATGGATTACTTACCTCAGATCAAAGCCCCCACAGCACTCCACGTCTCCCCCGCTGACATGTTGTCCTGGAGTGACTTCCGGGTATTGCGGCGCTGGCACTGTGATTGGCCGGAGCCGCGATGACGTCACTCCCGCGGCACAGTACAACTGAAGAAATCGGCACATAGCGGTATGTCAGGCAGAAATCCAATACAACGCACCATACAAAGAACACCACTCCTACAGTAAAGCATGGAGGTGCCAATATCTTGCAATGGGGGCGTTTCTCTGCAGCAGGGACTGAAGGAAAAATGTATGGGGCAAAATACCATTAAATTCTTTAGGAAAGTCTGCTGTCCTCTGCCAGAAAATTGTCAATGGAAAGAGGGTTTACCTTCCGACATGACAATGACCCAAAGCACACAGCAAAAAATGACCACACAGTGGTTGAAGGAGAAAAAATGTGCATGATCTATTTAGAACTCTGACTTAAATCTTATTGAAAATCTGTGTAATAACTTGAAGACTGCAGTCCACAGCCAGCCACCATCAAACTTAACTTGAGCAGTTCTGCAAAGAACAGTGGGAAAATATTGCAAAGGTTACAGTAGAGAGTTAGTAGAGACATAGCCCAATAGACTAGCATGGGTGTTCAACCTGTGGCCGTCCAGATGTTGCAGAACTACAAGTCCCATGATGCATTGCAAGGCCGAACAGTTACAAGCATAACTCCCAAAAGGCAGAAGCATGATGGGACTTGTAGTTTTGCAACAGCTGAAGGGCCACAGGTTGAGCACCCATGGACTAAAGGCTGTAATTAAACATTTCCATACTGCTGAACGTCATATGACATAATGGTCTTTCAGTGGAGATATCTGAACGATATGATACGATATTGGATATAGATAGGCATCATTCAGATATTTTTTGCCAGCAATTCCCTGCACAGTAAAAACAATTCTAGTGGCAGTTCAGCTGCTTGACGGTTTTTACAGGCGGATCGTCTCCATGACTTTTACATGTAGGAAAGAAATGCTAAAATTGGCCCGGTATGGAAGCAGTTAAAGCAAAAGTTGGTTCCACAAAATACTGACACAATAGGGGCGATCCTTTTTCCAACTCAGTGATTCTTTTTTTTCTGACATGTTAGCGTTATATTTTTCACTTGGATGTTAGAAATAAATACAGCTGCATAAAAAAAAAAAAAAATGTGATTTTAAAAGAGTGTTTTCTATACACACTGTATTTCTCATACCCCATGTCGTTCCACACATATGGTTCAAAGAAAATGAATGACACTACCTATAAAAAAAGGTCGGCACAACAGATAGTGGACCCCATGTTCCGTTTGTACATTTTCTACCAGGGTTATAAGACAGCTGGTTCTGATAAAAAAAATATTTTTTTTTACATATAAGCTTAGATTAAACAAGCATCCAACTACTTGTTGGTTGACATTTACCTTCAGCTCCGGGATGTTTAAGTACTGAGCCAGCCACCAAAACAGTAGGTGGAGGAGCGTTAAGTCTACCAGCTGCCTGGGCATGTACCAAAGAAGGAATGGTAGAATAAAACTCAGAGGGGACATTGGGGTTTGGACTAGGAGCAGTTGGGCTCATCATCCTCTCAATAGCCTGCACTAAAGGAAGGGAAAAAATAGAAAACATATTGGGAATCACTAGCTGGCTGCTGAGATGCAATGGAAGAAAGATCTCCCACAAGGACAGACAGAAGTAAGGACAAAAAGGATTTCTATCAAAACACCCAAGAAAGAAAAAACACACTGATGTTTGTGGATCACGAGCATACAAGATGTGAACAATTTCCCTGGTAGATTGGCTCATTATCTTTCGGGGTAATTCAAGAGAACGCCTTTCAAAATTCTAAGGGATCTTTCACACAGGGCGGTCCGTGTACAGACTCCGCTCACTTAGTGGGGATAGATCCGTTGATCTCTGCTGAGCTAGCGGATGACAGGTCTGTCTCCGTTCACTGTGCAGGGATGGACCTGTCAGAGCTCTGCTCTCCTATATGGGGGAACCGGATGAAAAACAGACTGCCTGTCCGTTTTCAACCGATCCGCCAAGGGAATGGAAAATAGGGTTTCAATCCGCTGGATTCAGTGAATTGGATGTCAGAGGACAAGTCACTGCCGACATCCGTCACTTCATAGAACTGTATGGAGCGTCCACCTAAAAAAAACTGTCAGACGAGCCCAAACAGTCCGCCTGTGTGAAAGAGCCATTAATCAGTAATGTTTTACCGGAATTTACTGGTGGCTGGTTTGTTTTAAAATGGGCCATTTGTTAGAACAATTCAGATATGCCCACACAGGTGCTGGATTCAGAAAGACAGCCAGTGCAATTTTAGGCAACATGCTGTCCTCATATAAAAGGTTGCATACAATGCTCAGGTCAATGCATCGAAAATAACACATTTAGGTCCTTTTGACACAGGGTGGACTCTGCCTGCTCAGCGGGGGAATCTGCTTATGCAGAGCAGACACAGACGGCTCTCCTCTATGGGCTGTCATATGTAAAATAGACAGTCTGTCCATTTACACCTGACTGCCATCCGATTCGATAAACGGATGAGGAACGCCCTTCCGTCTGTTAGCGGATTGGATGTTGGCAGGTGTAAATAGATAAATGTCCGTTTACATCTGCAAATCCAAAGAAGATAAATGAGTGTCCGATTGCGTCCGCCTGAAAAACTTACAGGCGGACCAAATTGGTAGGTCCCTGTGAAAGGGGCATTTAAAGGTTTTTCTCAGAAGAC
This sequence comes from Rana kukunoris, assembly GCA_029574335.1. Lineage (NCBI taxonomy): Eukaryota > Metazoa > Chordata > Amphibia > Anura > Ranidae > Rana > Rana kukunoris. The sequence continues at coordinate 110,317,097 of CM056049.1, read as the reverse complement.
CCACACAGTATTGGGAAAGGTTGTACCTAGCAAGAGTATCCCAGCGTTCCCCAGCAACACTCAAGAGAATACTGCCTAATGGTTCCACTACAGAAACTTTGAGATGCTGACAGCTGTATTAATCATATTCATGCAAGAGAGGTCAACTGTATACTACAGTAAGGCCCCTACTTACGAGTTCCATTCCAGGAGCTTGTTCACAAGTCCAACAAAGATCAGTGCTTACAGACAAAAGCTGCGAGTGGTGATCAGTGTGTTTTGGCGGGGGGGGGGGGGGGGGGGGGTTGGGCAGATCGCTGCACCAACATTGCTTGTGTTGGTGCTGCGATCTGTCAGTTCCCCCCCCCCCTTCAGCCTGCTGGGTTGAATGACAGAAAAATGCATACACATGTTCACATCTTTAAAGGCCAGTTCACGCAAGACGCAGTTACGTGCACTTTTTTCTGCATAAAATGCATGCACAGTGTTTACCATGTATTCCAATAGCTCTAGTTCACACCATGCAGTTAGTTTCCGTAAGTTTCTGCAAAGGAAACCGACTGCAAGGTGTGAACTAGATCCAATGGAATACATGGAAAACACTGTGCATGCATTTTTAGTGAAAGGAAAAAAGCGCATGGAACTGCGTCTGGTGTGAACTGGCCCTTAAAGTTCGTATGTAGGGGACCTACTGTACAAATAAATATAGCTACATTAAACTGGGTTCTAACATGAGGTCATTTCTTTTTTTTTTTTACCACTTCAGATTCAACCACAGAAAGAGACTTGCTCATGATTTTATTCATTAATTCCGTCTCTACTTTGGTTTCACATCATTTGTGGTATTCCGAATATTAATTTATGTATTTATCATTTACTTAATTGTAGTAATTATTTTACATATTTAATTGAAAATATAAACCGTACCCCCCCCCCCCCCCACTAATGGTTTGTCCCTTGTTTACTTTTAATCTTCTTTAATTACCAACTGTCTACTATTATTTTTCCCAAATATTGCTCCGTTAATTTAAAATCTTTCCACGGTCTCCATCTCTTATTGTGTATATAGAGTTGGCCCTCATCACAACTACATAGGTATTCCAGTTTATTATAGTTTTCCACCCTTTCGAACCACTCTTTTATATCTGGTTTCCTTTTACTTGGCCAGATTTTTGGTATCAGTCCTTTTGTGGCATTTTTTAAATGGTGGAATTAATGTTTTCTTATAACGAATATTTGATTTGATTTGTGAAACAGGCAAGCTTGGATGGTACTGGGTACCTTTTTCCCCAGTTATCACTTCAATGTATTCAAGGATTTCCTGCCAATATTCCTTTATCTTTGGACAGTCCCACCATATGTGTGTAGTTGTTCCTATCTGTCCACATTCTCTCCAGCACAATGGCTGAATTTATGAATCACTTCAGGTATTCTGTGCCATCTCGAAATGCATTTATAGTTCATTTTAATTGTATTTATATCAGTTGCGGTGTCATGTATGGATGCGATTATTCTTTCTACTTGTTGGTCCTCAAATTTCATGTTTATTTCTTTTTACCCCACATTTCCGTATAAAATATGGGTTTCCTTGTAGATCTAATTCTGTCAGAATTGTATATACTCTTGATATCACATGCCTTAATGGGGTTTGTGTAGAGCAGGGATGCCCAACCTTTTGAAGAGCGAGGGCCACATGAGCGACTTGGTAACTGGTCGTGAGCCACAATAAGTGGAGCGGACGAAAGACAGAATCTGTGCCTGCTCTGTATCCCATCCAAACGAACCAGATGCCTTTCTGTTTTTTGTATGGGCTTGGAGGTAGGTGGGTGCAAATGGACACAAGTCAGTTTATATCGGCCTCTACATAGAGATGAATGGAGGGTCTGTGTGGGTTGAACCGATCATGTGAAATGGGCCAGCAACCTGTGATCTGAGCTTGCGAACCTGCTATCCCAAATCAGGAGGCCGCGGACCACATCAGAGGGCTCCGCAGGCCACATGTGGCCCCCGGGCCGCTGGTTGGGTGCCCCTGGTGTAGAGCATAGTTTTCCTAGAGGTGTTAATTACTTTTCATCTCTTAGGCCGCGTACACGCAATCAAATTTGTCCGCTGAAAACGGTCCGATGGACCGTTTCAGCAGACATCTCCGATCGGGTGTACGGCCGAGCCGACGGATTTGGCCACCCGACAGATTTCAAAGCATGCTTTGAAATCTATCGGGTGGGAATCCGTCCGCCCGACATGTCTGCTGGTTAGTACACTTACCAGCAGACATGTCGTCCCGCACCGCCGCCGCACCGCCGCCGAATGGATTCGGCGCATGCGCGAAAGTGTTTTACTTCCTGGTACAGTGACGTGGCGGCGTCAACGTCACCGCCACGTCAGCGCGCCGTCTGCTGGCGGGGGTTTTGGTTTGCTCGTGTGTACACGCGAGCAAACCAAAATCCCAGCAGACAGATTTGTTCAAATCTGTCGGACGGACAGATTTGAACAAATCTGTCCGCTCGTGTGTACGAGGCCTTATAGGCGAGGGTACGGAGTTTACCAGATGTTTTAGTTGTAGATATTCCCATTCACTAATATCCCATATGTTTTTTCTTTTATCTCCTGGAATGTTTTTATCTGTCCTTGTTCTGTGATGTCCTTTATTTGTGCTGCCCCCATTTTAGTTCCCAGCCGAGTCCCTTTCCCAGGGATAAAAAAAAATTATTTCCTGATTGAAATTAAAAAGATAAATTATAAATCCATTTATTCTGTCTATAAAATTAAATCCCAAACTTTGAAAACATTCTTTGTTATTCCGTGTGTATCTTCATCCAACACTTTATACTTTTGTGGTATCCATACATTTTTGTGCAGTGCTGTTTTACTTATAATATCTTCCATTCGGATCCATTTTTTTCCTTTTTCTTGATCTTTATTCCCCTATTCTACCATTCGTGCAATAATCATGGTTTTATAATATCTATTTATTTCCGGTGCTGCTAATCCTCCGTGTTTTTTTCTAACATGAGGTAATTTTGATACCTCATGTAGTATAAAAATTTTTGCAACTACGATATTCAGTACAAAGCCAATTTAAATCACATAATTAAATGCATGCCACTGCCCATTCATGGGGAGCTGTAATCCTGGCAGACTCCAGTGGTCCTGCCCAAGTATAGCTCTCCCCATAGGAATGAATGGGGCGACAGCCCGCATGCACATATTGAAAAGGACCTGAAGATTTTTTTTTTTTTTTAGATGCAAGGCTTTTGCAGCAGGGCCACATGGTGACGATCGCAGGATTGAGGACAAAGGTAAGTATCAGACCAGATGGATACACTCAGGAGTGTGGCTGCATTCATTAAAAAGGACAACTTATACCAAATGTGCAGTTGTCCTTAACATCTAATTAGCAACTTTAAGGGCTTACTGTGCAATATACACTTGATAAATTATAGCTCATCCATCAACACAGCATTGCTCGTTGTACAAATTACATACGCTGTGCTGGGTTACGAGGTCAATGAGCCAATCAGTGCAGGAAAAGTTAGTGGAAAACCAACAGGTATCAGAAGGCACACCAACTACTAAGCACCGCTAAGCCACGGAAAAGTGTTAATGAAAAGCAGTCTCCTATAGAAAGAGAGAGGAGCGGAAAAATACAAGTAAGTCATGCTTCTAACCTCTAGTGATGAAGCTATAACAGATCACACAGACTCTTGCTTCTTTTTCCAAGTACTGCAGTTTACACTTCTGACTGCAACAGACTGAACAGAAAACCTGGAAAAATAAAACCAGAAATATAAACAAACTTACTGTACAAGACTATATATGACCATAGACTACAGTAGGTAGAAACAGCAGACTAGGGTTGCCACCTCATCCCTTTAAAACTGAACACATTAATTACACAGGTTCTGTGGCCGATTAAGATGGCAATTAAACTCACTTGGTGCCTTATCTGCATTAAATTAGCCCCAGAACCTGTGTAAATAATATGTGTTCAGAATTAAAGGGATGAGGTGACACCCCTACAGCAGACACTTTGAAAAGAGAAGTAGGGCCAAAGCTCTTTGGCCCTACCTCTCCTGTGGGTCACAGAACTGCACTGCATCCTGCGACCCTTTTTTAGCCAACAGCAGGGTAAAGCCTGCTGTCGACTGACGTTAGACAGTCAAGGTGCTGGATCGATCCCGACTTTAATGTCGGGATGCACCCAGATGTCTGACAGGCAGCTGGCTCAGGTTCTCAGCAAGCCGCAGGGAGACTGAGCCAGCCCTTCCCATCCCCACCACTGCCCAATGCTCCAGTGAGTGCTGGAGGGGCAGAACAGAGAGCCAGATCCTAGCTCTCTGCTCACTGAAGACTGAGCATTAGTTCTCAGTCTTAGAGCCGGCAGGGGACAGATATAGAAAATCGTACAAAGAAAATTGTATAATCTATGGCCAGCCTATGTAATCAAAAGCCCTTCAAGAAAGGCGCATCGTTGGCAATAAAAACATAATTGTGAGGAAGAGTGAGAACCGTTGTCAGGTTTTAAATGCCATCTCTATTCCCTCCAGGGAGTTTTTTACACTTTCTGAAATCTTCACGACAGCATCACAGATATTAATAAAAACCTGGCAGATTATAGCCCTTCCCCAGGCGACCAACAAAAATTAATTTTCACTAAATTAGAGCTTTAGGGCCGGTTTAGATCACAATTTCTCCTTCTGGATGTGTTTCTACATGCGTTTACCTGATTCTGTGCATTTCCCCCCCCTTTTTTTTTAATTTAATCTCAGTTGAGGGCATGTGCATTCCTGTGCATTTTCCGTGCAATTTGTCCCATTCTAGACACATTCTATACAGAAAATATGCAACCAGTTCTACTTTTGTTGGCTGCACTTGAACACATTGTACTGGTGTGCACAGGGCCATTTGAATCTATGTTAAATAACGTGCATAGGTTTTTGATGCAGAATATTAAAAATAAACACGTTAGACTGGATCTGGTGTGAACCAACCCCCAAAAAAGGTAAAAAATAAAAAAAGATGGCTTTGCAGGAAGGAGAGCACTGGCAGAAGTCCTTAATCTGCAGTTGTTCTGGGTGTTACCAACTCAAAATTATTGAAAAGGATCAGCATGACAACTAGAACTTTCACAATGAGACCTTAGCAACTGCAGCATCACTTTCTGTCTCAGGGTACATATTCCTTATTAAAAAAAACAACATGCCTGGCAGGAGATGAGCAGCATTAAATACGCACCTAAAGCTGCATTTTGCAAACGCTTGGTCAGGCATTTGGGCGTTCATTCATTTCATTGGCCAGAATAATAATTTAGCCCAACATGGAAGGACAATTGAAGAAAAATAAAATAAAAAATAAAAGTAAAACACCATCAATGAATTGTGTATTACATGCGGTCCATACTCAGTCACTATAAGATTTGTTTTCTGTATTCTGCAAAAAAACCTGGTTGATCCTTCTGTTCTCAATGTCCCCCTTCTGTCCATGTTCCCAATTCAGCTAGGGATTTTGCAGTTGTGGTGGCACATGCTCAGCTTTCAGCGAGTTCTATGCTGAACATTTCCTATCCAACACATCTGAGCAGCCAATGTGCCTATAGAATCACACATGTAGGCGTATACAGTGGTAAATGACAGCCGGCCCACTCCCTCCCTCCCTCCTTCATGCCCACTAACAAGCTAAACACAATGGAGGTAGGATATTGCATATAGATTAATGGTGGCTTCACCTCCCTCTTATTCAAAGACTCAGGCTGCAGGGGTGTTACACTGCCTGTGATTGGCAGAATTCTGCCCACACCATGATATTGCCAAACAATAATAAAGACTTGATTTTAAACATATATTTGCATGACAATTTAAAACAGTTTATTGATATTTATTTTTGCTCTGTATTCCAAGAAAAAAAAAAAAAGACCTGCAAGCCAAAAAGGTATAATGATCTAGTATGCATACATTGCATACTAGCTCATTATGAAATATTTACCTTAGATCCAAGCGGTTGCATGTCTCAAAATTATTTCCGGGTTCGCAGGCTCCAGGACTGCAATTAGCCTGGAGCCGCGATTACGTCACAAACCCCCCCCCGCATTCACACGGGAACCACCGTCATGGCACCACTACTGAAGAAACGACTCAAACGGGCCCTTTCTTTAGTGAGCATATGCCAATAACATTGGCACATGCGGATACAGTGAATATCTCCTAAACTGTGCACGTTTAGGAGATATTCACGGTACCTACAGGTAAGCCTTATTATAGGCTTACCTGTAGCTAAAAGTGGTATAATAGGGTTTACAACCACTTTAAAAGTCAAATTTTTTCACGCCCAGTGTGCATGAGGCCCTTGGATTGTAAACAGCTGCCCTGGAAATTATTCAGTGTCGGTGTAAAGCCTACTGAACTTCCAGTTTACATTAGCTAAATACACTCCAATTCCATCAAAAGAAAAAGGCTGGCAAAGTCTTCTCATTTGTTTTCTTACAAAATTAGCCACAGCCCAAGTAAAAAGCCTGTTCCCTGCCAAAATTGTGAATCAAAGCACCCTTGCTCTCTGTGTGGAAGCAGAGGTCTCTTTGCAGTGGTTTGCTGGCTTAGTAAGGGCCGAGGGACCTTTGTAATGAGAACACTGATTCCCCACCAGGAGCATGGGTCTCACTCTGCAGCTGCTGGCATGATATAGGTTTTTCTACTAAGGCTGTGGCTGCTTTAGTAATGATGAGCCGTCCTGATGTCTGAAGTTCCAATGGCAGGTGCCGCAAGGTCCAGTCCAGCTGTCTGAAAAGCGCTTACTCAAATTTATTTTTTATTCTGTTTTTAATATAAAAAAAAAAAGTGGTAATGCACTAGGTCGGTGCGCCCTCCTTTCTTTTCTTTTTCGTTTTAGCTATACGAACACTCTTTTGTTCTGTGGAGGGCTGCAAGACTCGCTTTGCCGTGACACTATACTGCTTTACCTGGTTTTGGCGAAACACCAGAGCGCAGGAGTTTTTTCTGTCCGATTTTCTTTAGTAATAACATCAGCTTTAAGACATGGAACACGTTTTCTTTTGATCCACCTGGTAAGTGTTTAGCCAATTTAAAGCGAGTTTAATTGGGCTTCAGCACCAGTTTACCTCAGAACTTGGTGCAGAAAAAAAAAAAATCTGCTGCAGATGCCAATACATTAACGCCACTCCAAAAGTAGATGGCAATACATTTGCGGGCACCGTATCGCAATTACGCTCAGCACAAAAAGTAGTGCACATATGCACTACTTTTTGCGCAGTTTTAGCGCATTACAATTAATGGGCTGAAAACTGCACTGCAGGGCAATGTACAGGAAACTGATGTGAACTGGCCCTAAAGCCAAACTACAGGAATATAAAAAAATAAAAATCCATCCTTGCGGTGAAACCTCCCCAGCCCTGCGACCAGTCTCCTGCAACTACCTCTGTAAGCCAAGACCACACACACACACACAATCTCACTCCAGCTTCCACAAAGTACAACACAGGCCCTGTATTGTACATATAGACACCAAGGCTTCACCCACAGGCAGGAGCTGTAGGCAAAGCAGGAAATTAGGAGACAGGCAAGTAAAACAGCGACTTAAAGTGGATCTCCACCCTAAAGTGAAGTTACGCTGATCGGAACCCTTCCCCCCTCTGGTGTCACATTTGACACCTTTCAGGGGGAGGGGGGGTGCAGATACCTGTCTAAAGACAGGTATTTGCACCCACTTCCGGCCCGCAGTTTTTCCCGTTGTGTGCTGGGAACTCTCGGCTCCCAGCACACAGCGGGAGCCAATCGGCGGGCGCAGCGCGGCTCGCGCATGCGCCGTAGGAAGCCGGGCAGCGAAGCCAGAGCGCTTCACTTCCTGGTTCCCTCACCGTGGATGGAGGGGGGAGCAGCAGAGAGACGAGCGAACGCTCGTCCTCTGCCGCTGGACGCCGCTGCACTCCAGGACAGGTAAGTGTCCTAATATTAAAATTCAGCAGCTGCAGTATTTGTAGCTGCTGGCTTTTAATATTGTTTTTTAGTGGGCCATCCGCTTTAAGCATTTAAACCTTGCAGTGTGGAAGATGCCATTGCATAAGTAATGTTTGGGTATTTTCAGAGTTGGGCTTAAAAAGGAACATTGTTTCATAATTTTTCAAACTGGTTTAGCCAACAACAAATACCAATGAATCAAAGACAAACAACCAAATGAGTGGTCAGACTTAAAGTGGATGTCACAATGTAGAGCAGAGGTGTCAAACACAAGGCCCGCGGGCCGAATCTGGCCCTCCAGGCCATTTTATGTGGCCCTCATCATCCTCTTGTCCTCCTCAAGACCCTTACTTTCTGCTTTTAAGTAATGCATTCAGATTCTTCCCAGCAGCAGCATAAGGGAAGGGGGGTGCACTGTGATATAAGGGAAAGTGGGGGACTCAACTTCTGATGGTGGGGTGGCTCTTAACATCTAATGTAAGGGGAGGGGATGCGCTGGACATCTAATCTTACACATACCACTGGCCCTTTTGAGGGCAATCCTAATGCCGATGCGGCCCTCGATGAAATTGAGTTCGACGCCCCTGATGTAGAGTATAAGATTTTCTATGATCTGTGCCCAGTTTTGCCACACAGCGTTAATCCAGCTCTGAGCAATCCTCTTATTGTTCGGTGAAAATTAGCAGCCTTCCAGATAAAAACCTGTAATTAAAAAGCCGTTTCCTCCCTCCTTGCTTTGAGTGACAGGTTATTTACATATCTAGCTTGGACATGTTTATCATATGTTATGTTTATCATAATATGAGGTTATCCGCACTATAAAAAGTGAGAAATCCACCCCTCCCCCACATAACACATCCTGGTAATATACAATGAACTGTGGATCACCTCATATTATGACATTTTGGGGTTTACATCCACTTTAACCCAATTATCTGGCATATGAACCCCTCTACCACAGAAGAAAATGTAATAAGGGAGGTGAGCTTTCCTGGTATTAAAAAAAAAAAAAAAAGCCACTTTAGGCCGAACTCCAAGCAAAAAAGGGATAAATGTGCAATTCAAGTACATATATACATATCTCACAAAAGTGAGTACACCCCTCACATTTTTGTAAATATTTTATTATATCTTTTCATGAGACAACACTTAAAGGGGTTGTAAAGGTAAAAATGTTTTTCCCTAAATAGCTTCCTTTACCTCCTTAATTTACCTCATCCTTCGATTTTGCTTTTAAATGTCCTTATGTCTTATGAGAAATCCTCACTTCCTGATATTCTGTCTAACTCTACACAGTAATATGAGGCTTTCTCCCTGGTGTGGAATGTCGTGCTCGCCCCCTCCCCTGGACAACAGGAGAGTCAGGACGCCCACTAACACAGAGCTCCTTTCTCTATCTGCAATGTAGAGAGCGTCCCGTCTCTCCCGTAGTCCAAGGGAGGGGGCGAGCACGACACTCCACACCAGGGAGAAAGCCTTGCATTATTGTGTGGAGTTAGCACTGAAGCCACCAAAATCACAGGTTAAGGAGGCTCCCAAGGACATGGTGTATTACACTCAGAAAAATTAATGGGCTTGCGGGCACTGATGCTGCAGGGCACTCTAAGCACATTGACCCTGTATTGAATGGGACACAGGCACAGGCGGCCATCTTAGCTGAGCACAGTGAGAGTGAGGAGTCAGACCAAGCCGATTCTGGGGCCCAAAGCACTAGTGATACTGATGCACCTGCAGCTGCTCAACCCACACTGGCAGATATCCTAAGGGCCGTCAATCTTGGCAATGCCTCAGTGAATACCATGCAGGAAGAATTGTCGCTGCTCCGGCGACAGGATTACCAAAAAATGCACCATGGTCGTAGAAAGCAGGGCGAGCGAGCTAGAAGATCACTTGACCCCCATTGAAAGAGAAGCCAAAGCTGCTTATCAACTGGCGAGGGAGGCCACTGACAGAGCCGAGGATTTTGAGAACCGCCTCAGGAGAAATATACGCATTGTGGGACTCCCTGAGACGGTGGAGGGCAGGGACCCCACGACCTATGTGGAGGGGTGGCTGCTGGACATATTTGGGAAAAACACGTTTTCCCCCGTTTGCTGTGGAGAGCGCCCACGGGGTGCCTGCTCGCCCACCACAACCTGGAGGGCCTCCCAGGCCAATGCTGGCAAAACTACTGCATTACAGAGATAGAGAAACAGTGCTGTGCCAGGCAAGGGAAAAGGCCAACATACAGTACAATGGAGCCAGAGTGTCTTTTTATCCTGACTTCTCAGCAGAAGTACAAAGATGCAGAGCAAAGTTCTTTGATGTGAAAACGCCAGCTTAGGCAGTTGCAGCTACCACACGCCATGTTGTACCCGGCCAAGTTGCGGGTGATTGTAAATGGGCAGGCACAGTTTTTTGAGTCGGCCAAGGATGCAGCTAACTGGCTTGACCGGAACGAGCAAGCCCTGAGGCGGCGAGGACGGATAGTGGTGCCCCGGCCCATGACGGGCCCCTGAACCCAGCCCTGGACAGTGTGGAATCGTGTCTTAGTGAGGAGAATTTGTGATACTTTTATCCAGTGGATCCCTGGCTGAGGGACATTATATTGCTACAGTTCAAGACGAGAGCTTCAGAAATCTTAAAAAGTGAATCAAACTACACCTGACTTGTTTTGGCCCCCTGAGTTTGTATGTTGGGCCTTGTACCTGCTCTGCCCGGTTGGCAGGGTTCAGAGCTGCAGAGTTGGTGAGGGCAGTGGTGTGCGCCCTCTTTTTTTTCTCCTTCAATTTTTTGATGGGTGGTTCTTCATTATGGATTTTGCAGCGGTCAGCATGTGTGCACTTCAAGTGTTCGCCAGTCTTGGGACTGATGGAGGTATGCTTGCTTACTAATATTTATTTTTGTGAATGGCGGAGGTCCCTATAGTGTCGTGGAATGTGAGAGGACTTCACTCCCCACTTAAGAGAACAATGATACACATGTGCCTTAAAAAATTTCACCCAGGGATTTTTTGTTTCCAGGAAATGCATCCGACGGGATCGGACACTGTTAGTTGTTTGCAATACAATTGGGTGACCAAAGCGAACCACTCCAAGTCTCATGGCAGTTTGTCTAGGATTGACCTGGGGGTCGGAAACACACGCATGCTCTTGTATGTATCTAAAATGGAATATAGGCCCCGTAGTGTATCTGATCACTCCCCATTAATAGTGCACTTGGTGGTCACCCAGCCCACTGAGTTCCCTAGAGCCCCTTGGAAATGTAATGCTTTCTGGTTGAAGTTATCCGAGTCCCCTGAAACCATAGAAGAGCGCGCGCGTGGGTTTTTCATGAACCAGGACCCACAGGGTTCTTGTATGCAACAGTGGGAGGCTTTTAAAATGTTTTTGAGAGGGGTTTTGATAATAGAAATGACCAAGGTTAAAAGGGCCTCGTCTGCTTTTGTGATGGAGCTGGAGGAGAGGGTGGAGGCTAAGGTAAAGGAAGCTATTCAGGATTTTTTTTTTTTTTTTTTACCATGACAGTTTGCTACAATGTAAAGTAGTGAGTGTACAGTTTGTATGAACAGTGCAAATTTGCAACAAAAGTGAGTACACCCCTTGTCCAACTTGGGCCCAAAGTGTCAATATTTTGTGTGGCCATCATTATTTTCCAGCACTGCCTTAACCCTCTTGGGCATGGAGTTCACCAGAGCATCACAGGTTGACACTGGAGTCCTCTTCCACTCCTCCATGACGACATCACAGAGATGGTGGATGTTAGATACCTTGCCCTCCTCCACCTTCTGTGTGAGGATGCCCCACAGATGCTCAATGGGTTTAGGTGTGGAGACATGCTTGGCCAGTCCATCACCTTTACCCTCAGCTTCTTCAGCAAGGCAGTTGTTGTCTTGGAGGTGTATTTGGGGTCGTTATGTTGGAATACTGCCCTGCGGCCCAGTCTCCGAAGGAAGATTATGCTCTACTTCAGTATGTCACAGTACATGTTGGTATTCATGGTTCCCTCAATGAATTGTAGCTCCCCAGTGCCGGCAGCACTCATGCAGCCCCAGACCATGACATTCCCACCACCATGCTCGACTGTAGGCAAGACACACTTGTCTTTGTAATCCTCACCTGGTTGCCACCACAAACGCTCGACACCATCTGTACCAAATAAGTTTATCTTGGTCTCATCAGACCACAGGACATGGTTCCAGTAATCCATGTCCTTAGTCTGATTGTCTTCAGCAAACTGTTTACAGGCTCTCTTGTGCATCATCTTTACAAGAGGCTTCCTTCTGGGACAACAGTCATGAAGACCAAGTTGATGCAGTGTATGGTCTGAGCACTGACAGGCTGCCCCCCCCCCCCTACCCCCTCCTTCAACCTCTGCGGAAATGCTGGCGGCACTTATGTGTCCATTTCCCAAAGACAACCTCTGGATATGACGCAGAGCACATGTACTCAAATTCTTTGGTCGACCATGGCAAAGCCTGTTCTGAGTGGAACCTGACAAGCCACTGATTGGTCTTGGCCACCGTGCTGCAGCTCGGTCTCAGGGTCTTGGCAATCCTCTTATAGCCTAGGCAATCTTTATGTAGGAGCAACAAAAATTTTTTTTTCAGATCCTCAGAGTTCTTTGCCATGAGGTGCCATATTGAACTTCCAGTGACCAGTATAAGAGAGTGAGAACGATAACACCAAAATTTAACACACTTGGTCCCCATTCACACCTGAGACTTTGCAACACCAACGAGTCACATGACACCAGGGAGGAGGAAATGGCTAATTGAGCCCAATTTAGACATTTTCTCTTAGGGGTGTACCAACTTTTGTTGCCAGCGGTTTAGACATTATTGGCTGTGTCTTGAGTTATGTTGAGGGGGACATCAAATGTACACTGTTATACAAGCTGAACATTCACTACTTTACATTGTAGCAAAGTGTCATTTCTTCAGCGTTGTCACATGAAAAGTTATAAATATTTACAAAATAGTGAGGGGTGTACTCACTTTTGTGCGAGAGATAGAGTTTAAAAGCCAACTGATTTTTTTAAGGCTAAAGATCAGGAACTTAAAGAGGAGCTCCAGCTGCGAATTTTTTTTTTTTTTAAGTCAGCAGCTACTAACAGTGTAGCTGCTGACTTTAAATAAGGACACTTACCTGTCCTAGGCGCCCGCGCTGACGGCCCCCCCCCGATGCTGGTCCCACGCCGCCATTCACACTATGGGAAACAGGCAGTGAAGCCGTACGGCTTCACTGCCCATTTCCTAGTGCGCCTGCGTGAGTCTCACACTGGCTTGTGAATGGGCGCGCTGCTCTCCGAGAACACACACAGTTCCCAGAAAGCAGCGCTCCCCATTCACAAGGAGAAGGAGAAGAAGAAAAGGCACCGCGGAGTGGAAGAGGCAGATTACGGACTTCCGCATAGCAACAGCTATTTCGGGTGAGTATTTTTTTTTTTTTTCTCAGGTTTTTTTTATTTTATTTTTTTAAACAACATTGTAAAATTTTGTTTTCCTGGGTGGAGCTCCGCTTTAAATTCTCATTTAAATATATTCCTCAATAAAAGGATATAAATTCACTTTGTGTGCACAAATTATTTTCCAAGCCCAGATATTACCTTGTAAAAGTATGCAGAGCACAAAAAGGTATGGGAGGGACCAAGAAGACCCACCCACTATAACCTGCCTAAAGGCGGGGGTCTACCCCCGCCTTTAGGCAGGTTATAGTGGGTGGGTCTTCTTGGTCCCTCCCATACCTTTTTGACCAGTCACCCTGCACAAGAAAGCACCAGTGCCTGTTGGTAATACAGAAAGTACTTGGAAAGAATACACCAAAAATACACAAAACAATAAAAAGCACACCAATATTCAAGAATTTGCCTCCTATAAGCAGATAATATTTGCTTATCCAAAATTTCAGCTTTAACTCTGTTAAAAGTACAAGTTCACCTTCAGCTAGATTTACCCTACAATTCCCCCATGCAATTACAAATTATTTGAAAAGCACATGCTAGCACCCCTCCTTTTTTAAATGGTGAATTTCCTGCCATTACAAATGCAGGCCCCTTCCATCGCCTTCTGTTCTGGCATTTGTAAAACGGGATAGACATTTAAATTGCATGCCCCCTAGTGTCCACTCCAAGTTGTTCAAACTGTACACGTATACTTTCCCCTTCTCCAGTTGAGCTCAGTGGCGTCTTTAAATGCCTTTTCAATATAATGTATATTAAAACATTTTATATATATATATATATATATATATATATATATACACACACACATATATATATATATATATATATATATATATATATACACACACACACACACACACATATATATATATATATATATACACACACACACACACACACACATAAATGATGCAGTTTGTAGAGCAACACATTTCACATGTGTCCAGTGCTTCGTCAGGACTCACGTGCCCTAGGTTTAGAGTAAAAATGACAGAACAGGGCGACAACATTTTTTGCCATTTGTATACATATATAAAATATGAAGGAGAGGGGGCCGAGGGTGGGAAAAGGAGAAAAGTGAAAAAAATTAAAAAAAAAAACCCTTAAGGGGGTTCTAAGAAAAATGATGTTGGTCCTTTGGGGTTTTTTCTCTGTCTCTCCCCTACTTTGTCCCCTTCCGTCAGCCCCCCTTTCCTTCATATGATACAATACATGTATAAAAATTGCAAAAACGTACTTACAATGTACTGTATCATATTCATGGAACATGTAAACCTAAGGCATGCGAGTCCTAATGAAGCACTGGAGATAGATAGATCTAAATAGATATATATATATATATATATATATAAATATATATATATATATATATATATATATATATATATATATATATATATATATATATATATATATATATATATATATAAAAAAAACGCGTCGATCCACCAAGTTCTACAACTTCATAGTTATTATATATTCTTCTGGATATGGATTTTTTTTTTACAAGTTTAGGTGTTTTATTGTATAAATAAAGTTGTATTTACTTTTATATTTTGTTGATAGTGACACTTAGAGCCGGTTCACACTGGGGCGGCACAACTTTGGGGGGACTCGGCAAGGCGATCTCAAGACAACTTGACAGCCAACTTGCAAAATGACTTCTGTATTGAAGTCAATGCAAGTCGTACAGGAACCTTTTTCTAAGTCGGAGCGACTTGCGTCGCTCCTATTAAAACAGTTCCATTGAATAGAGCGGATCGTGACTTGCCAGGCTGCCGAGTGGCCTGACAGGTCCCCCTGTGTGAACCGGCTCTTAATACACCCCCACCACCTCAACATTTCATATGTAGGGCTAATCAGAGGTGTGGTATTTTTAACTTATATCAGAGAACCTGAAGAAGGACCTTCATGGCAGGATAAGAAAGTATTTTAACGAAAGCTGGGAATTTCAATAACTTTTTTTTTTTAAGTTTACTTTTAAAGTTAGATTTTTTTTTTTTTTTATTCTTAAGTTTGAGATTTTAGTCACCAGATTTAGATCTACTCTAACTTATCCCCACCCCCCCCCCCCCCAAACTTTCTTTCGAATCATACATTTATTTTTTTCACAGATATAGAAATATTGGCATTACTGAACTGACAGTTAATATGTATGCATCTTTGAGTCTGCATTGTACAATGTAATACACATAAACCAGGCCATCTTACCTTTCCACAAGCTCTACAATGGTGTCTTCGCTTTGTAAAAGTGAACTTAATGCTGCAATTCATACAATTTGGAGCCACAGAGTCAGGGATCCAAGTTGGTTGCCTCTGACCAGGTCCCTGGTTCTCTCCTGTCCCATCTACAGTGTTCCCTAGTGCCTCCACGCTGAGTTCAGGGCTCTCATCAGACTCCACATTCATTGTCTTTTTCAGAATGCTGCTGCTAGGTATTGGCGACACAACATGAGAAGGCGAGTCGCACGGACTGGCTTCTTCAGCCGTCTGTTCAGCCAGATTTCCTTCTACGTCCCTGTTGTAGAGTTTACCTGGCCGGCTTATAGCCAGTGTATTTGGTGGATGATGAAACAACTGCTTGGGCCTTGCACCTCCAATGGGCGAGGGCACACTAGCACCCGGAAGAGCTCCTTGATCCTGAGCTGGATGTTGGGAATCAACTTTATTAAGTGCGGCATCCACAGTGCTGCAGACTGCACTGTCCTCAGTCTCATCTCGATCCGTCTTCAAAGACTGCAATCCATCATTTGAAGCTTCAGTGCAAGACCTGCTTGAGACTGCTTCAGCAAAATCACAGACTGGAAAACTTCCCACAGCGCTTTCTTTACTTAGATCTAAACCTTCCTCACAAAGAAAGGCATCAAGTTCAGCGTCTGTTATGTATGTGTCACCTAACAATAGGCCATTAGGATCAGTTAGCAAATTGTGACTCATGAAATCTGATAATACCGCGTCTCCAAACTCACTGCTGTGAACGGGATCGGGGCCTGGCTCAGGTGCAATGCTCAATTTCTCTACTACAGGTAATGCTTCCTCCTGCACAAAACCTTCATCCGTTACAGAAGGGCCTTTGACAGCAGGGTACAGAGGTGCCAACTGCAAAAACCTATCTTCACCACTGACCTCAAAGCTGGCTGCTGATACAATCATGGATTCATCTTCAAATTTTGGGCTTTCCAACGCGGTATCGTTGTGTTCCTGAAGCAGCTCATTGCTGACTTCTGTCCTAGAGTCTACCATAACAGAGCTAAAAGAATCTACAGGATTTACTTCACTACAGGCGGACACAGACGACGTAAGCGACACGTCATCATTGCACTCTGAGGTCACCACGTTTTTGGCTGTAGATGGCCCTGAAGGTGGCCTTTCACTTTGAACGTCATCTAAAGCACCAGAATTTACAACATGTTGAGTTGTTGACATTGTAGCTTCCTGGCTTGCCATTTGAGGAAATTCCACGTTGTTTAGAGCGTACACCACATCTACATGGTGGTCTTTTGACACAAAGGCAATCTGATCTTCTGTCAATGCCTCATAGGACATATCATCACTTACATATCCATCTGTGCTTGAAGAACTTGAGCTGGTACTGGAGTCACTAGTGGATGCAGTATCAGAGTGTTCTCCTACCTCACCCAACACTGGGGGAAGACCTGAGTGAACAGGAAGAGAAGCGCTGCTTGCTTTAGCACTTACATCAATTAGATTCGCTTCACTCAATGGTAGCCAGTTCGAAGCGATAGGGACAAGATCTCCAACATCTGCTTCTTCATTTTGTAATACAGTGGAGGAATTTGAAGGTGGACTAGCAAAAAAACTTGGGTCTGAAAGCAACTCGAGGTCAGAAACATTTGCACTAGACTGGGCAGAATCTGGAATCAGAGATTCGTTGCTACTTGCTGCATGAAGTAGACTTCCCATGTCACTAATGAGATCACATACAGGAACACTACTTCTCCCAGTATTGGACTCATCCTCCATGGATGTCCCTCCATCCACACAGGATAGGAGATCTGGGCCTGTCACACTTTTGTCACTACATGAGACAGGAGCCCCTGGTTTCAACTCCAGCTCAGTTTTCTCAGGGCATTCAGACAGAGAGAGTTGAGGACTGCTGCCACACGGCTCCTTCCGAGGACTTGGGTAATCTGGTTGCAGGTAGAAATCGTGCTGTTCCGAATTAAAGGGCTCTGCACGTGGATGGGGGCTTTCCAGTTCATCTGTGGGAAAAGAAGAAGGCATCAAATCTCTCTGAAAATTGTACCATATTTCTACACACAGAAAAGCTTGAAACATACTGTGGGAACCTGTGTGAAATTGTAGAGCATGCATTCAAGCACAAAGGGAAATTCCTCTTCCTTATTTGAGGCCACATATGGTTTCCTAACGCAGGCAAAACCTAAGCAACAGGCTAACCTTCCCGTACTGCCTGAGAAAAACAAAAGCTAAAAACTCAAAGTGCAAGCGGTACACTCATCGTACGCATCTCTTTTTAACCACTTGACCCCCCAGGCCTTCACTGGCACTTTGTTTACATGTAAATCAGAATTTTTTGCTAGAAAATTTCTTAGAACCCCCAAACACTAGGCCCCTTTCACACCAAGGCGGTGGGGGCGTCAGCGGTAAAGCGCCACTATTTTTAGCAGTGCTTTACCATAAAATTTGCGGCGCTATTCGGCAGCTAGTGGGGCGATTTTACCCCGCTTGCTAGCAGCCAAGAAAGGGTTAAAACCACTGCAAAGCGCCTCTGCAGAGGCGCTTTGCCAGCGGTATACTTCATATTCCCATCACACACATTCCTGGGATTCGCTCTTGGGTTTGGGTGCTTGTATCAACAACCAGCTAGATACTGGTGCACATTACAGTAAAAAAAATTGCCAGCACACCATGGAACGCCAGTGGTATAGCCACGGTGCCCTATTGATTTCAATTGGCAGGAGCGGTATACACACCGCTCCTTCACTGCTCCAAAGATCGGCAGGACTTTTTTTACCGTCCTGCTAGCGCACCGCTCCAGCAGCTGCTGTTTCAGGGTGCTTTGCAGGCGCTATTTTTAGCGTTATAGCGCCCGCAAAGCGCCCCAGTGCGAAAAGGGTCTTATATATTTTTGTCACACAGTATTTGCGAGGCAGTTTTTCAAATGCAATTGTTTGCGAACAACACGTTTTTCAATGGAAACACTACACAACCCAATTTTTGGTCAAATATAAAAAATATATTGTTACGCCAAGTAAATTGATACTAAACATCAAGCTTTAAAATTGTGCAGCAACAGCGACAATCAATGTCTTTTTTACGATCCATAGGCGACGCTTTAAAAGCCTTTACAGGTTACCACTTTAGATTTACACAGGAGGTCTGGTGCTAGAATTACTGCCCATGATCTGATGTTTGTGGCGATACTTCACGTGTGGGACGCTGTTTGCATACGTGCTGGATCGACGCGTGAAATTTGAAAACTGAAATGTATTTTCTATTTATTTTTAGACGGTCACTTTCATAAAAAAATTATAATCACTTTTTATTACTGTCACAATGAATGTAAACATCTCTTGTGACAGCAATAAGCATGCAACAGGTACTCTTACAACCCCAGATCACTCCACTGCCCTTAAAAGCATTTGATCACATTAAGATTGGATGCAAGCATCAGATCGAGGCAAGTATTCATCTCTGGAGAACGGGGGGTGGGATTATTTAGGTCAACTTAAAGTGGATGTAAACCCACTCTCATCCTTTCTAAACTACTGCCATAGTGCTGGTCTATAAGGATATAGATGCATCCTGCATGTATCCTTACCTGTCAAATGTCTCCCCTCTGTCTGTTATAAGAACTGCAAGACTGCAGATTCTGTGGGTAGATCCGTTGTCTGGAGCTCGGTGGGTGAAGTCATGTCAGTCGACTCCCCGCCCACCTCTACACTCCCCTTGTCAACATGCATTTTTTCCTATGTATTCCTTACACTAAATTCTGCTATGATCACTAACATCCAGTCAAAAGCCAGAAAAGTAACCACATGACTTCAGAAAAGGAGTGGGGGTGGGAATTAAAAAATAATGCCTGTCTCCAGGCTAGTGCATGAGATATGTAAATAACCTGCCACTCACAGCAAGGGGGCGGAATGGACTAAGGTTTTTCTCTGTAAGTCCGTTTTATCTCACTGAATAATAAAAGAGGATTGCTCAGAGCTGGATTAACTGTGTGGCAAGACTGGGCAAAAATTTTAGAAAATGTTATACTCTACATTGTGACATCAAAAAAAAAAAAATTCGGGTTTACATTCGAAACAGACCTGGTCAAATACTACCAGGCCTCACAACTCAGGGCAGTGGCATCATGGTTCCCCCAGAAGTCTTACAATAGATGGACGGAGGTGGAAAAGATTTGGTTGGCACCAATACACCCCAACAACCTCCTGTGGAACACGAATGCGGCAGTGGAGCCCGGACGTTTACTGGGCTCCATGCGGCAGCTTCAAAGTACCTGGAGGAGGCTAGCCCGAGACGGTCAACTTCAGTCAGATAGCTCCCCGCTGACCTCCTTCCTCTACAACCCTAAAGTGCCGACCAGTCTCACCCACCAGATGTCCTGGCCCTGGGCCTCGCGAAACCTATTCCACTTTGGCCATCTAATAGACCCCAGATCCCACACCCTACACTCCTTCACTGATCTCCAAGCCAAACATGACATCCCACGACAAGCCTTTTTCAGCTATCTACAGATCAGGCACTATGCCCACACAGTCGCCCCCCGGCTCCTTTTCTCAAAACCGACCCCATTTCAGCGAATCATACTCGAGGGCACAGCCCGAAGGGGCCTCATATCTGATATTTACCAAATTCTCAATGAATACCCCTTACAAACCAAAGGTAAACATGCATATATGCTCCGATGGGAGAGAGAGCTGGGGGAGGTGCTCTCGGAGGATGAGTGGAGGGCGGTTTGGAGACAGGCAGCCAAAAGTTCGATCTGCACCCTATATAAGGAAAACACGTATAAAATACTGTTCTTTTGGTACCTGACCCCGGACGTCCTCCACAAGATTTACCCCTCCACCTCTGACCGATGCTGGCGTTGCAACCAAGCCAAGGGCACATTGTTCCACCTCTACTGGACATGCCCCCTGATTGTCCCATTCTGGACTCAGACACGAGAGCTTCTATCCCGCCTCCTGGAGGCACCCATACCCCTCTCCCCGAAGCTGTTTTTGCTGGCCTATCCCAACCTCGCATAGCTAAACCTTACAAGAAACTGTTGAGACACATAACCACGGCTGCGAGGTGCCTGATAGCGCTCCATTGGAAGAAACCATTCCCCCCATCCCAAGAAGCCCTTTATGCTAGGGTCAAAGATGTAGAACTCATGGAAAAAATGACGGCTAGGATCCGGGATAGGTTGGAGGACCACGACCTGGTCTGGGAGAGGTGGCATGTGGAGGAAGACCCGCCGTGAGTCGACAACAGGTCACCAAGGTACACTACTCCCCCCGATAATCCTGCCTGCCCCTCCGCCTCTCTTCTGTCCTCTCCCCTCTTCACCCCATCCCCCTTTTTCTATCTCTCCCCTTTTTTTATCTTTTTTATCTTTTGAATCCCCAATTGCGTTACAAGTTACTGATAGCATAAATAGATACGAAACCATTGTGTAAACCTAACTAGCTGGAATTTCGTACACCTTATCTAATGCACTTGAACTGCTGCTATGTTTTGTAATGACCTTTTATGAAAATAAAAATTGTTATTTGAAAAAAAAAAAAAAAAAAAAAAAAAAAAAAAAAGAAGAAGAAGATCGAAACAGGACAAGTGCACTTTCTCCACAATCCTTTAACCACTTCAGACCCGCACTATTGACAAAATACGTCAACAGCGCGGACCTGAGGCGCCAACTAGACGTCTTTGGACGCGATTTCTAGTGCATGACCCGCGCGCGCCACTGGGTGGCGCGCGGCGGGTAAACACTGTCCCTCCGCATCGCTGGGGATTCGATGCATGTACCTGGCGGCCGCGATGTCCGTCGGGTACATGCGATCGGCGGGAAAACGAGCAGATGACAGCAGGGACGTGGAGCTCTGTGTGTAAACAGAGGGACACAGCATCGGTCACCTCCCCCAGTCACCCCCCTCCCCCCACACAGTTAAAACACACCCAGGATACACATTTAACCCCTTCCTCACCCCCTAGCGTTAACCCCTTCCCTGCCAGTCACATTTATACAGTAATTAGTGCATTTTTATAGCACTGATCGCTGTATAAATGTGAATGGTCCCAAATTTGTGTCAAACGTGTCCGATATGTCCGCCGCAATATCGCAGTCGCAATAAAAAAAAAAAAAAAAAAAAAAAAAAAAAAAATCGCAGATCGCCGCCATTACTAGTAAAAAAAAAAAAAACAAAAAAAAAATCATAATTCTGTTCCCCATTTTGTAGGCGCTATAACTTTTTTTTTTTTTTTTACAAAAATACGTCGAAAAATACGTATCGGCCTTAACTGTGAAAAAAAAATAGTTTTCTTTTTAAAAAATTGGGATATTTATTATAGCAACAAGTAAAACATTTATATTATTTTTTAAATTGTCGCGCTTTTTTTGTTTATAGCGCAAAAAATAAAAACCGCAGAGGTGATCAAATACCACCAAAAGAAAGCTCTATTTGTGGGGAAAAGAGGACGTCAATTTTGTTTGGGAGCCACGTCGCACGACCGCGCAAATGTCAGTTAAAGCGACGCAGTGCCGAAAGCTGAAATTTCGCCTGGGAACGAAGGGGGTTGATGTGCCCAGTAAGCAAGTGGTTAAATCTTCACACCTGTGAGGAACTTTGGCTGCTGTTGCTTAGGGATGTGACTGAAAGTATCCCCAGGCACTGTGGTTTCTCCCAACAGATGTACATCACAGTGATGATGTAGTGGCTGGTGAAAAGAACCACAGCACCCAGGAAGGGAACACAAACTACTAAAGGTTTGTGTATAACCCCCACAACTATTTTATTCATTACTTTACCCACCTGTATTCTGTTCAAAATCATCCAGCAGTTTATCCAGATCTATAACTGCAGCTTGAAAGTAATTATCCATCTTCTAAAAGATACTCGTTTTATTCTCTGATTCTGAAACACAAGGAAACATAAGATGACACATTATACACTAGAGAAAAAAAAAATGCAACAACAATAAACCAAACATTACATGTGTAAGTATGGGGTGTGAATTGTGAAGGTGGTTGCTCAGCGTGATGGTAAATTAGACACTAACCTCTGACTGATAAATCTGTGCCAACAAAAGGTATTAATCTTTTCAATGTGGCACATACACTGCTGGTGGAGGTAGACAAGAAAGTCAAGACAGCCATGATTAATCATAAATTAAAAGGGTTATCTTCTTTAACTGTAAATTGATAATAAACAAGCACGGACAATTCTGTAGAATGTAAGATGTGTGTAATTATATATATATTATATATACACACACACACACACACACACACACACACACACAAGAGAAAGGCACACCTTGGGACTTATTCCAAGTGTAGAACAAAAAGTTTTACCCTAAAGTGCATTTCCACTTTTGCAGCTGAATTTGAGAGCCCCCCCTACATAAAATGAGAGCCTCTGGGGTAAGGTATGTAAATACCATCATCCTTTAGAGATTGAGATATAGAATAGTTGGATATGAGGTCCCCAAACCGAAGAACCAAAATGAAGAAAGGGGGGACCAATAGGACTATTACAGTACTGGTACACAAATATGAAAATGTAATTTTAAAACAATAAGGGTACTTTCACACGGAGCGCACCGTTTTTCAGTCCGCTCCGTGTGCCCGTCAGCTCAGCGGGGGGTCTCCGCTCAGCTGTCGGCGGACAGGGCGGTCCCCGCACACTATGCAGGGACCGCCCTGTCTCTCCTCCGCTCTCCCCTATGGGGAGTCGGATGGAAACGGACCGTCTGTCCGTTTGCATCCGATCTGTTTGGCCGGACGGAAGAAAAATAGGACATTCTTCCGTCCGCAAAAACGGATGCGGATCTAGCGGAAGTTAGCGGATGCATCATCCGCTAATGGATCCGCTCCCATAGGGGCCCATTACAAGTCCGTAAACGGACTTGTAATGAGCGGACGAACGGTCCGCTAGTGTGAAAGGACCCTAAAAGTTTTATTCAAACACAAATACAAGAAGGGTAGAGGAATAAAATGGTAATAACCAAGTACAACACCAATATAGAGGTCCCCAAGGGGGGAGCAACACCATGGGTTGGAGGCTTTAGCAGTCTGAACTAGTTTCGCGGTGTATACCGCTTCATCAGAAGCAAATCTAAAAATAATTGATCAATTAATAATTAAGTTAAAAACAGCAACAATATACAGCAGGTTATAAGTGGAGGACACTAGGCTGAGCTGCTTACCTAGAAAGATCCCGCTATGTGGAAACAGCGGGCGCAACCAGACAGGGTCCCGTGTGGTAGCCATGAGGGACACATATGTAGAAAGGCCTACTTGTCTATTATATGGAATGTAAGAATATATTGATTAACATCTTCGAGGCTCCAGGATTGGCCTCCAAGATGTTATGGGGGTGTGTGGCACGCGTGAACACTACATATTAGTGATAAAAAGTGATAAAAAAGGATTGGGAAGGTGAATGTGGGGGTGTGAATAATAAAAGGGAAACGGGGGAATAAAAAGGAGGGGATTGGAGAAGGGAAAAAGGGGGAGGGAGAAAAGAGGAGAAAAGGGGGGCACATGTGGGGGATAGGTATGGGAAGAGGGGCGAATGAGGGCTGGAAAAGGAGGGAGGGAAGGGAAAAGAAAGAGAGGGAAATGGAAAGGATCAAATTGATAATACGGATGATGAAAAGAAGAGGGGGGAAAAAAGGGGGATAAAGGAGTACCTGGATGGCAGGAATTGTGGTAATAAAGAGGAGGATCCCGGGAGCAGGAGCCTAAGTATAACACAAATTGAAATACATGTGAACTACAGCAAAGCAAATTCTTTGCTGTAGTTCACATGCATTTCAATTTGATCCTCCTCTTTATTAACACAATTCCTGCCATCCAGGTACTCTTTTATCCCCCTTTTTCCCCCCCCCTCTTCTTTTCATCATCCCTATTATCAATTTGATCCTTTCCATTTCCCTCTCTTTCTTTCCCTTCCCTCATCCCTCTTTCCCTCTCTTCCTTAAACCCCCCCCCCCCCCACATGGCCCCTCCTTTTCTCCCCCCCCCCTTTTCCCTTCTCCCATCCCCTCCTTTGTATACCTTTGTTTTATTCACACCCCCACATTCACCTTCCCAATCCTTTTTATCACCAATATGTAGTGTTCACGCGTGCCACACACCCCCATTGCTCCAGGATTGGCCTCCAAGATATTAATCAATATATTCTTACATTCCATATAATAGACAAGTAGGCCTTCCTACATATGTGTCCCTCATGGCTACCACACGAGAACCTGTCTAGTTGCGCCCGCTGTTTCCACATAGCGGGATCTTTCTAGGTAAGCAGCTCAGCCTAGTGAGCCCCACTTATAACCTGCTGTATATTGATGCTGTTTTTACTTAATTATTAATTGATTGTTCAATTATTTTTAGATTTTCTCCTGATGAAGCGCTATACACCGCAAAACTAGTTGAGACTGCTATAACCTCCAACCTATCGTGTTGCTCCCCCCTTG
Source organism: Rana kukunoris (assembly GCA_029574335.1). Taxonomy (NCBI): domain Eukaryota; kingdom Metazoa; phylum Chordata; class Amphibia; order Anura; family Ranidae; genus Rana; species Rana kukunoris. The sequence continues at coordinate 110,292,042 of CM056049.1, read as the reverse complement.
GGGACCTCTATATTGGTGCTGTACTTAGTTATTACCATTTTATTTCTGTACCCTTCTTGTATTTGTGTTTGAATAAAACGTTCTTGTTTTAAAATTACATTTTCATATCTGTGTACCAGTACCGTAATAGTCCTATTGGCCCCCCTTTCTTCATTTTGGTTCTTCGGTTCGGGGGCCACAGATCCAACTATTCTATATCCCCCCCCCCCCCCCCACCACTATATGTTGGTTATGCAGTTCCCTTCACACCGAATACCACAAAAACATTTCTTACATTTCTAGTAGTTTCTTGCAGAGCAGGTTTATAAATAGGACTCTATAGGCAGCTTCTATTGCTTATTATAGATGCCAATGTGCAATTAGGCTACAGATGGAAGCATTAGCATCCAATCTGCCACCAAAAAACCCAGCATCGCATATTCCTGATATGTGTCTGTCGTGCCATGCACTTGTATGAAAAAGCATCCTGTTCTCTTAGTATTGCCTCCTGTGTGTGAAAAATCCTGGTGATCCTGCCAGTCGCTCTGCTTTCCTATTAAAAACTGACTATACTAATCTGCAGAACACACGGTCTTCAGTTCTCTAGACTTGTGTCGGCACTCCTCCCCCTGCACAGTCATTCACTGGGAAGACCAGTGTGCTACCGTTTCTCCTCCCCCAGCTCTCTATGCAACGGAGAACAGAGGGTATATGATCACTTCTTGAATAAAAATAAAGGTGTGTGTGTGTGTGTGTATTCTGTATGTCATCTCTTCTCTCAACCAATAAAGCACCACGTTATTTGTAAAAAAAATAAAATAAAAAAAAGGTGTGTGTGTTTTTTTTTTTTTATTGTTATCTCAATACGCAAATGTTTTGCCTTCCAAATTAATGTTTTCTGTTTTTTTACAAGCTGAGGGTTTACATATACTTTAAACCCATCTTACGACAGTGTGCACATCTAGGGGAAATCGCGCAGCGGCTGCAACACACAGGGAGTGCGGGGGGGGGGGGGGGATCGCGCAGCGGCTGCAACACACGGAGTGCGGGGGATCGCGCAGTGGCTACAACACATAGGGAGTGCGGGGGGATCGCGCAGCGGCTGCAACACACAGGGAGTGCGGGGGGGGGGGGGGGGGACGGGGGGGAGATCGCGCAGCGGCTGCAACACAAAGGGAGTGCGGGGAGGGGGGGGGAGATCGTGCAGCGGCTGCAACACACAGGGAGTGCGGGGAGGGGGGGGGATGGCGCAGCGGCTGCAACACACAGGGAGTGCGGGGGGGGGGGGGGGGATCGCGCAGCGGCTGCAACACACGGAGTGCGGGGGATCGCGCAGTGGCTACAACACATAGGGAGTGCGGGGGGATCGCGCAGCGGCTGCAACACACAGGGAGTGCGGGGGGGGGGGACGGGGGGAGATCGCGCAGCGGCTGCAACACAAAGGGAGTGCGGGGAGGGGGGGGGGGAGATCGTGCAGCGGCTGCAACACACAGGGAGTGCGGGGAGGGGGGGGATGGCGCAGCGGCTGCAACACACAGGGAGTGCGGGGTGGGGGGATCGCGCAGCGGCTGCAACACACGGAGTGCGGGGGGGATCGCGCAGGGGCTGCAAAACACATGGAGTGCGGGGGGGATCGCGCAGGGGCTGCAAAACACATGGAGTGCGGGGGGGATCGCGCAGCGGCTGCAACACACATGGAGTGCGGGGGGGATCGCGCAGCGGCTGCAACACACATGGAGTGCGGGGGGGATCGCGCAGCGGCTGCAACACACATGGAGTGCGGGGGGGATCGCGCAGCGGCTGCAACACACATGGAGTGCGGGGGGGGGGGATCGCGCAGCGGCTGCAACACACAGGGAGTGCGGGGGGGGGGGGATCGCGCAGCGGCTGCAACACACAGGGAGTGCGGGGGGGGGGGGGATCGCGCAGCGGCTGCAACACACAGGGAGTGCAGGGGGGGAAATCGCGCAGCGGCTGCAATACACAGGGAGTGCGGGGAGGGGAGGATGGCGCAGCGGCTGCAACATTGCAAACATGTTACATCCTAAAATTTTCCCAAAGATAAACTTTACCATTATACAGAAGGAAGATGTTATGCAGGATTTTTTAGCAAGTAAAAAGGTTATTAATTAGCGCTGCAATTTTCTTATCTCATTTAGATCATTTTGGGTTAAGTTTGTTTCTGTTTAAGTAAAAAGTTTAATCTATTTTTAAGTTAAAGTGATGTGAATGGGAACTCGGAACGGATATAAAGTAAGTGTTATCCAACTGAAAAAGTGAAAAACACACTTTAAAAGAAGAGAATTGTATTGTAGGGAGCTGCGAGAAAGCCATCAACCAACGGAACATAGGAAAAGAAAGACCCTCCAAAAATGTGGGACTATTATAGGCAATATGGAGAAGGGACCACAAAAGCACAATTATAAAAATATACATTTTATTGACAACATGATAAAATCATCTAATAGAAAGATTTGGGGGAATAGAGCTTAAATAGCATATAAATGATCCAAATGGACCGAAGTATGATACATAAGTGAGACATCTGACGCAAAGAAAGGTGGGCTGTATCTTGCCAAATGTTGGTATAATGCAATCTAATAGAATATTCCTGAGATATATGCAGGTACTCTGAAGGCCATTGAGTGCCAGAGCGGCCTGTACTACACATATATAATGAATGAAATCTGACGATCACAGGATGACCACACAAACAAAAGAAGGATCAATGATCATCTGCTGACTGCAGGAATACCGACACGTTTAGTGATGTCCCTAATCAATGGTGACAAGGAAATATGGCCTAAGGAACCTTTAACCCTTCGATTTTTTCTCCAGCAGAACCAGTGGGTGTGAGAAGTGCAGGGGTACAAGAACCTACAGGAACCAATCGATTGTTAGTTTCATGTGGTCAGATCAGTACAGGTGTCTGTTGGTTACGGCGCAAAGCACCGATTCTGTGGAATAAGCCTTAATAATAATCCTGGACCATCCACCTACGTACGTACAAGTACTCGCGCAAATACTCGGCATCGGTCCCGATAATAGTATCAGTATCGGGACAACCCTAGTCAAAAGTATCCGATGTGTGCGCCATGCCGTAGTCACGATAAAAATTGCAGATCGCTGTCATTACTAATAAAAACAATTAATAAAAATAAAAAAAATGCCATAAATCTATCCCCTATTTTGTAGAAGCTATAAAAACTTTTGCACAAACCAATCAAAATACACTTATTGCGATTTTTTTTTTTAACAAAAATATGTAGAATACATATCGGACTAAACGGAGGAAAATACCTTTTTTTTTTTTTTTTTTTTATATATATATACTTTTTGGGGATATTTATTATAGCAAAGAGTAATAAAAATGTTTTTTTTTTTTTTAAATTTTCGCTCTTTTTTTTGTTTATAGCACAAAAAAAAATAAGTGATCAAATACCACCAGAAATATTTGTGGGGGGGGGGGGGGACATCAATTTTGTATGAATGCCAAGTCGCACAACCGCGCAATTGTCAGTTAAAGTGCCGTATCGCAAAAAGTTCTCTGGTCAGGAAGGGGGTAAATTCTTCCGGGGCTGAAGTGGCTAACTGTCAACTGCGCGGTCGTGCGACGCTGTATCCAAATAAAAATGTTTGTAATTTTTTTTCCCCCCACAAATAGACTTTCATTTAGCAGTATTTGATCACCGTGGGTTTTTTTTTTTTCATTCTAAACAAAAACGACAATTTTAAAGGGGAAAAAAAATAATATTTTTTACTTTCTGCTACAAAACATATCCAATAATATATATATTTTTAATCAAATTTCTTCATAAAATTTAGGCCAATATGTATTCTGCTACATATTTTTGGTAAAAAAAAAATCCCAATAAGCGAATATTGATTGGTTTGCGCAAAACGTATAGCTTCTACAAACTGTGGGATATTTTTATTTATTTTATTACTAGTAATGGAGGTGAACAGTGCCTTATAGCGGGACAGCGATATTGAATGATCAGTGCTAATATATATATATAAAATAATATGCACTGTCACTGTACTAATAACACTGGCTGGGATATGGTTAAAATCTGGGGGCGATCAGAGGGTTTTAACGGTGTCCAGTGTTTTTCTAAACTGGGGAGATGCTTTTACTAGTGGAAGAGATACAATTTGTTTCCTGCTTTGCAGGAACACAGGATCCATGCAGAACGGTGATCTGCCTTGTTTACATAGGCAGAACGCAGTTCTGTCTCTTTGCCTGACGATCGGCGAGTGTCGGCGGACATCGAGTCCACGGTACCTGCCGATTGGCTCCCGCTGCATGTAATCACAGTGTAAGCGACTGCGTGCGTTTGTGCCCTCTACATAAAAGTGCAGGATCACGTATATATATATATATACACACACACACACACACACGTAATCCTGCACACAGCTGCCGCCCTGTAGCAGTAAACCTGCTATAGGGTGGTCGGTAAGTGGTTAATGGGATATAAACGCTTCTATGCTGCACAGAGCAGGAAGCTGCCATCTTAGTCTCTGTTTGATCCGCAGTTGCCATGGTGCTGCCCATGTGATCAGTGATGACACCAGTCAGTTTAAGGCACAGGCAGCTGTGACAGGTATAGGAATGTCCTGAGTGTGATTGTTTCAGGAAGCATTCAGACTGATGGGTTAAGTTCCGCATCAATGATAATGGAATCCATCATACATGTCAGTGTGTATTCCCCAGAGTTACACTTTAATACAGAGTAGAGATGAAGGTAGAGTGTACTATACTAGCACAGTCCTCCTCCTCCCCCTCCTCTGTGTAATCACACATCTGACAAGACACAGAAGTGATCAGGTGACTCAGTGTACAGGTACACACATCACGTGACCTCAGCACTGGGGCTCCTCACAGATCATGATTTATGGTGTACTGCGCAGAAGGTCATTGGTCAACGCGCAGAGCCAGTAAGCCATGTCTGTCCTCTGATAGGCTGGCCAGTCACTCAGCAGGGTCCCGCTTAGTTCCCATCCACCCCCCGTGCGCCCCTCTCACCTCCTCCGTTACCCCGGGCTCATCCTCCCCGGCTCTCCGCTTCTCCCCTCTCTCAGCACCCTTTCACCTCTGACGTCTCCTCTCTCCTCCCTGTCACGTGCCACAGTGAAAAATCATGTAGAGTCACATGGCGGGGGTGGGCGTTTCTGTTCGGCTCAAGTGACCTGGCAAAGTGTCATGTGAGAGGTAGCAAAAGCTGCTGGGCCGCCATGTTTGTTGTGGGAGAGCCGTACGTAATACGTCATTACGCGCTTGCTTAGCTAAAGTTGTGTGGATTGGCTGCTGTCAGGAAAGCGTGGAACTGAAAGTATAACTAAAGCATAGCTCCCAACTGTCCCTGATTTCGAGGGACTGTTCCTGAAATCAGTCCCTCATTGGTCTGATCTATAGAGTTGTATATAAAATGCACTTTTATCTATCAAAACGTGTTTTCCAGCCCTAAACCTTTCATCTGAATTGTAAATTGCTTAATTTGTAAATTTCAAAGGAAAAAGCACTTGTGGGTTTAACCACTTAAAGGGGTGTTCCACCCAAAAAAACGACCTTAGCTTACTCCACTCCTCACCCCCATACATGCCACATTTGGCATGTAATTTTTTTGGGGGGGGGGAGTGGGGGCTTCAGTAGGAGTGGGACTTCCTGTCCCACTTCCTGCTTCCGCCGAGGGGCTGGTTAGGCGATTAAGCCTTAATCGCCTACACCAGCCCCCTCCCTGTAGGCGATCACATGGGACACTGACAGGTCCCATGCGATCGCCTCTCCAATCAGCGGCGAGCCGCGCCGCGCACGCATGCGCAGTACGGCTCGCGCATGCGCAGTGGGTGCCCGGCCGTGAAGCCGAAGGCTGTCACGGCTGGGTGCCCACAGTCAGGATGGAGACGCCGGCCGGGCAGGGGGGGAGAGGAGCGGAGCCCCGGTCGGCGCGTCGCTGGAACGCAGGAGCAGGTAAGTGAGTGTTTATTAAAAGCCAGCAGCTACACTTTTTGTAGCTGCTGACTTTTAATAAACACAACTTAGGGCTGGAACACCCCTTTAAGCCCCGACAATTGCGCGGTCGTGCGAAGTGGCTCCCAAACAAAATTGGCATCCTTTTTTTCCCACAAATAGATTATTTTGGTGGTATTTGATCACCTCTGCGGTTTTTATTTTTGCGCTATAAACAAAAATAGAGCGACAATTTTGGGAAAAAAAACAATATTTTTAACTTTTTGCTATAATAAATATCCCTCAAAAAATATAGGTATTGTTCTACATATTTTTGGTAAAAAAAAAAATTGCAATAAGCGTTTATCGATTATCGATTGGTTTGCAGAAAAGTTATAGCCTCTACAAAATAGGGGATAGTTTTATGGCATTTTTATTAATAATTTTTTTTTTCCTAGTAATGGCGGCGATCAGTGATTTTTATCGTGACTGCAACGTTATGACAGACACATCTGACAAATATTTGGGACCATTGTCAATTTTACAGCGATCAGTGCTATAAAAATGCACTGTGAAAATGACACTGGCAGTGAAGGGGTTAACCACTAGGTGGCACGGTAGGGGTTAAGTGTGCCCTAGTGTGTGATTCTTACTGTAGGGGGGTGTGGCCTGGCGTGACACATCACTGATCGTCATTCCCTATGACAGGAAACAGACGATCACTGCCACAACAAGAACGGGGAAAGGTACTTCAGCTCTGTGACCCGATCCCGGGACACCGGCTGCCATCGGGTCCCGTAGGCGCGGTCACGGAGCACAGGACCGGGTCACGAGTAAACACACCGCTCCTTCACCGTGCCAAAGATGTGGCTACCTGGACTTTTTTTTACCATTTTGCTAGCGCAACGCTCAAGTGTGAAAGCCCTCGGGCTTTCACACTGGAGACAATGGACCAGCTGTTTGAGGGCGGATTGCAGGCGCTGTTTTTAACATTATAGCGCCTGCAATATGCCCTCAGTATAAAACTTTTTACCTACAGGTAAGCCTAGATTAAGGCTTACCTGTAGGTACAACAAATATCTCCTAAACCTACACAGTTTAGGATACATTTTCAGAAAAGACTGCACCGATGCCTATGGCGCATTCGTGCCTTAGAGAACGGCGCAGGCACACTAAGCGTGCCGTTAGTGAAGGCGATCGTGCCGTCACTGACGGCTCCCGCGTGCATGCACAGGAGTGACGTCATCACGGCTCCAGCCAATCACAGCGCCGGAGCCGCAATACCCGGAAGTTACTCCAGGAGCAATGGCGGCGACAGAGGAGGCGAACAAGAGCCGCTGCGGGGGCTTCGATCAGGTAAGATGCATACTAGCTCATTATGCCTTTGTCTTACTTTGTTTTTTTGTTTTCTTAGGGGCTTTACTTCCTCTTTAAAGGGTTACTATAGAAAAGAAAATTCTTTAAAATAATAAACATGTTATATTTACCTCCACTGTGCAGTTGGAGTGGCCCTGATCGCATGGCGATAAGTTCTTGCGGGCGCGCTCCCGTGATACAGCGAGCGGTCATAGCCGCTCACTGTATCACTCGGCCCCGCCCCTGGGCACGCCGCGTCACTGGCTGCGCTGCTCTCAATCCATCCATTGTCTGTGTCAAATCCTGGGGGCGCCCAGGAGGCAAAGCTGCATTGTCCATCCCAGGACTGCTGTGTTCTCAGTATACATCCCTGAAATTATATGGGCTAAAAGTGGAACTTTACTCTCCCAATCGTATCTGAAACGCGTTCCGTTAACTATATGGAGAAGACAGTGTCACCAATATGTACATACCCTAACAAGTCAGCTGTTTCATTGCTTATGGCCTTGTTTTTTATGATTGACATTTATGATGTACCACTCATTTTCATATGAATGTATTAATAAAAGCTTTATGTTTTGGGGGCGTGGCCTGGAGCGGCATGGGATTGGACGCTGGAGATCTGAGCTCTGCCGGCCGCATATCCTTTCCTAATATCCTGTGACCCTAATCGCAGCTTTTACCAAGGTACTGCTATCCCCCGGATCGGGCACCCGCCGTGCATATGTCCCCATCTAAGAAAAATACGCATCAGGGGAGGAGGTGTCCCGGGGCTCGAACACAGCTAAACTTCTTGAAGCCATCGCTGCATGTCGGGAGGCTGTTACTTCATGCCAGACCAGCCTCACAGCCCGCATAGAGGAGGTAAAGATCGATATCTCCCTAGTCAGGCAGGACTTTCAGAAGCTCAGGGAGCGGGTCACAGAAACAGAGACACGCCTGGGCATGGTGGAGGACTCCATCCCCCCCCTCCAGATCTCATCTGATGCCATGCAGCTTCAGGTTAATCAACTCCTACAGAAGCAAGATGACATCGAAAACAGATTACGCAGGTGTAACTTGAGGTTCATAGGCCTGCCAGAGGGGGTGGAGGGAAGGGACCCCCCGACATTTCTTGAAGAGCTGCTGGCGGATACTTATGGCAGGGAGTCCTTCTCTCCTATGTTTGCTGTGGAACGAGCTCACCGCATGTCAGGCAAGCCACCACCCGTCGGGGCACCCCCCGCACCTTCATAGCTAAATTCCTTAACTTTAGGGACAGGGATGCCATCCTTCGCCTCAGCAGAGTGAAGGGAAATATCCCATTTGACAACAAAATGATCGCCGTCTTCCTGGATTTCTCAGCAGAGGTACAGAGGAAACGCAAGACTTTCACGGAAGTGAAGCGCCGCCTGCGAGTCAAGAACCTGAAGTACGCCATGCTGTTCCCCCGCCCGCCTGCGTGTGGAGGGAGACGATAGAGCTAATTTCTTTGAGGACCCAGAGGCAGCCTCAGCGTGGCTTGACTTCCTTGCAATTGCCATTGATACTGGCTCCTATGTGCTTCCCACCATCCCTCCCTGTCCCTTTTTGCTTTATCCTTCCCTCCCCCTCCATTTTCTCTCTCACGTTATTCCCCCCCCCCTTCCCCCTTTTTTTGGTCATTCCGCATTATTGCTAATTGATGGCTTTTGCAGCCCCTGACCACAGGAGGTGCAATATAACTGCATTTTGACATTTCTCCCTGCTTTGGTACCCTCCTTGCAGTCCAGTTGGATGACGTTCCCCTCCCTGGGCCCAGGACTCACCCCGCCTCCTCTGGATCCCCCCCAGGCCATGTGCAATGTGGGGGGCACCTGTGACTGCATTATGACATTGCTCTCTGAAATTTGTAGCCCCCCTGGCCTGCAGGATCCCTGTACTTTTGCTGAGTTCTCTGGCCCACCTTGGTCTCTACAGCAGGCTCGGATGTGACTCCTCTTTCCTGTGGGGGGGGGGGGGTTGGGTTTTACCACTTTGGTTACAAGAAAAAAGATTTCCCCTTTTTTTTCTTTTTTTCTTTCAAAATCCCCCCTTTTATTTAATTATTTTTTTCTTTCTCCTTTTTACTAAGACTTTTATTTTTATTTTACCTTCTCTTGATCCTAATGGGGTCCTCCTTTACTATGTTACCACGGTTTCCACTCAGGCTATATCACAGGGCGGCAGGCTCACTGTGCCGTGTACTATGGTATTAGTATGAAAAGCAGTACCATGCATGTTGTTTTCACCTGATATAGGGTCATTGCTGTCTTCTTGGTCTCCTGACTAAGGTACGCATTGCCTCATAGGCCGGCGGAGTAGGTAACCCCGCCTGCGAGCCCACTCCATACAGTGGGCAGTGTCCTGTAATGTGTTGCCAAGCACAGCGTAGTTTCACCCCATGTGCTGGACTGTACAACCTGGGTTGGTGTAATTGGCGCACTACTGCGCCTCTGACCATTGTGACCTATATTTGTTTAATGCTAATCCTTGTTGTTTCCTTCCCAGGTTGGACATTATCTTTGCCCTGTTGGCAGTTAGGGGTAAACGCCCGCACCAGTTGGGGTTCGTGCAGGGCAGGGAGGGGGGTGTTTAAGTTTATAATGTTTAGTGACAACCATTCTTGTTCAGTGCAAACTTATCATTATGTGTGCCAAGCTTATGTAACCGTGACTTTGATGATCGCCTCTGGCTGGGGGCGGTCGTATGCGATGGGGGCCCTCGGGGTCATCACGGGTACTGGAGTTTTATTCTATCAATACCACCACTCATGGCCACACTAAAATTCCTCACGTGGAATGTACGGGGGGTGAGGGATCCCATTAAAAGGGCAGCTGTGTTTGGGCAGCTTAAGCGTCAGCGTGCAGATGTGGTGGCCCTAGTGGAAACACACGCTGAGGGCTCTGTGTTAAGGTCCCTGAAACGTCCTTGGATAGGCTGGGCCTACCACTCAGTCCATACCACTCACTCCCGTGGAGTATCCCTATTGATCGCTAAAAGCACACACTTCGAACTCCAGGACTCGGTGATAGACCCGTTGGGTAGATATGTATTCCTGAGGGCCAAGCTACATGGGGATATGATGCTGATACTGGCTTTTTATGTACCTCCACCATTCCAATTTGACGCCCTGACTGAGGGTCTTAACTTCCTGGCACTGCACCCTACTGTGCCAGCCATTTGGTTGGGCGACTTCAATAATGTGCTGGATACAGCCTTAGACAGGTTGACAGGACCCCTGCCGTCTTTAACATCCGCCCATCAGACTAGGTTTGCACGCCTTCTCGGTGACATCAACCTGATAGACACATGGAGGCACAGACATCCGTTGGAGAGGGCGTACTCCTGTTTCTCCACATCCCACCCATAGACCTTATATTGTTGTCCAAGTCGCTCCTCCCCAGACTGACTAACGCTGGATTCTCCCCGAGGTCCCTATCCGACCACTGCCCATACTGAGCTGAACTCTCTCTACCCCACACTCACCCACCTACGACGTGGCGCCTGAACCCCTTCTGGTTAACTTTACTGCCGGAAGATGATGACCTGGGGGCGGATTGGGAACACTTCTTTGTAAATAATGAGGACTCGGCACAACCACAGGTAGTATGGGAAGCCTTCAAGCTCCATGCTCGCATGACTCTTACAGCTCGCATTAACAGACTAAAACAGGCCTCTGGGGTAGCATTAGATGCAGCAACAGAGACTTTAGTGACTGCAGAGAGGGAATTCATTGACAACCCCACAGCAGAGAGGGCCAGCAACCTCAAACTGTGCTCGAGGACTCTGGATCAGTTAATATACGAAAAATCCAAGCGAAACCTATTTTTCCTTCGACAGAGATCATTTGAGCATGGTGAGGGCGGGAAAGTTGCTCGCCTACATGGTTCACAGTGAGGAGAGACCCCCAGTGGTGATATCTCTCCACTCTTCGGATGACAGCCTCGTGACTGAACCAGTTCAGGTTGCGACGATGTTCCGAGATTTCTTTTCCTCTCTGTACACCACTGCAGCATCAGATGATCCCTCTCTTATGGAAACCTTCTTTAGTGGACTCCAGATTCCTCAGTTGTCGGCTGAGCAAATGCAGGAATTGGAGGAACCATTGACACGGGAAGAGATATCCTCGGCTTTGGCTACATTTCCCACCTCTAAAGCTCCAGGCTCGGATGGTCTTCCTGTGGAGTTTTACTCCGCTTACTCTGACCTATTAGCTCCCAGACTACTCACATTGTATAATTCTATCTTTGAACAATCTGCCCTTCCGACCTCTATGAGAGAGGCTACTATAGTGCTTCTCCCTAAGCCTGGAAAGGATCCACACCTCCCAGAGTCTTATCGCCCCCTCTCCTTGCTCCAGGTGGATGTCGAGATACTTGCAAAGGTGCTTGCCATTCGCTTTAACAAAGTCATCCTCTCACTGATTCATGGGGATCAGGCAGGCTTCATGCCAGGCAGGAACACATCGTTTAATCTCCGCAGGCTGTTTATTAATCTCCAGACTGCCCATGATAATCCAGGATCCAGAACGATAGTCACCTTGGACACAGCCAAGGCGTTTGACTCTGCGGAGTGGCGCTACCTGTGGACATGTCTCGGTAAATTTGGACTGGGACCCAGATTCATAAAGTGGGTTCAACTTCTCTACCAGAACCCGGTGGCCAGAGTCCTGGCCAACGGATGGCCTTCAGTTAAATTTTCCCTGTCCAGGGGTACTAGGCAGGGGTGCCCCCTTTCGCCTCTGCTGTATGCGCTGGCGGCAGAGCCCCTCGCTATAGCGATTCGAGCGCATAATGGGATTGCATAGAGCGGGGGTGGTAGAAAAAATAAGCACATACGCTGATGATACTATATCTAGATGACTCGACTGACTCCCTACTTCAGGCCCTAGCCCTAATTGAATGTTTCGGCGCCTTCTCTGGATTGAGGATAAACTGGAATAAGTCCCAGATACTTCCTATAGACAGCTTCCCAACACCTAGCGATAGGGCATTACTTTCCCTGCAAAGGGTTAGTTGTATTAAGTACCTTGGAATTTATGCCACTAGGGATCCAGCTGATTATATATCCCTAAATGTAACGCCACTATTTGACATGCTTAAAGCGGATCTCCACCCTAAAGTGAAGATCCGCTGATCGGAACCCTCCCCCCCTCCGGTGTCACATTTGACACCTTTCAGGGGGGAGGGGGGTGCAGATACCTGTCTAAAGACAGGTATCCGCACCCACTTCCGGCCCGCAGTCTCGGGCAAAAGACAGGCTTTTCCCGTTGTATGCTGGGAACTCTCGGCTCCCAGCACACAGCGGGAGCCAATCGCGGGCGCAGCGCGACTCGCGCATACGCCGTAGGGAACCGGGCAGTGAAGCCGGAGCGCTTCACTTCCTGGTTCCCTCACCGTGGATGGAGGGGGGAGCAGCAGGGTGACGAGCGATCGCTCATCCTCTGCTGCGGACGCCGCTGGACTCCAGGACAGGTAAGTGTCCTAATATTAAAAGTCAGCAGCTGCAGTATTTGTTGCTGCTGGCTTTTAATATGTGTTTTTGGTGAACCATCCGCTTTAAGCACAAGACACAGGTATGGGCGCGTTTGCCTCTGGGTGTCATGGGCCGCATAAGCCTTATTAAAATGATTTTGTTGCCAAAAATTTTATACGTGCTCTGGCACTCTCCTGTGTATCTGGTGCTCAGGCTGTTCAAATCCATCGAGGCTCTTCTAAAACCATTTGTATGGGGCAATAATAGGCATAAACTCCCGTGGCATAGGCTTAAATACCCAACTGACCTCGCAGGGATGGCCCTCCCTGACTTTAACCTGTACTACCTCGCTGCTCAACTCTCGCAACTCTTTCACATAGACAAGACTGACAGGGACAGGTTCCTGGGCTTCCTATGCCCAGACTGGTCTCGCCCAACATTGGACTCCATGGTGGCGGTGGCTGCGGGGACGGGGAGAGTGGGTGGACAGACAGACCGTACGACTCTCTTGTATCAGTATAGGAGGGTGTGGACCCTGGCGTCAGCTAAGTTACACATACCCCCCTTGAACAGCTTCACCCCTCTTTGGCACAATGTAGCCCTTCCAGAATTTAAGGTACTTCCGGATAGTGGGCTGTGGAGCTCGAGAGGCATATTCTATGTATCTCATATCACCCTCCATGGACGACTAAAAACCTTTGAACGCCTAAAGTCAGAATTCTCACTTCCCGACCACATGTACTTTAGATACCTACAGCTTCGTCACGCATTTCGTGCACAATTCCCCCTAGCTGACCCTTCCATAGAAAACAACCCCTTGATGGAGGCAGTAAAATACCCAGACCCTAAGAAACTGATTTCCAACTTCTACAGCATGTTGTCACTCCCTACAGCGACCGTGGCGGCGTATTCCCTTAAAACTAGATGGGAGGGAGATATTGGCCCAATCGCAGATGATGAATGGAGTAACGCCTTAGATACATGTAAATTGGCCTCTCCTAAGTTGTCTGATCGACTGACCCAGATTTTTATAACGCACAGAGCTTATCTTACACCGTTACGGATCTCAAAATACCAAAATGACTCCTCGGCTGCCTGTCCAATGTGCAGTCACGGACTAGGCACCTTTTACCACCTTCTTTGGCAATGCCCCAAGATACAGTCCTTCTGGTCCTCAGTCGTACGGTTCCTACACGATACAATGGGTTCTCCCATCACCCTTGAACCAAAAATGTGTCTCCTAGGAATCTTCCCTAACCCTGACATTAACAAGTTTTCTAAAATATTTATACATGAAACACTTTTCTCTGCGCGAAAGGTGGTGGCCAGGAGGTGGATGAGACCTAATCCTCCGGATATCTCGCAATGGATTGTGGAGGTCAACGCAGTCTTACCATACAAAAAATTGATGTACTCTCATAGGGGTTGTCCCTCTAAATTCGAAAAAGTGTGGGATAGGTGGCTTAAGGCCGCGGATACATGTATATAGGCAAGAGAGCACTGATCTATTTCTCTTGCTCTGTCTCCTGGGTGGTGGGAGTTGTGTGTAGCAGATAGAGGTGGGACCCCAAGAGTCATGTATTGTCGCTACCTCATGGTTACCGACTGGCACTGAACAGGCTGTCTTAAACTCCTGTTTGTTCTGTTAAGATCTGTTATTATATTTTATCGTCTGGAAAATACTGTAAGATGCACTCATTGACTGTCTCAATTTCCTCCTGTATGTACTATATCTTTTTTGATTAATAAACAGATCTTTTATAAAAAAGCTTTATGTTTTATACATTTATCTCTTTTGACCAAACATTGCTCATAAAGTCCCATCAGTAACTTCGGGGGTTACTCATCTTCCTAATTTCTAATTTGAGGATGTTGGCAACAAACATTTAGGGCTTTCTGTGTTTTTTTTAAAACATTTGGGTAGGTACTTCCTGGTTTATTTCCTAGGCAACTGATGTCATACATCCCAGGGGTCTTCAGTAGGGGAGGAGGGTTTTTCTCAGATAGAGTAAGCACACTCTCCTGCATGCATGCTTGAGCTAAGGGTAGATTGATTCCAGGAAGTAAATACTACAGTGAGGCAAAAAATTATTTGATCCTCTGCAGATTTTTGCACATTTGCCCACTGACAAAGACATGAGCAGTCTAAACTTTTAATGGTAGCTTCATTTTAACAACGAGAGACAGAATAAGAAAAATTTCCAGAAAAATACATTTAAAAAAAGTTATAAATTGATTTGCATTTTAATGAGTGAAGTAAGTATTTGATCACTTTGCAAAACATGACTTAGTACTTGGTAGCAAAACTCCTGTTACCAATCACAGAGGTCAGACGTTTCTTGTAGTTGACCACCAGGTTTGCACACATCTCTGGAGGGATTTTGTCCCACTGCTCTATGCAGATCCTCTCCAAGTCATTAAAGGGGTTGTAAAGGTAAATGTTTTTTCATCTTAATGCATCCTAAGCATTAAGGTGAAAAAACATTCGATGGTACCGCCCCCCCCGAGCCCCCGTTTTACTTACCTGACCGTTTGAAATTCCCGGGCGCGTCCACGTCATTCTCTTCGGTTCCCAGCCTGGCCGTTGATTGGCTAGGCTGGGCGGATTGATAGCAGCGCAGCCATTGGCTGGCGCTGCTGTCAATCACAGCGGATGACGTGGCGCGCCGGGGGCGGGGCCGAGTGATACAGTCGGTGGCTATGGCCGCCGCTGTATCACGGGAGTGCGCTCGCAAAAGCTTTCCACCGTGCGAGCTCGCTCGCATTAAGGTGGAATGCTTTTGCGAGCAGGACCTGAGACAGCTGCCGAGGGACCCCAGAAGACAGGGTTAGAGGACACTCTGTGCAAAACGAGCTGCACAGTGAAGGTAAGTATAACATGTTTGTTATTTAAGTTCCTTTAAGGTTTCGAGGCTGACGTCTCATTGGGAGCAGCGATCAGTGACGTGTCACAGTAAGCCATGCCCCCTAACAGTTAGAATCACTCCCTAGGACACACTTGGCCCCTTCCCTGCCCCCTACTGGCCAACCCCTTGACTACCAGTCACATTTATACAGTAATCAGTGCATTTTTATAGCACTGATCGCTGTATAAATGTGAATGGTCCCAAAATAGTATCAAAAGTGTCCGATGTGTCTACCATAATGTTGCAGTCACGCTAAAAAACGCAGATTGTGGCCATAACAAGTAAAAAATAAATAAATAATAATAATAAAAACGCCATAAAACTACCCACTATTTTGTAGAATCTATAACTTTTAGACAAACCAATCACTATACGCTTATTGCGATTTTTTTTTACCAAAAATATGTAGAAGAATATGTATTGGCCTAAAAAATTGGTTTTAAAAAAAAAACAAAAAATGGGGATATTTATTATAGCAAAAAGTTTAAAAACATTGCTTTTTTTTTTACCAAAAGTGCACTTGGCACTTGTAATATATGTATATGCTTTAAGCATAATTTGACAGCCAGCTTCTGTGGATGATGCCCCTTAGACAGTGACAGGAGTAGTAAGCAGAGAGTTCATGTTTATCATTCATTAGTGGACAGACCCAGACTTTCTGCTTTCTCCCTGAAGTCTTTGGTGCTGGCTTTTAACCATTTATTGAGTTCAAAGGCCGGAGATGATTGTAGCAGACCATACATAACTCATCTACAGGTACAGTGGAACCTCAGTTTAAGAGTAACTTAGTTTGAGAGCGTTTTGATTTGCGAGCAACTGTTTTTTTTTTTTTTTTTAATTCTGACTCGGTTTGCAAGTGTTGACTTGCAAGACGAGTAGAATTCAAGCTAAACAGGCCTGCAGTACCTAATTTGGCCTGAGGTACGGGGGCACAAAAGCCAAGCAGAGCCAGAAATAGGCCTGCAGTACCTCATTTGGCCTGAGGTACGGGGGCAAAGGAGATGAGAAAAGCCAAACATTGGCCTGCAGTACCTCATTTGGCCTGAGGCACAGGAAACGAGCCAAAGTGTCCTCGGGCCTTGACGGACTTTTCAGCACTCTCTGGCGCCCCCCACCTCTGGCATTCGGTACTGCATCCCATTGAAGTCAATGCGGAACTAATTATATAAGTTTCTATAGACTTTGATATGCGAGTACTTTGGATTACGAGCATACTCCTGGAACGGATTATGCTCGTAATCCAAGGTTCAACTATATGTCATAAGCGCAGGGCACATGTTCCTTATCCAGTTGAACACTCTGACTCAGAGATCCTCAAACTACAGCCCTCCAGCTGTTGTGGAACTACACATCCCATGAGGCATTGTAAAACTCTGACATTCACAGACATGACTAGGCATGATGGGAATTGTAGTTCCTGAACAACTGGAGGGCCGTAGTTTGAAGACCCATGCTCTGACTGCTGAACATTTTTTTTAGGATTCCAGCTGCCTCTGTGTCACCACTTTCATCATGTCATGTATATTACCTCAATTCCACCCTCTGCCCTACATCCCTGGCCAGCAAGAACTGAAGTCCTATACAAGGACACTTCTTGTTCCACCAGTGCCCACCTACATTAGTGACTGAGTTACTGTGAGAGCAGGGACTATATTATGTTCATGTGGGGGGGGGGGGGGGGGGGGGGTGTCCAGTTTACTACCACTTTAAGGGGGAGACCTATAATGTTAAGTAAGGCTTATGATGTGATGGGGGCAGTGGGGGACTCTGATGTAAAGTTAATCTTATCAAGACATTTACATGCATCATTCCAGGCTCAGGTTTGCCATTCATAAGTAGCATTTACATTTCAGACTGGGGTGCCTCTGTATTTGGCACACTTTGTAAGGCTGAACTGGGATACAGTAAACCTGTATATTAAAGCGGAGGTCCACACAAATTAATAACTTCATCTTAATCCCATCACTGCATTAAACAGATGGTCAAATTAAGTATATATATTTATTTTTGCTGTGTGTTTACCTTTCTAGCAGTCTTTATTGGGGTACTTCCTGCGTCTGACCCCCGTGGGAGTAGGCGTGTATCTACCGTATTTATCGGCGTATACCGAGCACTTTTTTCCCCTTAAAATAAGGGGAAAATCGTGGGTACGCGATATATGCCGATACCCGCTTCCCGCTTGAATGGAGCCGCCGACATATACCGAGTGCAGTACACTCGGGTACATTTGGCTAGGCTCGGCTTCGCTCCTGCTCACACATAAACGTCAAAGAGCGTGAGCACGAGCGAAGCCGAGCCTTGCCGTGTGTACTGCACTCGGTATATGTCAGCGGAGGTGTTCGAACTGAGCGCGGAGATTCGACTCGAGGCGAGCTAGAGAAGACGGGAGGACACCACCGAGGCCGCAGACGGACGCCGGACCAGACAATGGACGCTGGGCAAGACACCAAAACTGTAAGTAATAAAATGTTCTAACATTTTTTTTTACAGGAATTTCGGGGCAACTTTAGGGGTGCACACTATACGCGGGAGCGTGCAATACCCCGATAAATACGGTACTTTAACCCCGGCAGCGCACTGTCTCCTGGGAGCCAGGTGTCATTATTCCCAGGAGTCAGTGGGGATCGCTGTCATGAAATCCGCTCCCCGCCGTTAAAACTGATTATGTAAGTGTCTGAATGGTTGAAAAAAAAAAAAAAAATATTATGGTCGGTGGACCTCCGATTACCTTGGCTGCTTATGCCACTTTCAATGTTAACGGAAGTCCTATAGTTGGGTTGGCTAAAAATGTAACTGCTGTCAGAAAAAAACAGCATTTTATCAGGCAAAACACAGCAATTTATCAGGCATCAGAGAACAATTGATGAATGTACCTACAGTGACGTTTGACGGGCTCACTTCCATGCACTTTCAAATTATTCCTAAGAATTTACATGTTATTGATAAACTGTGCCGCAGGCGCAAGCAAAGTTCAGTCAAAGTTGGATGCCTGTTGTGTTTTCAGGGGACTGCAAATAAATAAGAATGGGAATGGGAATTTGCCACCTAAAATATGGTGAAAGCTGTACAACAAAAGAAGATGATAAAACAGCAAAAGTATATTAAAACAAAGGTTATGGTACAAACTAAAAAGATGATTGAATTTTTTTTTTTACACTGCCCCTTAAAGGGCCTAGGCAGGTAAGGATACCCAATAGTATTGACTCTGCCGGAACTCAACATACACAGGTCGCAGGTCTACCTTACCTACTCTTACCGTGGGCCTTGACAGGTTTAATGTAAATCGATACCCAGAATAACATCACAATTTAGGCATAAATCTTATACAAGAATATAACATACAGTATATGGAGGAGGGGGGTTTGCACTTCGATATGGGTACTCATATTCACACTGCCGCGACTTTGTGGCCGTGATTTTGGCAACATTTCAGGAAATGTCTGTGTCAACTTGAGGTTTATGGACCTCAACTCGCATCAAAGTTGAACCAAAGTAGTACAGGGACTACTTTGAAGTCGCACAGATCTGAATGGTACTCATTAGAAATCATGGAGAATGACTTTTCTTACGACTTTGCAGTCCCAAAACGCAGGACAAGTCGCAAAAGTAGGAAAGGGGCCTTAGTCCCCTTTCACACTTATACGACTTGTCCCACGACTGCAAAGTTGTAAGAAAAGTAATTCTCCGTGATTTTCAATGACTACCATTCATACTGGTATGACTTTAAAGCAGAGGTTCACCCTAAAATATACCCTCTCCCATGTGATCCAGCATACTGGCGTCAGCGCCAGTATGCTGTTTTATTTTTAAATTCCCCACTTACTGTGAAATCTTTAATCTTTATTTCTTTCCCCCGCGGTGGCTGGTGCCTTTACAGCTTGTCAAAGCTTCCGAAAATACCCGATTTAGGACTCGGGTATTTCCGGCGCAATGCGGTGCCTGCGCACAGACCTAGGAGCTGACTGCACAGGTGCCGTATTTCTCCGAGTCCTATTTTGGCTTTTTAGCCATAGGACTCAGAGAAATACGGCGCCTGCGCAGTCAGCTCCTAGGTCTGTGCGCAGGCACCGCAAATACCCGAGTCCTAAATCGGGTATTTTCGGAAGCTGTGACGCGCTATACAAGCGCCATCCACCACGGGGGGAAAGAAATTAAAATTAAAGATTTCACAGTAAGTGGGGGATTTAAAAAAAAAAACAGCATACTGGCGCTGACGCCAATATGCTGGATCGCATAGGAGAGAGAATATTTAGGGTGAACCTCCTCTTTAAGTTGTGCCTACTTCAAAGTAGTCCCTGCACTACTTTGGTCCGCTTTTGATGCCAATTACACAGGCATTCATTGAAATCGCAGCCACGAATCGCAGCAAAACAGTGCGACTTTGAAGTCGCACAAGTGTGAAAGGGGCCTTAAGCAGACTTTCCCTTATCTATTTTGGCAAAGTTAGAAACATTAATGAGTCTTAAATATCAATAATCACTATAATAACACAACATTCATATGTTAGAAACATTATGTTTGAGAGTTTTCTTCCTTCAGTTGTGCTTCTCGATCTGGGGAGCTTCTATCTTCGTATTTTTGTTGGGGATAAACATCCTTTAACAGCAAAGAAAAAGAGGTTTCCAGGGATCTAAGAGAATCTTGCGTTGTGCTTTGACTTTGGTCTGTGGTGGTATCTGTTACACAGGGGCATGGCACAACATTCTGCTTTGCGTCGATGCAATTCTGATGGTCGCCAATAACAGCAGTCTCTTTCTGAGAAGAACTTCTTTTATGGTTTCTTGAAGACTCCACTTTGTCTTCTATAGTCCTTGCAAGCATGTAGCTCACCTTCCTTTGATGAGCTAAAGCCTCTTCTTTATCGTTGAGCTGCAAAACCAATCAAAATAAAGATAAGGTTCAAAATGTGGCTTATGTGCTACAGTTAAAAGGCGATGGGAAATCAATTTTCACATCCTAACCCACACAACAAAAATGACAGCTAGAATATGATGAGATACATCACACAAACGTTTCTTTAGAATTAAATTCATAATGAGAGTTGGGGCCTTACAAAATGTTTAAAAAGGACCACGTCAAGAATTATAAAATCTGAAATTAACATCTCACTGTAAAGCAAACCGTTTATACGGACCAATGAAGTCTGCTGCAATCAAGAGAGAAGCTTCTTGGTGTGTTGGATGCATGGTTCCTAACTCCCACTACACTCTGTGGTTCTTCTGCCAGGCCCTATGTCATTACTGTATCTTATACAGCCATAGGAGTTGGTAGATGGAACCAACGAGCACAGAGGGAGAGGATGGAAGGGATTGAGCAGGATTTAAAGGACTATACTTCATAAAATGGTTTGCTTTGTAGGAAGCTGCTAGTTTCAGGTATTAAAATTCTGACAGGGCCACTTCATTTTTTTTTTTTTTTAAATTTGGGCTAGCACCAATTGCTTTATGGAGGCTTTTTTTTTAAGTTTTACAACTTAACCACTTAAGCACCAGACCAATATGCTGCTAAATGCCCAAAGACGTTTTTACAATTCGGCACTGCGTCGCTTTAACAGACAATTGCGCGGTCGTGCGACGTGGCTCCCAAACAAAATTGGCATCCTTTTTTCCCCACAAATAGAGCTTTCTTTTAGTGGTATTTGATCACCTCTGCGGTTTTTATTTGTTGCACTATAAACAAAAATAGAGCGACAATTTTGAAAAAAATGCAATAATAAATATCCCCCAAAAACATATATAAAACATTTTTTTTCCTCAGTTTAGGCCGATACGTATTCTTCTACCTATTTTTGGTAGAAAAATATCGCAATAAGTGTTTATCGATTGGCTTGCGCAAAATTTATAGCGTTTACAAAATAGGGGATAGTTTTATTGCATTTTTATTATTATTTTTTTTTACTACTAATGGCGCCGATCAGCGATTTTTTTCGTGACTGCGACATTATGGAGGACACTTCGGACAATTTTGACACATTTTTGGGACCATTGTCATTTTCACAGCAACGATCGAGAGGGCTCAGGTAAGTAAAAACGGGGGGCCGATAATTTGGTATCAGATGTTTTTTTTACCATAATGCATGAAGGTAAAAAAACATGAACCTTTACAACCCCTTTAATGCATAAAAAAAACACATAGGTTTACAACCCCTTTAAGTGACACATACATTCTAGAGACATAAATAATAAACTGTCACTTTGAGAGTGATGGGCCAATAGTATGACAAAAAAAACAAAATAAACTGTTCTTTACATATCTCTAGATCAGTGGTCTCCAAACTGCGGCCCGAGGGCCGGATGTGGCCCTTTGCTTGCCTTTATCCGGCCCTTGGTGCACTATCCCTCCCACTGATACGAGACACTATTCTGCCATCTGACACCGACAGTGGAGCACCATTTCTCCCACTGACACAACTAATAGGGCACTATTCCTCCCTATGATACCAGCAATGGGGCACTATTCCTCCCCCTAATACCAGATGTTTACTAACAATGATGCCAGGAAAATTTCCACTCCCGCTGGCCAAAATCCGGCCCTCCAAGAGTCTGAAGGACAATAAACCGGCCCTTTGTTTAGAATGTTTGGAGACCTCTGCTCTAGATTATAAAAAAGAAACAGCCCGATGGCAGCAAAACACTTGGCACATTTAGATGTGAGCTTTTATAGATCTTCACTAAAATCCTGGCAAGTGGAACTTTGTTTCACTCGAGCTATACAATAGAGCAGGTCCTTTTCCTGTTAAATCTGCTTCCGACCGCAGACATGCAGGAACACAGGCAATTCCTCCATACCACAGAAGGACTCTCATCCTGTTATTGTTCATTTTACAAGACAAGAAAGTCAAATGAGTAATGTATACGCAGCAACTAATGCCGTAGATTCCGATCCTAGTTCACACATAACACTAGCTCACTTGTCCAGACAACTGATGTTAGTATTGTACAAAACCACAACACACACAGCAAATATCTGGAAATGTGCGCCCGAGTCTGTACATTCACATGAGACAGTTGCATTCATACAGCAGCAGGTGACAGTGCACATGAGCACCAATATGGAAGCTACAGTGCCTTGAAAAGGTATTCAGACCCCCTGAAATTTTCCACATTTTGCCATGTTACAACCAAAGACGTAATTGTGTTTTATTGGGATTCTATGCGATAGACCAACACAAAGTGGCACATAATTGTGAAGTGGAAGGAAAATGATACATTTTTTTTTTTTTTTTACAAATAAATAAAGCCATAATAGAGGCATAACAGGTTTTCTTCTATGACTTCCCTGTATTTGGCTCCATCCATATTCCCATCAACTCTGACCAGCTTCCCTGACCCTTCTGAAGAAAAGCATCCCCACAACATGATGCTGCAACCATGTTTTATGGTGGGCATGGTGTGTATAGTATGATGTGCAGTGTTAGTTTTCTACCACACATAATGTTTTGCATTTGGGCCAAAGAGTAAGATTTTGGTCTCATCTGACCAGAGCACCTTCTTCCACATGTTTGCTGTGTCCCCCACATGGCTTCTCGCAAACTGGGACTTCTTATGGCTTCATTTTTGCCACTCTTCCATAAAGGCCAGATTTGTGGAGTGCACAACTAATAGTTGTCCTGTGGACAGATTCTCCCACTTGAGCCGTGGATCTCTTCAGCTCTTCCAGAGTTACCATGGGCCTCTTGGCTGCTTCTCTGATAAATGCTCTTCTTAGGCTGGGTTCACACTACGATTTTCCCATCCGTCAGCCGCATACGATTTATATGAAAAAACGTATGCGGCTGAAACGGATTGAACCGTACGTAAACGTATGCGTTTATAAAACGTATACGGTTTCAAAAAGTGCGTACGGTTCCATCCGGTTTTGATTAAAAAAACGCATACGTTTTTGGAATTAGTGTCATTTAATAAAAAAAGATTTTCTTGTTTTGAAAATGCGCATGCGCAGACGAAAAACGCATACGGTTTATACGTATGGAACCGCACATATGTGCGTTTTCCATTGACTTTAATGTTAAAAAAAAAACGTATGCGTTTGCCATACGGTTTCAAAAACTGACTCAAAACCGTGGTCGAACACGGTTTTGTGTACTGTTAAAAAACGTTTTGCCAGCAAATCGTACGCACCCGGATGCATCTGAGTGCATACGATTTGCAATGCATTGTCTATGTATGCGTTTTCCCGTACGGGCCCGTACGTTTTCAAAACTGAAATCGTATGCGGCTGACGGACGGGAAAATCGTAGTGTGAACCCAGCCTTACCTGGCCTGTCAGTTTAGGTGGACAGCCATGTCTTGGCAGATTTGCAGTTGTGCATACTCTTTGCATTGTTGGATGATGGATTGAACAGTGTTCTGTGAGATGGTCAAAGCTTGGGATACATTTTTATAACCTAACCCTGCTTTAAACTTCTCCACAACTGTATCCCTGACCTGTCTGGTTTGTTCCTTGCCTTCATGATGCGGTTTGCCAACAAAGGTTCTCTAACAAACCTCTGAGGGCTTCACAGAACAGCTGTATTTATACTGAGATTAAAATTCACACAGGTGGACTCTATTTACTAAATAGGTGACTTCTGAAGACAATTGGTTCCACTAGATGTTAGTTAGGGGTATCAGAGTAAAGGGGGCTGAATACAAATGCACGCCACATTTTTTACATATTTATTTGTAAAAAAAAAAATTGGAAAACCATTTATCATTTTCCTTTCACTTCACAACTATGTGCCACTTTGTGTTGGTCTATAATAGAAAAGCACAATAAAATGCATTTACGTTTTTCGTAACATCACAAAATGTGGAAAATGTCAAGGTGTATGAATACTTTTTCAAGGCACTGTGCCTGTATATCTCTCAACAGAACGTGGGGAGCTGCAGGAGGTCTCACAAGATAGACTGGGGATTTCTGAATAAACCTGACACACTTTTTCATGCTGGATATTTACTCAGCGTCAGTGTATACTCTACAGAAAAAAAAGTCCTATACATACATTGTTAAATTATGTACTGTGTTAAACTAAAAATAGGGTCTGTTAAACAAACCTATACTAAACCAAGTACCTGTACTTATATTGAGCGTATTACTGACATGTCTATTACAGAGTGATATAGAATCAATTTACAATGGTATATGTTTTAATGCCCACTCACCAGATCAACTAACACTGTGAGGACCTCTTGTGGGTCATCTGCTGCATCTAAATTTTGACTGTCAATAGAAGAGATCAGCATGCTTTTTAATTTCTTTCCCAAGCTCATGTCCTTATCCTTTTCCAGCACATGCCCTAAAAAAAAAAAAAAGCATACAGTTAAATTCAGAAGCCACCCAGTGTCACTGTAGGCCATACATGGCCATTTTTCCTCGTCAAAGTATTTTATTGAATGAATATGATAATCCAAGTACACATCTTGTGTTATACATGTTGTAATGAATTATCCAAGCTGTAATAAGTTATCCAACTTACAACAGGTTTGGAAAAAAAATAAAAATTCATGCTCCACTATATTTGTACAGATAAGTAAATTACGGTATATAAACTCAAAAGAAAATAGAAAAGTAAATACATCGTTACCTCAAGATATTCATGACTAGTTGGAAATACTATTTATCATATAAATTGTTTTACTTGGACCTGGAATATTGAAGTATAATTATGTAAAGCGGTACTTTATTACCGTTTAAATAAAATGAGATAAAATAAAAAATAAAATAAAAAATAAAAAGGATGGACAAAAAAAATAAAAAAAATTAAAATGGATAGGATAGGATAGTAGGAAATTAGCGAAGAATTAGTGAACAGAACACTATAATGTTCACAATAACGAGTAGGGCAACACCCAAGCTCTAGAAATTTGGTTTTGTAAGTCATTTATTACCAAATGAATCTTTCAGCTACCATGGCATAAAAATTTGATTTGTCGCGGAATGATGGAAGGTGATAATTCAAGGGTTCCAGATTTTTTCAAAGACTGGAATTTGATCCCTTTCTATAGCTAGCATTTTAGCGTGAGACATGAAGTAATTTACTCTACGTATGGTCTCGGATATCTCCAAGTTAGGGGTCCTCAATGCCTTTGCTATTGTTTGCTAAGCTGCCGCAAGAAGTTGAGTGAGAAGTTTGAATTGCTTATGTGTAATGAGATCTAGTTTTAGGTTGAGCAAGGCTGTGGCTGGGTCTGGTTGTACATGGCCATTTTTATCCACGTGTATGATGAATGACCTGATCATGGTACCCCAGAAGATCCTATGGTCCTTCTCAAAGGACCTTATGAAAACGTGCGATCAACACCATCACCAATGAATCTTATTGATGACAATAACAGTCGTCCTTCAGATGCTGATAGATGCCAGTAAGGCCCCTTTCACACTGGGGCATGACTTGCGGTGGCGGTATAGCGCTACTATTTTTAGCGGCGATATACCGTCGGAATTGCGGCGGCATTCGGCCGCTAGCGGTGTGGTATTAACCCCCGCTAGAGGCCGAAAAGGGGTTAATACTGCCGGCAATGTGCCTCTGCAGAGTTGTATTACCGCGGTGTCCCATGGTTTTCAATGGGAAGGAGCGGAGAAGGAGCGGTATACACACTGCTCCTCTCACTGCTCCAAAGATGCTGCTTGCAGGAGATTTTTTTTTCTCCTGCCAGCACATCACCTCAGTGTGAAAGCGCCCTGGCTTTCACTTTAAGAATGCTGGGGCAGGAGTATTTCAGGCGTTATTTATGTGCTATTTTTAGCGCTAAAACGCCTGAAATACGCCTCAGTGTGAAAGGGGCCTTAACCTAAAATATGTTAAAACTTGCTCAGGCCATATACATTAAATCCTTGTTATACATTTTTTTTCTTTTTTCTGCTTGGGATTCCATCTGTAATAGGCAAAGACAACTTTCTTATTTCTTATTGTGGCACTAAGATCTTCAATGATTTAATCAATCAGTGTAGTTCAGTGTAGCGGTCTGTCAGGATGTGCAGCCAGGAAAGGGATTCTTCTGCTAGCCATAAATTATGTGAAATAATTCAACCGCGCTGTCTTTCCTCCGCTCTCCTCTATGGGGAATCGGATGAATACGGACCGTGTGACCGTAATCATCCGATCCACCAGACGGAAGAAAAATAGGATTTTCTTCCGTCCGAAAAAACGGATCTTGACGGAGGCGGATGTTTACAGACGTTAGCGGATGCTCATCCGCTAACGTCCATGATCCCATAGGGAAGCATTGCTAGTCTGTAAACAGGCTTCAGAAAAGTGGTCCGTTCGTCCGCTCGTGTGAAAGGGCCCTTAAAAAGGACTAGTTTTCAACACATATCCGTTTTTCAAAACAACCCCTTCTGTGTTCTTGTACTTGGTAGCTTCTGCTTCAAACATTCGGTGATGTCTTTAATTAGTGAAGAAACACCAGAACCTTTACATAACACTTTCATCATATGTTAATGTGTTACATTTCAGTGAAATACCATATGTAGCCCAAAACAATAAAAATAGTACCCAAATGCCCCTCCAAACACTGTCATTTGGATCAGCATGTGAAAAGACAAAAATCAGCTTGTCAGGCTCCAGTTGACTTTAACAAAATGGTGCCCGTCTGCACACCGACTCCCTGTTGCATAAATGTAACAAAATGGGTAAAAGACGGCTTCAGCACCCGTAAAGAGCTCCACAAATGCGTTTTGCTCTTTTTGGGGCTTAATCATAAAGGTAAAACGCGTCTGTAGAGTTCTCTACAGGTGGAGAACAGGTGCTAAAGCCGTCTTTTACCCATCTCAGTGTATTAGTAGTTGCAAACATGCAGCAGATATTAGAATTTGTATTTTAATATCAGACCTGAAGTCTGAGAACATTATACTGCCAGGTTTCCAAGTTTGAGGACAGATCATTGACAAAGAGCTTTTTGAAGGATAATTAAACTTTTAGTGGGGTTGGAGACAAGTGGCCCCCCTCACCTTCCCCATCCCTGATATACAATCTCCATTAATGAGCCAACAACGCCCCTGCTGCGGCCTATGCTAGTTTGGTATAGCTCTTTCTTTCTGTGTGGGCAGACATGGCCCTCAAATGAGCATATGTTATAGTACGCCTATACAAGGCCATAGAAAATAATAACCCTTAGGGCTCTTTCACACGTCCGTTCAGTTTTTTAGATCATTTTTTTCCCCCCTTCAGTTGATCCGTTTTTTCATCCGTTTTTCGTCCGTTTACATCCGTTTCCGTTCCGTTTTCCGTCCGTTTTTCATCAGTTTTTTTCATCCGTTTTTTTTTTTTTTTTTTTTTTTTTTTTACATATTTTGATGAAAAACTGACAATAGCGGATCGGATGGTAAACGGATCATCCGCTAACGTCCGTTTTTCGTCCGTTCCGTTTTTTTGACGGAAGAAAAATAGGGTTTTCTTCCGTCCAAAAAAACGGAGCTTACCGCAGACGGATGTTAACGGACGTTAGCG
Source organism: Rana kukunoris (assembly GCA_029574335.1). Classification (NCBI taxonomy): domain Eukaryota; kingdom Metazoa; phylum Chordata; class Amphibia; order Anura; family Ranidae; genus Rana; species Rana kukunoris. Next base: position 110,263,943 of record CM056049.1, on the reverse strand, counting down.
GATGCTCATCCGCTAACGGACGCTAACCCATAGGGAAGCATTGAGGTCCGTTAACAGACGAACTGAACGGACGTGTGAAAATAGCTCATCAAAAATTGTATTTCTATTGCAGAGGATGCCTAAAATCTGCCTTATACGACTTCTGGAAGTATCAGGAGACATTCACACAAGCATGAAATTACATTTTTGGAGTTTTTCTGTACACCAACAGTGTATAAAATGTTTCCAAGTTACCATATTTCACAGAAAATTATAGCACTGCAGAATAAAATGGAAGAACAACTTTTAGTAACACTACATTACAACAATGGCTTGTGCATCCATTATTGCCATCTGCTATTTTTTTGCCCCATTAAGGTGGAGTTAACCATTAAGGATGAGAATACATAGCGATTTCTCCATAAGCTCCAACACAGAAGCCATCTAGTTCCAGACTTTGCAAGTACATGGCTTTTCTATTAAGGTCTATGGTGAAAAGGGTCACAATTTTGTAGTATGTTGTGGTGGCCAGCTCACAGAAGAAAATTTTGTTAAGCGTGCACAATTTTCTCTTAAGTGCATACTAATTATAATTTACAATTGTATACTGTTACCATTTTACAAGGCCAATTAACAAAACTGCGTATTTTAACCACTAGCCGACCAGCTGCCGAATATACGGTGGCAGGTCGGCTGTGCGAAATCACGTAGCTACACATCATTTCGCATTTCAGCCAATAGTGGCGCGTGCTCGCGCATGCGCACCCCTGGTGCCAACGCGCGTGCCCGGCGGGCGCGATCACCACCGGGCACCCGTGATCGCTAGTTACAGAGCAAGAACTGGTAGCTGTGTGTAAACACACAGTTCCCCGTCCTGTCAGGGGGAGAAATGACCGATCGTCTGTTCATACAATGTATGAACAGCAATCTGTCTTTTCCCGTAGTCAGTCCCACCCCCCCCCCCCTTCAGTTAGAACACACCTAGGGAACATAATAAACCCCTTCCTCGCCCCCTATTGTTAACCCCTTCCCTGCCAATTACATTTTTACAGTAATCAATGCATTTTTATAGCACTGATCGCTTTAAAAATGCCAATGGTCCCAAAAATGTGTCAAAAGTGTCCGCCATAAGGTTGCAGTACCGATAAAAAAAAAAAAAACACACTGATCGCCGCCTTTACTAGTAAAAAAAACAAACAATAAAAATGCCATAAAACTATCCCCTATTTTGTAGACGCTATAACTTTTGCGCAAACCAATCAATAAACGCTTATTGCGATTTTTTTAACGAAAAATACGTAGAAGAATACGTATTGGCCTAAACGGAGGATTTTTTTTTTATATATCTATCTATATATAATATTTTTGGAGGATATTTATTACAGCAAAAAGTAAAAAATATTTTTTTTTCAAAATTGTCGCTCCATTTTTGTTTATAGCGCAAAAAATAAAAAACTGCAGAGGTTATCAAATACCACAAAAGAAAGCTCTATTTGTGAGAAGAAAAGGACGCCAATTTTGTTTGGGAGCCACGTCGCACGACTGCGCAATTGTCAGTTAAATCGATGCAGTGCCGAATCGCAAAAAGTGGCCGGGCCATTGACCAGCATAATGGTGCGGGGCTGAAGTGGTTAAAGAGACACTATCAAAGAGCGCCTCAACTTATATGCCAACACCGCAGCTTACCCAGAATAGACTTCTGCAGTGGAGAGGCGGTGATGGTATGTGTAAGTATATCATATTTGGGGGAGTGACTATAAGCAGGCACTGTCACTTTAACCACAAAGGGTAACAATGCAAATATTCTACATCTATCCCAATAAAAGAAAAGCTACACATAATATAAAATAAACGGAGTATCCTGCATAAGCCTGGCATTACCATTCTCTTTAAGACGTCTCCAGGTGTTTATCCTCTTACTCCCTTTCTTACAGAGCTTTTCTATGTCACTCAGAGGTAGATTGTCATTATTCCTGCGCTTCAACTGCTGCTCAAACGCAATGCGAAATGCATCAGCCATTACATAAGCTTCTTCTTTACTCTTCTTCTCCATTTCATACTGCAAAAAACAGAGTTTTCAGTTCAGAAACAGCAAACGTATTATGCATTTTATAAGAAACTCTTACATCACCCAAATGTTTTACAAATATAATAGGCCGACGTTGAGTGTCAGTGCTATGATTAACAACATAGAAACTACTGAAAAGATGCAAGGATCCATAAGCAGCTGTACTTGGGTCGCAGGTAGTGTATGGCTAAAGTGTCTAGCACAGGGCCGATCCTAGGCAGGGGGCACAGGGTGCATTGCACCCAGGCGCCTGCAGAGGTGGGGGTGTCTAACATCCAACAGAAGCCCTCTCGGTGCCTATCACAGTGCCCCCCACTCCAGGTCCCAATAAAGTACTCTGCTTCTCTTCCTGTATTTTGTTTATTGTTAAGAGATCATGTAAAAATCCCAGATTAATGAACACTTCGTGGGGGAGCATCTCTGTGGTTGAGTCATTGCCATTTGTAAAGGGGAGGAGTTAGTAAAATTACGACGCCCATGTGGGGGCGCCAAAAAAAAAATTCTGCACCCAGGCGCCTGTGACCCTAGGATCAGCCCTGGTCTAACAGATCAATGGGCTGGAATTGCTCTCAATCACCATCTGCAGGCCGTTCCTTGATCTACAATGCTGCCTTTATGTAGCCTCTATACCTGACCCTTGTTAAACACCTATATAGAGGATTCCAAACTCAGTGCCAGATCGACAGGTCTGTCTCTTCCTGGAATCTGACTTTGATTGGCACTTTGGACTTTCTCAACCCCTTTCCCATCTGACCCCATCTCCATCTGCTGCTTGCCTTGACCTGTTACCTGCCCAGCTACACTTTTGCTTTTCACAATTTGGTACTGTTAACTGCTTGTCACTGCAAGATCCTCCATGAGATCCACCCAGGGGCATTAACAGAGTCTTAAGAGAAGCAGAACAGGGTTCTTTTTACAGCCCTATGGGACCCCAGCGGAGTGATCCTGTACCACTCCCAACAATGCTGCAACATGCCACGTTCAACTTTTTAACTGAACTCTCAAGATCACCTGCTGGATTCAAGACTCCCTATAGAAGAATCTATTAGAGGGTAAAGTGGAATATGTAGAAAACGCAACAGATGAAATGGAAATAATTAATGCATAAGCCAGGGGTAAGTGCAGAATGAAAACCAGAGACTCCGATTTACATGCTTGTGATTTACCAGCAGAGTTGATTAGGTGCAAACCAGATCTCTGAAGATTATTATTATACAGGATTTATATAGTTCCAACAGTTTGCATCGTTCTTTACAAAATGTCGGCAGACAGTACAGTTACAATACAATACAGGAGGAAGCAGAGAGCCCTGCTCATTAGAGCTTACAATCTAAAAGATCTAGAATCTTCAGACAATCAATGCAAAAGTAAGGCACATGTCATGATACATGTCAACATTGCTCTTGTTCCCCCACTACATGTGATTCTGCCTGCTGGAATTTTATCATATCAATAAAGTGGATCTGTTGGAGTGCGGCCATCCGGAATCTCTGTTTACCAAGGCGCAAAATAATAATGTAGTTACTCATGTCCAAGATGTAATATTTATGTTTCAAAAATATGAACAAATCAGTCCATAGGAACAGAATGCCTTCTGAAGTCTCCAAGGGCTGGTCAAGTTCTTAACATTTAATGGAAGTGTATTTATAAGGCTCTATTCCCATTTTGAGAAATACATGGCTGGCAAAAAAGTCTCTCCTAAACAAATCCCACAAACTAGGGTTCTCCCGATACCACTTTTTTTTTAGGACAGAGTACAAGTACCGATACTTTTTACCAAGTACTCGCCGATACTGATTACCGATACTTTTTTTAAATCTCATGTGACATTGGCACATGTAAAAAAAAAAAAAAAAAAAATACACAATTAAATTTTTTTTTTTTCAGTGCTTTCTTTTTTTTTGTTATGGGGTGAAATGGACAGTGTCAGTGTGTTTTTTATTATTTTTTTTATTTTTTACAATAATTGTTTTTATTATTTATTGAAATTCCTTTTTTTTAAATCAGCCCTGTTGGGGGGGCTTTGGTGAGATATCAGAGGTCTTAACATCTCCCCTGAGACAGGGAAAGGGACTAGGGACATAGATTCCTCAGTCCCTTTCTCAGTAGCTTCAGCTGCGCTGAAAATGAATGGAGGCTTCTCTTCATTCAAAAACTGAAACATTGTAAACACAGTTTATGAGAATGAACAGAGTCATCACTGATTCGTCCTGACAGATCGTCCCCATCCAGGACACGGCGGCGGGACGGAGGGGGGACGCGGCGGCGGGACGAAGGGGGGACGCGGCGGCGGGACGAAGGGGGGACGCGGCGGCGGGACGAAGGGGGGACGCGGCGGCGGGACGAAGGGGGGACGCGGCGGCGGGACGAAGGGGGGACGCGGCGGCGGGACGAAGGGGGGACGCGGCGGCGGGACGAAGGGGGGACGCGGCGGCGGGACGACACAGCAGCAGGACACAGCGGCAGAACGGAGGGGGGGGGACACAGCGGCAGCATGAAGGGGGGGACACGGTGGTAGTACATGGAGGCAGAACGGAGGGGAGACATGGCGGTAGGACATAGCGGCAGCACTGAGGAGGGACACGGCGGCAGCACGAAAAGGGGACGCGGCAGCAGGACACAGCAGCAGCACCGAGGGGAGCAGTCAGCGGTGATCAGTGCTTGTAACTCCCCCACCGCACTGATCACCCTGACTGTCAAGGTATCGGCTGAAGCATCGGAGCATTTGCCCGAGTACAAGTACTCGGGCAAATGCTCGGTATCAGTACCGATACCGATACTAGTATCGGTATCGGGACAACCCTACCACAAACTATAAAATAATACACAGCGATAGGCCAAATGCAAGACTTACTTCCTGTCGGAGGTGAAGCAGCTGTTTACGTGTTGCAGCCGACATCTTTGCACATGAGCAGGGTTCTCCTCCATTAGCACACGTACAAGCACCAAGCACAGCAAGCTGCAATGTATGTTCAATTTACATTAATACAAACCATATGTACAACGCATTTCACAAAATTAAAAGTAGATAGTGTTCTCTAACATGTCTGCTATAGCAAATAAGACAGTTTTATTGCATATGAAAATATCACCTCAGCGTACAGACACATATAAAAAAAAAAAGATCTCCGAATGGAAGGCAGGCAGATGATTGATACCTCCATCCCCTCCATCATAGATCCTCTTTCATTCATAGGAGGTGCAGCTGGGCGAAAAGGGCAGGCAAAGTCAGGCTCTTTTGATGAGAGCCTGCAACAGGCCATTAGTTGTATTAATGGGAGTGGGCGGGGGCATGGACAGAGGATTAAAACTTAAAAGGAGTTGTAAACCTTCGTGTTTTTTCACCTTAATGCATTCTATGCATCAAGGTGAAAAAACACCTTGCAGTGTCCGGCCCCCCGTTTTACTTACCTGAGCCCCAAATTTCCGTGGGCACGATCCCGCATCGCTCTCTCCACGGCTCTTCATTGGATAGATTGATAGCAGCACAACCATTGGCTCCTGAGGGCACCAGGGGGTAGAGCCGGGTCATACACTCGGCGGCTATGGCTACTGAGTGTATGACACAGGAGCGCGCCCGCAAGGTAACCCCCTCGGGAGAGAGCTTCCCAGAGGGGGATATCTGTTGCGGGGAGAAGCTGCAAGAGTCGCAGCGAAACCCCAGAACAGGAGGATTAGGCCACTCTGTGCAAAACGAACTGAACAGTGGAGGCAAGTATGACGTGTTTGTTATTTAAAAAAAGCCAGAACCTTTAGTGCCACTGAGGAAGAGACACTGGCACAAGAGACACATCTTACTGACTGAACATATTCATATCATATCATATACTGCTGCAATCTGAAATACAAAGTAAAACCACACAAATAGGTATACAAGTCCCATAAAGTGATAAAGTGCTCATGCTTAAATCTTCAAAATAGACAGGTGCTCCATTAGTGCTCAGTTCTACTGCTCACGTCGTGGGCGCAAGTGATGTCGCGGTGACGCAATCAAGCCTCCAAACATCACTTCCGCCAACGAGACGCTTGGAATCCAGCTGGGCTGTAAATTGCAACACACATTATAGGCAGGCCGGAGCGAATTACATAAAAACCATGCTGTACACATGGAATGCCAAGTTTTAGTCATAATAAATCTACAGTTTCTCACTAATTGGAATTCCCCATTGTGTTTTTTCCTGCAGAATACCATCTGAGGACCTATTCAGCGAAGTGCTTTTTTGTTGCCTTAAGGAGGATCCTATATAGGAGTGGTTCCCCTACCAATAAAAGAGATCTTAATAGCAATAGGAGGCCTGATGAACCCTTTGAGGGAGCCACCATCCAGAGCATCACCCAGCAGTGGATTCCTCACAGGCGCAAGTGAACCATACTAGAAATAGCTGCTCCACATCCGGGGTGAGTGCACATCCATGTGGGGCACTTGAACTGAGCACTAGTGGAGCACCTGTCTATTTTGAAGTTTGAAAGCCTCCGCCGAAAAAATAATTAAAAGCCAGCAGCTACAAATACTGCAGCTGCTGACTTAATACTAGGACACTTACCTGTCCTGGAGTCCAGCGCCGTCGGCAGCAGAGGACGAGCGATCGCTCGTCACTGTGCTGCCCCCACCGCCATCCTCGGTGAGGGAACCAGGAAATTAAGCACTGCGTCTTCACTGCCCGATTCCCTACGGCGCATTAGCGTGTGGTTTTACTTTGTATTTTAGATTGCAGCAGTATATGATATTCTAGCATGATGTATGATTATGTTCACTACCGAGTGTTGCAGTTAGGCTTATGTTGGCATCGCAGCTAGTGTGAACTTTATAGTACTTTTATTTACAAAAATTTGTTTTTTTTAATCATAAAGACCTGTTGTGCGAACGTTTTTTTTTTTATTATTTATTTTTACACATCCTACTGACTATCAGTTATGTCCCTTATTCTTATTTTTCTTTTTTTCATTTTAGCTATACTATTAGGCTTTAAGAAGTATTTTTCTGTACTTTTAGCAATTAAAAGACCATACATGGGGAAATGTACCTTTGTAGCAGAGATGTACTGGATACGCTTTTTTTTCCCCCAGGCACTGCTGCCTTTAAGGAAGATTAACGTATTTATCGGCGTATACCGCGCTCTTTTTTCCTGTGGGTGCACGATATACGCCGATACCCGCTTCCCGCGCTCAGTTTGAACTGAGCCGCCGACATATACCGAGTGCAGTATACTCGGGTACATTCGGCCAGGCTCGGCTTCGCTCATGCTCACGCATAAACGTCACAGAGCATGAGCACGTGAGAAGCCGAGCCTGGCCGAATGTACTGCACTCGTATATATGTCGGCAGAGGTGTTCAAACTGAGCACGGGAAGCGCAGATTCGACTCGAGACAGCGCTGGAGAAGCCGGGAGGACACCACTGAAGCCGAAGACGGACGCCGGACAAGGCCGCCGATGGACACCGCGCAAGACACCAAAACTGTAAGTACTAAAATGTTTTTTTTACAGGAATTTCGGGTCCACATTAGGGGTGTGCGCTATACGCCGGAGTGCGCAATACCCCGATAAATACGGTATATAAAATACATTTTCACTTCTGTAAGTGTTGGTAATAATCCACTTCTTGCTCTCTTTTGGTCCATTTAAAATGTAATTAAATCTATTTTTAATTTCCCGTCTCATAACTTGCTTCTGAGCATGCACGTTTTCCCTCCCATCTTTAAAGCATACACACGACTGTTTTTCACGATGAGAAAACCGACGACGTGAAAGACGACGAGAAAAAAAATAGAGCATGTTCTAAATTTTTAATGCCCATTTTTCTTGACGAGAAAAATGCTCTGGAGCCCACACACGATTGTATTTAACTTTAAAGACCACCTCCTGCACATATACATCAGCAGAATGGCACGGCTGGGCACATCCACGTATATTTACGTCGGTTCTAGTACCCAGCCGTGGGTCACGAGCGCACGGCCGCGGCGCGCTCCCGTGACCCGGCCTGAAGCTCCGTGACGGGGACTCGCGGACCCGATCGCTGCTGGAGTGCGGCGATCGGTCCCCGGACCTGAAGAACGGGGAGAGCCGTGTGTAAACACGGCTTCCCCGTGCTTCACTGTGGCGGCAGCATCCATCGCATTATCCCTTTTATAGGGGGGACGCGATCGATGACGTCACACCTACAGTCACACCCCCCTACAGTTGTAAACACACACAGGGAACACATAACCCCTACATCGCCCCCTTGTGGTTAACTCCCAAACTGCAACTGTAATTTTCACAGTAAACAATGCAATATAAATGCATTTTTTGCTGTGAAAATGACAATTGTTCCAAAAATGTGTCAAAATTGTCCGAAGTGTCCGCCATAATGTCGCAGTCACGAAAAAAATCGCTGATCGTCGCCATTAGTAGTAAAAAAAAAAAATAATAATAAAAAAGCAAAAAAACTATCCCTTATTTTGTAAACGCTATAAATTTTGCGAAAAACAACCGATAAGCGCGTATTGCGATTTTTTTTACCAAAAATAGGTAGAAGAATACGTATCGGCCTAATCTGAGGAAAAAAATAAATTTTATATACATTTTGGGGGGATATTATAGCATTTTTTTCAAAATTGTTGCTCTATTTTTGTTTATAGCGCAAAAAATAAGGTGATCAAATACCACCAAAAGAAAGCTCTATTTGTGGGGGAAAAAGGACACCAATTTTGTTTGGGAGCCACGTCGCACGACCACGCAATTGTCAGTTAAAACTACGTAGTGCCGAATCGCAAAAAGGGGCAAGGTCCTTTAGCTGCATTTTGGTCCGGGTCTTAAGTGGTTAATGACCAATTAAAAAAATTGCATTTTTCTCCTCATGAAAAACTGTCGTGTGTACGTGGCATAAGAGTTGTTTTTTTCAAGGAGTGTGACTTTTTTTTATGGGAATCTTTGCATCTCCCATTAGGGAGATTTTAACGAATTTCCAGTATAGACAATGTATGCCATTGGTACAGCAAGCAAAAGGGAAACAAAATCCTGATAGGCGTTACAAGTAGAGAAGATAAGGTGAAATCTCCCAATGTGGTGAAAAGTGCCAAAGCTGGGATTTCCCCTCATTTTGGGAGCTTCTATCTCACTTCCTGTTGTGTTTCCTGACAGGAAGTGTGGGGAAATCTTCATAATAGGAGCACAAACTGAAATAAAAATCTGACAAGCATTTCTAATCCTTCATCATTCTATCAAAAACGAAAAAACATCTTGGCTGAAATTCCACTTTAAACATTTGTTACTGAAAATCGGCCCGATTCACTCTGTACCTACTTTAATAACATTTCCTTCTGTTTCCAGAAATAAATGATTCACACATGTATGGAAAAGTTGCGTCAATGCTGTGATCATGACTAAGACAGACAAGTTAGTTAAAAAATATATTCATAACAGAAGACTCACTTCAAGTGCAGTTACCTCTGCCAGGCCACTTTTATCAAGACACACATTGTCCTGGAACATTTTCTGCTCCTTCACATCGAGCATTGAAAGCAGCTCCTGACACTGCTGACTTATAACTGGAGAGGGGAGACAACAGGTGTAAATGCAATACAAGACAAAGAAATGAGAAATACGTAAACAAAGTCAGATGCAGGCTGGCTGGTAAGTACAGCATGGGCAAAACAACCAAATGGGAAAACTGCAATTCACCGTTATATCACGTTTATTAGGTCCATGCCTATGGTTACTAGGCACCAGAAGATGCTGCACAATAGGGAAGGAGGAGGCTTTTAGAGTAGGCCAGCCCTGAAATACACCAACTAGTTTCAGGGGGAACTCAGTTCCGCCACCTCTGGCTCAGACCCTTTGGTGCCTGCTCACCACAATCACTTGTAAAGGCAGAAGCCTGGTTTCTGTGTTTACAAGTTACAAGTGCCATGTCTATTAGCCAACTAAAATCTGTTCAGCAACACAAAGGGGGTGATTTACTAAAGGAAAATCCACTTTGCACTACAAGTGCTGTCACTTTAGATCTAAGGGGGACATGCAATAAAAATAAAAAAAACAGCATTTTAGCTTGCACATGATTGGATGATAAAGTCAGCAGAACTTCCCCTCATTTCAGATCTACCCCTCAGATTTACAGCGAGTGCATTCGTAGTGAAAAGTGGATTTGCCTTTCGTAAATAACCCCCAAAATGTTCATCTATCACAAAGCAAGTGCCATGGAATCAATGATGGGCCATACATCAGCCATCAGGAGAGAGGTTTTTCATGCTAGCCGCCAAAATGATACACTCCATCAAATGCAGATGTCATTTTTGGAATCAGTTTAAATATACAGAATGAGATCAGAACAACAAGGTGTTCTATCTGTCCAGTGTTGCCAACCTACTAGATTTAAATTTACTGACACCCAAAATTTACTGGCACAGTCATGTTTTTACTGTCATTTTCAAAAGTTAAAATGATAGTTTTAAGTGCAAAATCTCATTATTTAGGCTACAAACAAGTACAATATGCAATTAGCAATGCAATTTAAGATCGATATCAAGGTAAAAAAACATATGTCTTATTTTATTTTCAATATAGTAAGTAGCTCAGGGACAGGATTCAGGAATGCATGAAATTAGAATGGGCGGCCCGTCCATAGGGGCGCCCTGGTAAAAACCCCCCCACCCCCCCCCAGTAAAAAAAAAAAAAAAAAAAAAAATCTAAAAAATAAATAAAGTTTTTATTAAAATATGTCCATTTTAGAATTTTTTTCCCCCAAAAATGGTCCTTATGTGCACGGTGTCCCGACGCCGGGCACAGTGCAGTACGGGTAGCGCCACGTCTGTGCAATCACAAGATTGCAGACGAGGCGCTACATTGGCAGGCAAAAAATGCCTTTGTGGCAATTTCCATTGCGCCACAACTCCCAGCGATGGACTGGACTGTATTATTATGGCCGGGTGCACACGCTATAGCTGCCGTCACCCCCCCCCCTTATTAACTAAATGTATTTTACTGTAAAAAAGACATTTAGTTAATAAGGGGGGTGGGGTGACGGCTGCTATTTTGGCTGCACATAAGATTAATAAGCAGAGGAACAGAGGGGAATGTACATGTTAAACTTTAACATGTACATTCCCCTCTGCTCATTAATCTTATGTGCAGCCGAAATAGCGTCCGTCACCCCCCCCCCCCCCCCCCCGCTTCTTATTAACCAAATGTTTTTTATTTTAAGTGCACATTTCTGCCAAAATGATAGCAGTCACTAACATCCTCCCCACTTATGTGCATTTTAAAATAAGACATTTGGTTAATAAGTGGGGGGGGGGGGGGTTTGGTAGTGACTGCTATCATTTTTGCAGAAATGTGCATTTTAAATAAAACACATTTGGTTAATGTCTGGTCATCTAGTGCAGTATGTCCGCAGTCTCTGGTAATCTAATGCAGTATGTCCGCAGTCTCTGGTAATCTAATGCAGTATGTCCGCAGTCTCTGGTAATCTAATGCAGTATGTCCGCAGTCTCTGGTAATCTAATGCAGTATGTCCGCAGTCTCTGGTAATCTAATGCAGTATGTCCGCAGTCTCTGGTAATCTAATGCAGTATGTCCGCAGTCTCTGGTAATCTAATGCAGTATGTCCGCAGTCTCTGGTAATCTAATGCAGTATGTCCGCAGTCTCTGGTAATCTAATGCAGTATGTCCGCAGTCTCTGGTAATCTAATGCAGTATGTCCGCAGTCTCTGGTAATCTAATGCAGTATGTCCGCAGTCTCTGGTAATCTAATGCAGTATGTCCGCAGTCTCTGGTAATCTAATGCTGTATGTCCGCAGTCTCTGGTAATCTAATGCAGTATGTCCGCAGTCTCTGGTAATCTAATGCAGTATGTCCGCAGTCTCTGGTAATCTAATGCAGTATGTCCGCAGTCTCTGGTAATCTAATGCAGTATGTCCGCAGTCTCTGGTAATCTTGTGCCCATTTAGAGTCCTTCATTACTAACAGTGTAATTTTTTAGTTTGTTTGCGCTGATCTGTAAGGCTGCGCTATATACCATGATTTGTGATGCTGGGGCTATATACTCGGTCCTGTGATCCTGACACTATGAGTAGAAGCAAGTGGAATACAGGGGACGGAGTTGGTGGATTCTATAAGGGGTGTGGCTTATGAGCAGTGGGAGGGACCAAACATGGAGGGGCGGGGTCTTGCACCACCCCATCCAAAAACTTCACCAGCCGCCACTGGCGGCCCAAAATGAAATGGACTCTTACAGTGGAATGATAGCAGTGTGCAGCAACACGGATGATGAGGAGACCACACTGACATGATACGTCCCCTCCTGAGTCACAGTGAAAGTCCTTCTCCATGTCAGGTGGTCCCTTCAGTCCACTGAACTCCAAAGAGCACCGACAATCCTGCCCCCTGCTTGCTTTTCTCCTGTTCTACAGACCCACACATGAAGTTCCGGCCATTCCTCTCAGTTCCCTTGCACCATGACATCACACTACACGCTCAGCAACCGCCTCCATTAGCCCCATCCCAACACACTGTAGCAGGCACTCAGATAGTCTTGGCCGGCTCTGGACCCTTATCCCCTTCCCCCCATGAACACTAGATTACTGAAAACCATCATAAATGTAAATCTGCAACAAGTATGGGCCCTGTATGTTCTTTAACACTGTGGGATTGCTGCCAATGCCCTTAAAGGGGTTGTAAAGGTACAAGTTTTTTGGCTAGCGCTGCTGTCAATCAGGGCGGATGACGCGCCGCACTGGGGGGCGGAGCCGAGTGATACAGTCGGCGGCTATGGCCGCCGCTGTATCACGGGAGCGCGCTCGCAAAAGCTTTCCTCCATGCGAGCGCCCTCGCATGAAGAAGGAAAGCTTTTGCGAGGAGGAGCCCAGACAGCCGCCGAGGGACCCCAGAAGACAGGTTTCCGGGCCACTCTGTGCAAAACGAACTGCACAGTGGAGGTAAGTATCACATATTTGTTATTTTTTTTTTTTTTAAATCCCTGACTTTAGTGTACCTTTAAGGTATCAACTTTCATTCTTTCACTGAAAATATCCCTTGTTTGCAAGGTCAACAACTGCAACTTTTTATTTTTTATTTTTGGTGTACTTTTTATACCCTGTGACTATTCACTGCTTCTAATCTTCCTAGAGTATAGGGCAGGGGCGCCTATGATGGACGTCCCGCGGTCCCGGGAGCAGTGGGACGTCCATCATAGGCTCTGCAGGCTCCAGAAGGCGGGACCCGCAATGTCTTTCGGGCCTCACTCGGCGGAGCTCCTTGCTCGGCACTCGGCGGAGCTCGGCTGCTGTCATACACAGAATTAATCCGCGGGCCGGATTAAAAGGTCCACCGGGCCGTAGTTTGCCCATTCCTGGTATAGGGTGATCTGGTCACGCTTTTCAGGCTGCCATTAAAGTCAAACTCCATGCCTAATGTCCCTATAAATCGTTTGTGGGCCCTCTGTATGAAATGTATGTAGCCTCAGCTACATACGTGTGGGTGCATGTACCCAAACTCACCCGTCTTTAATGAGACTTTAAACACGGAGTTAGCCATTATTCTTACCATTCTTGCATTTTCATCAAAAGGACACAAATGAACAAGTAAATATAAAAGGATAACGAAGGCAATCGTGTATTATTGTAGTAATGTAATTTTAAAGTGCATTTGGTGACTTATTCCAAAATAATTTTGAACTTCCATTTCTGATCGGGCAATACCAAGCACCTAGTAAAAAGGAAAGCAATCACAAAACATTTGTTTTGTCGAATGTAAAGCCAAAAAGTCTTACTTGTATTTTCAGCTTTTAGGGCTTTTACTTCATTGGTCTGCAATGCCAGGCTCTCTTTCAGAGCTGTGTTTTCACAATGTACCCTGAAAGAAGACATCAAAATCAGACGATGTTCTTTTGTAAAATAATTTTATGTGGAATGTTCTACACAAATGTAAAACCATAGCTGTCACAGAGAGAGTACTTATGTGTATTATATGTGAGAAGACTTTCACAAAGCCTTTGCATCAGAGGGGAACCTATATATTAAATGGTAAGTCATCAAATACTTTTGTACATTCGCCAACTATTGTTCCGGAAGCAATGTTATTGTTGAAAATATGGTCAACAATGCTGTACAATGTAAGTGAAAGGGAAAGGAAGTTGTCAAGGGCTAATTCAAGTATTGCCGTAAGACGCCAATGGTGTCTAGTACTACTATCTCGGTACCCTACACCATTGGCGTCTTAGGGAAATACTTGGAGTAGCCCTTGACAACTTCCTTTCCCTTTCACTATCCAACTGTAGGATGATAGTACCTATCCCTACATACTATATTGGTTATTGAGGCAATACCCCTTAAAGGGTCACTAAAGGAAAAACATTTTTTTTGCTGAAATGACTGTTTACAGGGTATAGAGACATAAAAGTTAACTGATTCCTTTTCAAAATGATTAAAAATAGATAAAAATCAATCATATAATGTGCCTACAGGTTAGTTTCACTTTTGAACTGGCTTCATGTTTCTGTAAAGTAGAAATAGACACACAGAACAAAAAAACAAATAAATCCAGGGCAGTGTTTTGTTTTTAGACACACAGTAATGACAGCTTAGACCACCGTGAGAAAGCTCCCAGCACTGTGGTTATAAGGAAACAGACAAGCAGGAAGTGTGGAGAACAGAGCAGGATTACAGCAACTTCAAAGCAAAAATTAAAAATAAAGGACATGAAACCAGTACTGCAGTAAGGTAAAGGAAGCTATTTAGCTAAAAAAAAATATTCCTTTAGTGATCCTTTTTTAATGTACCATGTAAGCTTAAAGGGGTTGTAAAGGTACAATTTATTTTCCTAAATAACTTCCTTTACCTCAGTGCAGTGCTCCTTCACTTACCTCATCCTCGTCCCAAGGGAGGGGCGAGCACGACACTCCACATCAGGGAGAAAGCCTTGCATTACGGTGTGAAGTTACAGACAGAACAGGAAGTGAGGATTTCTCAGAAGAAATAAGGACATTTAAAAGCAAAATAGAAGGATGAGGTAAGTGAAAAAGGACTACACTAAGGTAAAGGAAGCTATTTAGGGAAAAAAAATTTTTGTACCTTTACAACCCCTTTACTTGTTACATTTAAACAAAGCAGAACCAGATTTAACAGGTTCCCTTGATTAGTATGCAGGATGGAGTACAGAGGCATTCTGTATTAGGCCCCTTCAACATGGGTGTTTTGTCAGTTCATTTTAGACCAGCGATTTGATGGTACAAAAATTGACTGCAATGAATCTGTCTGGCTGGATGCAAGAAGATGTGCATTCATTTACATCCCAGTCAGTTTAGGTTCATATGGGTGGATATAGGCTTATGTACATCTGTTTACATCTGACCGCTATGGTGGATACATGGGCTTTTTTTTTTTTTCACTTCATCACAAGATGGAGGAAAAAATAGATAGCAAATCTGTTCTTTCTGATCTGACCAAGTAGGAGATAAATCTATGGATCCCCTAATGAGGGAAACTGAGCCAGTGACCCTTCCCACTGCACACCTTTCTAGCTACTTGGAAACTGGAAAGCTTCCATTTTCTTTGTAAAATACAACAACCAGAAACAATATGAAATGAAAAAACTCAATCCTTAAAGCGGAATTTCACCCTAAATATAAGATCTCCCATGTGATCCACCATGCTGGTTTTTTTTTTTTTTTAATCCCACACTTACTGTATTATCCTGTAATTTCATTTTTTTCCCCCGCGGTGGACGGCGCCAGTATAGCGCGTCACATCTTCCGAAAATACCCAATATGGACTCGGGTAATCTCGGCGAAAATGCGGCGCCTGCGCACAGACCTAGGAGCTGACTGCGCAGGGGCCGTATTTCTCCGAGTCCTACGGCTATGGCGCGTCACGCCCTCCGAAATAGGACTCGGAGAAATACGGCGCCTGCGCAGTCAGCTCCTAGGTCTGTGCGCAGGCGCCGCATTTTCGCCGAGATTACCCGAGTCCATATTGGGTATTTTCCGAAGATGTGACGCGCTGTACTGGCGCCGTCCACCGCGGGGGAAAAAAATGAAATTACAGGATAATACAGTAAGTGTGGGATTAAAAAAAAAAAAAAAACAGCATGCTGACGCCAGTATGCTGGATCACATGGGAGATATTATATTTAGGGTGAAATTCCGCTTTAAAGTCCTAGAAAGTCTTATTGGAGAGATTTCCCTTACTTCCTGTTCCACCAGGAAAACAGGAAGTGAGGGAATTCCAGGATGTCTCTAGCCACTGCCCGACCACCTGCTGTCCATATACTGTGGCAAGGCGGCTCTGTACCTGTACGCGATTTTGTCAATGGCCACTGGGGGGGGGGGCCCCGCAGTGGCTCAGCTGGAGCCACGATTGCGCGCTCATTGCCCACACCCGTTGGCATGCAACATCGCTCCCCACAGAGACAGAATGGCAATCTGCCGATGCAAAACAAGCAGATCGCTGTGCTGTAAGGCATGGACACTAATCTAGAGTTTCTGCTAATCAAGAACACGGATCACAGTGTCCATGAAGTGAGCCCATCCCACCCACAGTAAGAAAGCACAATTAAGGAATACACTTAACCCTTTGAACACCCCTGATGTTAGCCCCTTCTCTGCCAGTGTCATTTATACAATGATCAGTGCATATTTTTAGCACTGATCACTGTAATAATGTCCCTGGTTCCCCAAAAGAGTGTCAAAACTGTTAGCTAGGTGTATCTGTCGGCCGCAATGTCACAGTCCTAAAAATCACTGAACTAAAATAAATAAAAAATGCCATAAATATATCCCATATTTTGTAGACGCTATGGGCCAGATTCAGAGACCTGTTACTCCTGTCTAACTGGTGTTAGACTGGAGTACTTTCGAATTACGCACGTTTTTTAGCTAGTCTGAAACCTCAAACCATGAAAAGACGTCTGCGGGCTTCAATTTGACTGGATTACGTGTTCGACCGCCTTCGGATCTACGCTGCAATAAAATTGCGGCCACTGGGTGGACTTCCCGTCGTTTTCCGCATCGGGGTATGCTAATGAGCTTTTGCCGGCAATCCCCGAAATTACGATCTTCGACTAAAGATGGTTCGCATCTTTAGTCATCTTTTATTTGCGTAACACTACCAGCTTTTTGCTGGTCTAATATTAGACAGCCCATGTTAAGTATGGTCGTCGTTCCCGCGTCGAATTTCAACGTTTTCCGACGTCTTTTATTATTTTTTTACGTAAGTCGTCCGGGAATAGGAATGTCCGTAAACGACGCTACTCAAACAAAAAATGACGTAACGATGTGATTTTGCGCATTGCACGGCGGGAAATTTCTGAACGGAGCATGCGCAGTTCGATTGCCGCGGGGACGCGCCTAATTTAAATGCTTCACGCCCCCTAATCGCGTATTTCGATTACGCGGCGAGAAATAGACTACGCCGCCGTATCGTACGGGCAAAAATCTACCAGAATTCGATGTAGAGCCTGGTAAAATAAGGCAGCGTAGAGTATTTCGATTACGCTGCGCAAATTTACTTGTACCTGAATCTGGCCCTATAAAACTTTTGCGCAAACCAATCAATATACGCTTATTGGGACTTTTTTTAACAAACATATGTAGCAGAATACACATTGGCCTAAATTGATGAAGTAATTCAATTTTATTCATTATTTTATTGGATACGTTTTATAGCAGAAAGTAAAAAAAAATATATACATTTTTAAAATTGTTGTTATTTTTTTGTTTATAGCGCAAAAAAAATAATAAAAAAAAACGGAAAGGTGAAATACCACCAAAAGAAAAGAAAGCTCTATTTGTGTGTGTGTGGGGGGGGGGGGGGGGGGACATCAATTAATTTGGGTACAGTGTTTCATGCAGTATTGCAGTGCAGCATCACAAAAAATGGCCTGGTCTTTAAGAGGGGTAAAACTTTCCGGGGACAGAAAAGGCTAGATCAAGTGTCCCCATTGGAAGATTTTACCTCTATTTCTTTTCAGGTGACAGCATAAAGTTTGGGACACAAGGGGGGTGATCCTTTTTCCAACTCAATTAATTTTTTTCTGACATGTTGGTGTTCTATCTTTCACTTGGATGGTATAAGTTGCACTGAGTAAATACAGCTGGATAAAATAAATACTGTGCGTCTTCATTTCAGACTGCAAAGCAACAAAATTGCAGGAAAAGAGGGGCAATTCTTTTCTATACCCACTATATTTCAGAGACAGGAGGCCCCTCAATATGAAAGGTATATACAGTATATAGGTGGAAGACAAATACTAGTTGAGTTCACCTAGGGCTTTGACAGTGCATGGGAAAAAAAGGATTGTCGCTTCTAGTCATTTTGAATGAAATTATTGGCTCCCCTGGACTTGAATGACGCTGCATGCATCAACTTTATCACCTGTAATAAATCTTTAACCAAGTTAAGTGAGTTACTTTTATTATTATACTACTTTAAGATATGTACATTGGTGCAATAATTCAAAAGGTTAAGCATAGGAACTTAGCAAACAAATGATAAGTAATAAAGTGTAACCCTTTATTACAGGCAGCAATAAAAACCTGACAAGTGCTCTAACCCCTTTCTATGCTATCCAAAATGTAAAAAAAAAAAAACAAGGTTTGCCTTTAGATACTTTTTAAGTGGATCCAAGTAAAAGAAGGTGGACTTCTAGTAAAGTTTAATTTTGGTCTTGCAAAGCCCTTTAAAATGGACCTACCGTTCATATTTCTCCTTCCAGGACTCCTCCAGGTTTTTCAACCTCACCTGGTCAAACTCCATTTCCCACCGTAACACATTTATCTCCTGCAAATACACACAAGCGTTAGTAGAGATTAACAGTGTCAGTGCTATGGGTCGTGTGAAACATCACAGTATAATAGATTGTATTTGTTTTCTGTGTTGATAAGCCCAATAGCAAACTCTATACGCTCTGTCTGACGTTTAATTCATTACATACATCCTTATCAAGGACCAGTAAACCCAAAGCCCTATGTGCATGAGTGCCAGATGTTATAGAGAAGCAAACCCGAGTGAAATGAAAAAGAACTGCCGCCACCCCAATTAGCAAACAGAGAAAATGTAATGCATGCATTTAGCAGCAGGGGAACACTACGGGACTGTGGGGCAGTAAACAGGTAATGTAGTCAAAATGTTAATGCCAATTTATTAATATATAATCATAAAACCAGGAGGTAGTCCATAAAATACGAATACAAATGCAGTACTGACTAGAGGTCGACCGATATGGGTTTTTCTCTGGCCGATGCCGATATTTAGAAATCTGGGCGGCCTATGGCCGATATATGATGCCGATTTTTGCGGCCGATATTTTAGGCAGATTTTTATTTTTTATTGGTGGCACTGGATGGCACTAATTGGCACTGGAAGGAAGATGGCACTAGCAGAAGGCACTTATTGGAACTGGCAGGTTGCTCTGGATGGCACTGAAAGATGGTACTAGCAGGTGGCACTGATTGGCAGGTGGCACTGGTTGGCACTGGCAGATGGCACTGGCAAGTGGCACTGGGTGGCAATAGTTAGCACTGTTTGGCATTGGCAGGTGGCACTGATGGCTTTAGTTGGCACTGGTAGGTGGCACTGGATCGCACTGGCAGGTGGCACTGGAGGGAAGGTGGCACTTACTGGCACTGGATGGTGGCACTGGTATTGGCACTGGCAGGTGGCATTGACGGATGGCACTGGATTGAAGGTGGCACTAATTGGCACTGGATGGTGGCACTGGCAGGTGGCATTGGCGGATGGCACCGGATGAAAGGTGGCACTAATTGGCACTGGATGGTGGCACTGGTATTGTTACTGGCAGATGGCACTGGATGGCAATTGGTACCAATTGGAACTGGCAGGTGGCACTGGTGCAAAAAAATTGTGTCACCCCCCCTCAGTACAGACCCCGTCTCCCTCCAGTATAGACACCCCCCCCCCCCTTTGCCCCCCGTAGTACAGACACCAGAGCGGTGTGCCGCCGCGGTCACAGCATTAGGAAAGGTCCTGGCTCCGGCCTAGTTCCGGAGCCGTGGCATCGCTAGTAAATAATATTGTAAAATATCGGCCCGATTTGGATAAAAATCGTCCGATGTCGATTTCTCCAAAAAACTGCCAAATATCGGCCTGTCGATGTATCGGTCGACCTCTAGTACTGACATAGTATAAAAACACTCATATAAAAACACAAAAAAACTATTTGAGGAGTACCCACAACTGCGGGATATACCCTACATAGCAAGCCCAACATGGATCAGCTAAGGGCTTGGTTAAACTTGGTTAAAAATCCACACATACTCAGAATCAAGTCGACGCAAGCTTGGAAGCATTGAACTTAATTTTTTTCAGCACGTCGTGGTGTTTTACGTCACCGCGTTCTGACAAGATCGTTTTTTTTACCGATGGTGTGTAGGCGTGACGGGCCATCAGTCAGCTTCATCGGATGTGGGTGGGTGATGGGTTGGTTGGACCCAGGGAAGGGATGCAAGTAGTAAAAGAGTTCTATGCTGTTCGATGGTAACCCAATGTTTAGACTGCGTGTAGATAAAACAATCAGTATTCTGGCTGAGGACTGCCACTGTATGGTAATGTTCAAGATGTGCGAGACCCCACCCACCCTCCAGCTTTTGTTTGGCAGAATATCATGCCATAAATGGGCTGGAGATCATAACCAAAGATGGGTGGGGCTGTCCTCAAAGATTCAAATGATTAGGGTCTGAAAGAGGTATAGGAAGCATGATAGGATGTCCATTTTGTAGAGGAACATCCTCCCCAATCAAGAATGCTTCTTCGTGGCCAAGGAGAGCAGCCTGCATTGGGTAGAA
The DNA here is from genome assembly GCA_029574335.1 of Rana kukunoris. Taxonomy (NCBI): domain Eukaryota; kingdom Metazoa; phylum Chordata; class Amphibia; order Anura; family Ranidae; genus Rana; species Rana kukunoris. The sequence goes on along the minus strand of CM056049.1, from coordinate 110,243,122 downwards.
GCTAGTATGGTTAGAAAATTCAGTTAATATAGTTTGTGCATTTGTTTGGGAATGTGTATGCTTAGGTATTAATTGAGTTGGGTACCCATCCAAATGGAAAAGTAGCTTTAAAAGGGAGTCACAGTCTTGAGGTTTCAAAAAAAAACCATTTAAGCATTGTGATTGTGTGAGATTATTGTTAAAGGTAGTTGGGTGTCCAAACTGTTATTTTTTTTTAAGATGGAGGGGAACACAAACTTGTAGTTTAATACATAAAGAATAAGATCATCAACAAATAGAATTAACTTGTGTGAGGTATTAGCGATCATTTTGTTAGGATGATTTTACTACCGTTTTAACCCTGACCTTAGTGGTGGGTGCAGAATATAAAGCCATAGTTTTATGTATAACGCAATTTGTGATAGACTCTCCAATTGAGGAGATCAAATGCTTTTTTAGCATCCAATGACAGTTGGCATATGGGAATTTTCTGTCTACAGTGATTTATGAGGGAAAGTGTTTTGATAGTATTGTCACAAGTTTTGCGACAGTAATGAAACCAAGGTGTGCCGTCCCAATGGGGCATTGAAATTTGTTTCTCTGAACCATTTTTCTATGAACGGTGTGTTTGGTTCACATGCTGCCATTTAGTCACCTTTTATGGTAATGCATTTGTTTTCCATGTTTATTCCCCGATGTTATACTGTATTTATTGGCATATAACACTCACGTTTTTACCCTAAAAAACAGAGGGTAAACTGTGCATGCGTGTTATACGCAGGGGGCTGTGGAAAGTTTTTTTCCTAAAACTTCCCTCTTAAAGTTAGGGTGCGTGTTATACGCCGATAAATACGGTACTTCTTTTGTATGTAATGCTCCACCCCTTCTTCCTGTGTTTGGTACTTCCTGTGTAATGGAGGCAGCCAACAGGCCACATGTAACAGGGCACGTGTATTCTGCATAGTAAGCTACAGACAATATCATCTTTTGACTGCATAAGTACCACAACCTATTAATCTGTTGTATCCTGTCATCTGCTGTAACCCGATGTCCGGAATAAAGCACCTCTGCGAATAGAATCAGTACTTGGCGAGTTCAACCAATCTGATGAGGATTGTCCTCAGTGATTATATCTGCTTATACAAGCCAGACGAAGACCGCGTACACATGATCAAATCTATCTGCTGGAAATGGTCGGCCCGACCGTCCCAGCAGACAGATTCGATCATGTGTATGGGCGAGCCGACGGATTTGGCCAGCCAACAGATTTCAAAGCATGCTTTGAAATCTGTCGGCTGGGAACTCGTCGGCCCGACATGTCTGCTGGTTAGTACGCTAACCAGCAGACATGTCTTCTCGCACACGCGTCAAATGGATTCGAAGCATGCGCGGAAGTGATTTACTTCCTGGTGCGGTGACGTGGCGGCATCAACGTCAACGCCACGTCACAGCGCCGTCTGCCGGCGGGGATTTTGGTTTGATCGTGTGTACACGATCAAACCAATACGTCCCCAGCAGACAGATTTGTTCAAATCGGTCTGCCCGACCGATTTGAACAAATCTGTCTGCTCGTGTGTACGGGGCCATAGAGGTCTCACAAGAGATAGATCGCTTCACAACAATCGGAGTCAGAAGACAAGGTTTGAGTATTTTGCGCATATCTTTAGGTCCACATTATCAAGGTTTATATGTCTCTAGCTTGAGCACCAAGTAGGATCTTTTGGGATCAAGGTAATATGAACTTTCAGAGATTGTTGAGGGAACAGACCATAGTCCGATATAGCATTAGGAGTAATATTCAGTATGGGAACTATATGGTTTGCTAAAAGCTCCCAAATATGTGTCGGATGCAGAACTTTTACCCGAGGGCAGTGACCCAACTGTGTATTTGACTCAGTAGTTTTACCTTTACACTTTACAAATTAGTGTGTGCTGTTATCGCAAAGTGTTGTAGCCTAAAACAGCAGTTGATCATACAAAAACATCTGGTCATTTGAACACAAATAATCAGATCCTAGGATGATTATTCCCTGTGCTGGAAGTAACATACGCGATTCAAAACAAGTTGATCATTCTCTCCTTCACTGCGTAAAAAGGGAGTAATGGGAAGTGCAAGTTATTTTTAGTTATCACTAATCTATCAGCAAACATTAACTGGCAGATCAAACCTAGCAGAGTATGCTTTGCCAGCCTTGGGAGGTAATGAATGCTACAAAATCAATGATATAGCTTATGTCAGTGAGAACTGCCTCTACATAATGCTTGAACTATAAAGCAACAACTAGCTCTTATTTTCAGTAGCAAACAGGGTTGTAGGAACTAGAACCACATTAGCTTCCCCTAAATCAAACAAATGGATCCTTGTGTAATCCCTGGAGGAAAAGTTATATTGGCAGAAGCGCAAGATTCATATTATAGGTGAGAGGACATGAATCCTTTAAAAGGGGTTGTAAAGGTTTGTTTTTTTATTTTCTAAATAGGTTCCTTTAAGCTAGTGCATTGTTGGTTCACTAATCTTTTCCTTCCATTTCCCTTTTAAATGTTTTTTTTCTTTGTCTGAATTTCTCACTTCCTGTTTCTCCTCTGTAAGCTGTTCTGGCTGACTAACCCCCAGTCAGAATGGCTCAGATGATGAGGAAAAGCTTACTGAGGAACAGTAAAAAAAATAGGGGGTGGAGAGGGGGCGGAGAGGGGAGCAGAGCAGTCATCGTATGGGGGAGAGGAGAGCTGCTGCCGCCTTTGACAAAAACAAGTCGGACGGGTGACCTGTCTATCAAAGTGCCTGGGCAAGGGGGAGGGGCTATACTTGTCGGCGCGGCGGGGAAACACAGCTATTCAAAACGCAAATGACAGATGTTGTGTTCCCCCAGCGCATAGTAAGTAGATGTCAGCAGCCACGGGAGGAGGGGGGGGGTTGACTTGGTTTTGTCTCAGAGGGACCGCGGCCGAACTCAGAGGGACCGCGGCCGAACTCAGAGGGACCGCGGCCGAACTCAGAGGGACCGCGGCCGAACTCAGAGGGACCGCGGCCGAACTCAGAGGGACCGCGGCCGAACTCAGAGGGACCGCGGCCGAACTCAGAGGGACCGCGGCCGAACTCAGAGGGACACAAGGCTGCATTTGGGGACACAAGGCTGCATTTGAAAAAAAAAGTATCGGTACTTGTACTCGGTCCTAAAAAAGTGGTATCGGGACAACCCTATTAACTAGCTGTGCTTCCTAGCGTACACCAAATGAAAGTTTCTTTTTTTCTAAATGAACTCTTACTGTATCTGCATACTCCACCATTTACTAATAATTTACTAATTTACTCTTTTGATCTCAAAGGAGACAGACAACAAGCGCCCAGAGGCGATTTACTTCGCATGTGTGCTGCGCTAAATAAGTTTTTCATTCATTCAATATATGTATGTAAATTAACCATCTAATTAGGTTTAGTAGCACTTTGCCAAACAGACTGTAATTTCTACAAGAACATTCACAGAAACTAAGCAGTGATGAGTATACCCAACCGACTCCCAAGAGGTCAGACTTTACAGCCAGAAAAGTAATGAACGCAGTTACGACAGTTATGATTCTTTGGCCTCGTACACACGATAGGTTAACTAGAGGACAACGGTCTGATGGACCGTTTTCATCAGTCAAAACCGATTGTGTGTGGGCCCCATAGGTTATTTAACCATTGGTTAAAAAAAAGGCAACTTGCTTTAAATTTAACCAATGGATTCCTAACCGATAGGTCAAAAACGATCGTTAGTAGGCACGACCATCGGTTAAAAATCCATGCATGCTCAGAATCAAGTCGACGCATGCTTGGAAGCATTGAACTTATTTTTTTTCAGCACGTCGTCGTGTTTTACGTCACCGCGTTCTAACGTGAACGTTTTTTTTAACCGATGGTGTGTAGGCACATTAGACCATTAGTCAGCTTCATCGGTTAACCGATGACAACGGTCCTTCAGACCGTTGTCATCGGATGGACTAATCGTGTGTACGTGGCTTTAGACTTTCCAACAATGTCTGTCCAGTTGATATACAGTATATGGGAAGAGAGCAATCTGACCCACACTTTGAACTAAAAACGAAGAATAAATGAACGTTTGTACCAAAAGAAATCAAATGATCCTAAAGGTTCCTAGAACTTGTTGGAAATATGACCAATCATAAGAAACCTAACAAATAGAGATTAAAATGTAGGGCTTCTGCAATAGCTGGTTTCCAATAGACAGAGTAAAAAACTAAATTAATATATGATTGGTGTACACACTTTTTCGAAAAAAACAAGTTTTTGTTCACTAAGGTTCTCAAACAAACCTCTGAGGGCTTCACAGAACAGCTGTATTTATACAGAGGTTAAACAACACACAGGTGGGCTCCATTTACTAATTAGGTGACTTCTAAAGGCAAATCGGTTCCACTAGATTTTGGTTGGAGGCATCAGAGTAAAGGGTGCTGTAACGGTCACCACCGTTTACAACTTTCCATCAACACACGACAGCTTATCCGACACACTGTCAAACCAGCAGACATTATCCATAAGAATTCCCTCAGACAGACGAGACATACGCTCTGTGTTCTGAGTCAAATGTATGAACACTTTAATGGTACACTTAGCTTGCATATATGCAGTACAAGATGTTACAGCAATCACAGGAACAATCAAGCTCTCCACCCCCAACGTCACACAATGGGGCTTTGATCACATTTTAGATAGACACTTTGGCACCGGTCTATAATTAACATGATCTAATTACTACACCTGAGAAGTCACATTCCTTCATCAATAGAATTCAAACAAAACACCATCACACAATGAGTTCCCCTCAATCCACATCTTTAGACAGACGTCCTGTTTCCGACAGAAAGGTATTCACACTTGATCATCAATAGGCTTTAAACAGTGTTATCACACAATGAAGTGTCTTTCGGGAGCCAGCCTCACTTAGCATTTCAACAGCCTGTTACACAGAGGAATGAGTCACTGTCCTATTGACCTGGTCAGGTCAACATAAACCACTTGTAATATTCCAGTATATCCTGCAAACATGAATTATGATTTATTAGCCACCCTATGCCCAAAAGGGGCATAGGGTGACCCTAGACTCAAGAGTTATTAGGGACGCTGACACAGGAGTACCTCTCATCCTTCCAAAGTCTCTGGTTGTCACGGGTCATTCCGTTACAGGTGCTGAACCTAAATGCACACCACACTTTTCATATTTATGTGTAAAAAAAATTGAAAACCATTTATCCTCCACTTCACAATTATGTGCCAAATTCTGTTTGTCTATGACATAAAAATCCCAATAAAATACATTTACGTTTTTGGTTGTAACATGATTAAATGTGGAAAATTTCAAAAAAAAGGTATGAATATTTTTTCAAGGCACTGTATATGATCTCTTGGTGGGATCTTTCTTTCTGGTAAGCAGTCAACCTTATATATTCAGTACAGTGGTATATTCATGTTTGCAGGATATACTGGAATATTACAAGTGGTTTATGTTGACCTGACTAGGTCAATAGGACAGCGACTCATTCCTCTGTGTAACAGGCTGTTGAAATGCTAAGTGAGGCTGGCTCCTGAAAGACACTTCATTGTGTGATAACACTGTTTAAAGCCTATTGATGATCAAGTGTGAATACTTTTCTGTCGGAAACAGGACGTCTGTCTAAAGATGTACCTCAGTGGTATATTAATACCTCTATAACTCTTAATATGGGATTAGTGGATTTCCAGTACAAAACAATCATTTGAAAACACATATGGAAAGCTGCATTCATAGACTTGTATTTTTTAGCTGTCTTTTTCATTACAGCTTGTTTTTTTCTATAAATTTTTTGAACATATTATATTAAACATTGTTTTAATTTCTCATGTATATTATTCATGAGATTGACACATCTGTCTTTAGCATTAAAACCCACATGCTGTGTTTTTTTTTTTTACTTTTTGTTTCATTCATAGTTCTAAAGTCCTTTCGATCACTCTTGGTGTTAATAGTTACACCTATTCAATTTTGTGACAATTAACAGCGCATTTTACGTTTCTATTATTTCTCTCCTGATTAGCCGAGACACAGCAGCGGCACCATTGGCTCCTGCTGCTGTCAAAGTCAGTTAGCCAATCAGATGGGAGAGGGGGCGTGGCAGGGCCTTGCCACGGCTTTGTGTCTGAATGGACACAAGGGGCTGTTACTCGGCTCGGGTGCCCCCATAGCAAGCTGCTTGCTGTGGGGGCACTCAACTGTAGGGAGGGGCCAGGAGAGCCGAAGCGGGACCCGAGAAGAGGAGGATATGGGCTGATTTGTGCAAATCCACTGCACAGAGAAGGCAAGTATAATATGTTTGTAATTTTAATAGAAAAAAAACAAGACTTTACAAATCACTTTAAAGTGTTTTTAACACTCATTAGAACTGGCTTGGATAGGCTATGAAATGTCATTAACATTACAGAATAAGTCCAGTTGAGTGTGACAAACTATGATTATTAAACCTATACTGTCAAGGGAAGAAAGCACCCAATGAAGATAAGTAAATAAATAAGAGCACAGAGCTTTAGGGAACTAAAATCAATTCATACAGATGACAAGAGAACATGCAAACATTATTGTCACTATGAAAAACTTCCATGTGATCAAATTAATTTGATTCTATGGGACAAAAAAATAAAAATCGAGCTGGAATTGTACCAAAGTAGTACAGGATCTCTTTCCAGAATTGCTCCCTGCGGAGTCTCATTAATGTGAAAGGACACCATTGAAAACAATGTGATTTCCCTCGTCATGCAATTCTGTGGAATTCAAGTTGCATCTGAAATGGCATTAGTGTGAACCAGACCTTAAAGACTGTTGATCAACAAAGCTGTAAGCTGAAAAGTTCTCAGGGTTTGTGGTATTGTATGAAAATGTCGGCACCTACCTTTTCAAGCGCTCTCCGATGCTCCTCTGCCTTCTGCAGCATTTCCTTGGTGTGACATGTTGCCTTATCAAACACAGCCTAAAAAAAAATGCAATTTTAAATCTACTTTGTATAGCGATTGCCAGGACTTTGAAACATCAAAAAGATTACCAAGCCTCCTTGTCAAGCATTTTTCCCAAGTCTGATGCAGTGTCTTAGCAGGTCCTTCTTTTCAAGAAAATTGAACCATTTTACAGATTAACAGGGTAATCTGTGAGCATTATATAGGTCCTGATTATAGATCCTTTGCTATTTGTGGCTCATAGGACCTCTTTTTTTTCAGCACCAACTAGTTATTCAGGAAGTGAAAAAAAAAACTTTACCTGTACCATCTTGCTCACTGTGAATCTGCACTGTGCTCAGTAAATCAAAGCCAACCTATGCATACTTTTCCCTTATCCACTTGTGAGATCTCCCCCAGGCCTGCAGATTGGCAACTCAGGCACCAAGTGTGGCATTGTGCAGTGACAGTGACCCCATACCCTGAAGTACTGAGTATTTCTTGGCAATCTGGTGACAGGTGAGTAGAGACAATATGTACACACCGCTTCCCTTCTCTAAAGTGAACCTGTTACTTTGCCTAACCTGGAAAAATACCGAATCACTTTAAAGTCGAATTTTCAGTGTCATATACTTGCTGTTAAAATGTTAAAAAATGTTAAATCATATATGAAGCTACCTAAAGAACTATCACCAGAAGAAAAGAAAGCTTGTTAAAACCCTGCCGGGGATCATGTGCACAAATCACCTGCTTGGATTTATATGGAGACAAGAGTTGCTGGCCTGTGGCCCGAAAAGTCCCTATTGGCTTGTGTTGTAAATATTTGTGGCTGGAAAGAAGCATCTTCATTCACAAAAACAGAAGCTGACAATAGCACAAGCCAGGTACTACCCTAGGCTATATCCAACAAGTGTAGTAGTCGATGTGTGCTATTGTGAGCTTGTGTTTATGTAAATAAAAGCACTTCTCTCTAGCTGCAATCATTCACAACATGAGCTGACAGTTTACACTCTCTATGTGACCAGACTGTGTGTACTGAATAGGATTGATAAGAAGACGCAGTGCTGTAGAATAGACAGAGGGAAGAGCTCAGGCCTGGCAGTAGCTCGTTCCCTTGGAAAGGCCCACATTTTTAGGGTTGAGCTACATCCAGAAATGACAGTAAATATACATTTTATTTAACATCCACTGTCAGATTTTAATGCAGACAAGTGATATGTGCACAAGGACCCCTGGGGGATTTAACTTTCCTCTTTTCTTCTGGTGATAGTTTCCCTTTAAATAAGAACTTCACCCTTACAAAAAAAAAAAAGAAAAAAAGAAGAGCAGTTACAAATACTGTAGCTGCCGACTTTCAAAAAATGGGGTGCTTACCAGTCCTTGGAGTCCAGCACCGTGTTTCTGGAGCCAGCCAATTTTACTGCTTTGGGTCCCAGGTGTCGCCATCTTGGATTTAAGAGCTGGCTATGACTTCCTGAGAAATCACAGCCAGCTCCCCACTGCGCATGAGTGAGACTGCGTGGTGCTGGGAGACTGGTCCTGCAGCCTTGTGAGACAATACACGTGAAGGCGAGAGACGTAACTTTCTCCTAGGCGAGAAATCAGGCTGTGGGAGCAAGTACCTGTCAAAACAGGTACCAACTCCCTGTGAAAAATAAACTATCAAAAGTTTTATGGGTGGGGAGGACAATAAGCTTCACACTCACTTTGAGTGCAAGTCTGTATAGGGCAAAATGAAAACGCAAAAACAAATACATGCTATATCTAAACTAGAATTCCCTGTATACAACAGTGTCTGCTGGGTCTCATGCCGCGTACACACGGTCGTTTTTTGCGATGAAAAAAAACGACGTTTTTCAAACTTCATTTTCCAAAACGACGTTGCATACATACCATCGTTTTTCTAAAAAGCTCTAGCAAAGCGTGGTGACATACACCACGTTCGACGGCACTCTTTTCCATTGAAGCTCTGTCTCATAACTTGCTTCTGAGCATGCGCGGGTTTAAAAACGTTGTTTTCAACGTCGTTTTGCCCACACACCATCACTTTTTATGACACAAAAAACGACGTTTTGAAAAACGACAAAAAATTCAAGCATGTTGGTATTTTTTTTTTTGGAAAAAAACCGTTTTGCCCACACACGATCAATTTAAATGACGTTTTAAAAAATGTTGTTTTTTTTCATCGCAAAAAACTACCGTGTGTACGCGGCATTAGAATTGCACGGCATTTACGAGTCAGACATCTCCTACAACTCACCATGCCCTGCATAATCCTCAGTGCTTCATCCTTCCCATCCAACTGTCTTTGAGAAGCTTCAAGTTCGACTCTTAACAAATCCAACTCCTAGAGGAATTAATAAAACATGTTTGATAAAGAACTCTGAGATATGTTAAATAACATCATCTGGGACTAAAATGTGTTTGATATAGCCGTCTCAAATTCAAGTATATTGAGGGTCATTGTTATCCACAGGGGAGCAGTATTTTGAGACCCTGATTGTATCCATGATGGAACCCCCAAGGTAAAATAATTTTATAACCCCCCCCCCCCACTCCTCACTGGTTCTCAAATGTCCATATTAAAGCAGTCCTACTAATCTAATAGGGCCAAAGAAATTGTTAAACCATGCACATCACTATGTTCATTGTATCCAAAATCATTTGCCGGATGCAATATTGATTTAAAAAACTGATAGAGGAAAGCCTGTATCAAGTCTTTAGAGTTATACTGTCCAACATCAATGCAACTCTAAGGCTAGAGTTGCACACTTACTTAGCTTTATATCGGGCTCAATCTCTTTTGTTACCAGATGTTACATGAATATAGAAGTCTTGTCAACTAGGACAATGTATGGACAAAAACTTTACCTGGACATAATGTTATTTTTTCTTGGGAAGGCAATAATTGTTTAAACGTATTTACAATCAACACAACACAAGGAGTATAACAATGCATGTTTTTTTAATGTCGTAGAACAGGCCCTCTTTGAGTAGATAAACAGCACAATCCAACTCACTTGGTGGCTCAATTGTAGGCTGAGGATGCAACATGCAACCTGTATCCAACAACTACAGTACACCCAGATTCGAGATCATAATCACCCTTTCTGCCTGTTTGTGTTTGTATGGGTGCCCGTAGACACCACAGGCTAGCCACTGTCAAGTGGAATAGGACAGATTATTAAATACATTCTGATTGGAGTGGCTGCATACATCCTGGCTTGCGGAGGTTTGGGATCTGGAAGGGAAGGATTGGGAAGATAAAAGGGAGTACCCCTTCCTTCAGATTGTAACTACTAGAGACAGGTTAAAGTGTTACCAAACCCACAACAGTAAAATCAGTCTGTATGTAAAGTATGCTCGTTATACTCACTGTGGAACCTAAGGGGTTAATCCTCTGCATTGTGTAAAAGATCCTGTCCCCCTGATCCTCCTCTTCTTTATCTGACTCCAACCCATCTCATGATAGAAAGGAGTCAGTTTGCACATGCTCAGTTTGGTGTGTTTTGCTAAAGTTTTTTGAATTACCTGTTTATATTTAGTAAAATAATTGCATTTCCATGTCCTGTGTACTGTGGTGGACCAGATATAATGAATGCAGGTTCTGGGTTTAGTAACACTTTAGTTTAAATTACTTCACAGAATTTACCTTCCGCCAAACAGGATGCATTAAATATATCCTCAGTGTCCTCTCTATTGTTGGCAGTGTCTGGATCACTCTGCAGATTATTTGCATATGATTTGGACCTGTCCCTGAATACATATCCTCTGGGTTGCAGTGCTAGAGTTTATTTTTTGTTTAACAACCATCCAGGTTCTGGGTCACATAGATGTCTGTATAATGTGCTTAACAGACGCCCTAGCCCCCCCACCAGGGCAATAAGGACCTCACTAGGACTCCTGTCATTTTATGTCAGAAAGGTGGTGGCGCTTTTGCCTCCTTAGATTATTGGAAATCTCCTATTACCGGTAATTTGGTGCTCCCCCTCCATAAACACACATCCTAATCTTAGGGCTACCCCAAGAAATTCCATAAAAATTGGGATATCTGTATTGACTTTGCCACCACTGTTGCTTGATTCCCCCACCCCCCTTACATTTGATTTGACTTGGTAGTGCTAATTTCTTGCAATGGGGACTTTGGCTCCATTAGTAATGTTCTGTAATAGTTTGCGTGTTTCCCAGGAATATCTGAGACACAGACACGACTATTCCTTTGATTTCTTCTTTTATAGATCTTACTGACTCTGAGCTAATTTTAACGCTCTATAAACTATACTTAAAGGGGTTGTAAAGGTAAAAAATGTTTTACACATTATACATCCGTCAATACCGCCATCAACACCCGAGCCCCCGTTATACTTACCTGACCCCTCGAAAGTCCAGCGCTTGCCCCCGACATCCTCTTCACCACTCAGCCTGGCCGTTGATCCAATGACGTGGCGCACCGGGCGGCTGTATCACGGCAGCGTGCCCGCCCTCAAAACTCTCAACACCATGCACACTCGCTCATATTAAGGTGTCGAGTCCTTGCAGGGGGGAGCCGAGACAGCTGCCGAGGGACCCCAGAAGACCAGGTTCGGGGCCACTCTGTGCAAAACGAGCTGCACAGTGGAGGCAAGTATAACATGTTTGTTATTTAAAAAAAAAACACTTTACAACCCCTTTAAAGCGGAGGTTCACCGAAAAATCTACTTTCTGCCACTAGATCCAGCATACTGCTGACATCTGCAGTATGCTGTATTTTTTTTTTGTACTTATCGTTTTAGCGCTCTTTATTCTCCGGCACCGAGCGGAGTATCCTTCTGGGTATAGGCGTTCCTAAATCAAGCGCAGTTGATTGACGGGCTTGGATAGCGCGTCACGCCTTCCGAAAATACTGTGACACTCAGGTGTTTACGGCGCCTGCGCAGTCAGCTCTACACGGCAGGCGCGAGCGCCGCATAGCGCCGTAAACAGCCGAGTGTCACCTCGGCTATTTTCGGAAGGCGTGACGCGCTATCCAAGCCCGTCAATCAACTGCGCTTGATTTAGGAACGCCTACTCCCCGCAGGATTCCCTGCTCGGAGCTGGAGAATAAATAGCGCTAAAACGAGAAGTACAAAAAACAAAAAAAATCCAGCAAACTGCAGATGTCAGCAGTATGCTGGATCTAGCGACAGAAAATTGATTTTTGGGTGAGCCTCCGCTTTAAGCTGAGCTATTTGTTTTTGTTAATGTTGTGCTTTTTACTAAAATTGTACGTATATGTAGCCGGGGTATGTTCAGAAAGCTCTTTTTTGTAAATCTCTTTATTAAACAGCAATAAAAATACGTATTATGCTCAGCAGTTTATTAGGCACTGTTGCGAATTGGATGCCGGTTTCTCTGCATTCAATTTGCAAAGCAGGAGATTTTGACCTGTTTCTATGGAGCCGGTTCACACATCTCCGCAGCGGCTCTGGTGTGAATTGCACAGGAGTTCTGTGCGTCTTTTGGTCCATTTCGGGTCCGAAGTCAGCCAAAAATTTTAGGCTGATATCGGACCTGAAATGGTAAATGGGGACGCACCGGACTGCATGCTGCAGTGTGAATCCAGCCTTAATCTAGGTAGGAGTAACAAGCAACTATCACATTTTTGTTGTATATCACTTCAGCCCCCTTAACCTCGCCTCTTAAAACTCAAAAACAAACTTGAAATTATGAAATTCTATTCTATTGAAAGATAGTAGTAATTTTTTAAAGCACCAGCCTGTGTTTGCTTTATACAGACAAAGCAATTCCCATTCTATACATTCACTCTCTCCACCTAAGCCTTGCACAGTCCTAAGGCCGGGAAACTTGTATAACTGGTTAAAAAGGACTGGTAATGCCAGGTCAGTCTCTAGAAGAAAATACTGGTAAAAAATCTGCGATCAATTAGTAGGCTAAACAAAACTAAGAATATTCTCAAAGAAACAAGAAAAAAACTTAAAAATTCAAAAATTAAAATCAGCTTGGTTTAGTGTTTTCCTAACTCTAGTTTTCAAATACACTTAAAGCGGATCTCCACCCTAAAGTGAAGATCCGCTGATCGGAACCCTCCCCCCCTCCGGTGTCACAATTGACACCTTTCAGGGGGGAGGGGGGTGCAGATACCTGTCTAAAGACAGGTATCTGCAACCACTTCTGGCCCGCAGTCTCGGGCAAAAGACGGGTTTTTTGGCGACATCCCGTCGCCCCCCCGTTGTGTGCTGGGAACTCTCACCTCCCAGCACACAGTGGGAGCCAATCGCCGGGCGCAGCGCGACTCGCGCATGCGCCGTAGGGAACCGGGCAGTGAAGCCACAGCGCTTCACTTCCTGGTTCCCTCACCGAGGATGGAGGGGGGAGCAGCAGGGTGACGAGCGATCGCTCATCCTCTGCTGCGGACGCCGCTGGACTCCAGGACAGGTAAGTGTCCTAATATTAAAAGTCAGCAGCTGCAGTATTTGTTGCTGCTGGCTTTTAATATTTTTTTTATAGTGGGCCATCCGCTTTAAAGTGGATGTAAACTCAATTACTTCCATAGTGCTGACGTATAAGGATATACATGCCTCCTGCATGTATCCTTACCTGTCAAATATCTCCACTTTAGCCGTTTGGAGCCCTGCAATACTCTGGATTCAAAAAGCAAAAAATTCTGCGCTGTCCGCAACCAGAGCCGGCCTTTGGGGTGTGCGAGCTGTGCGGCCGCACAGGGCGCCATGGGCAACAGGGGTGCCGTGCGGCCATCACAGCTCACAGAATGGGAGTCGCAGTCAGTTACTCACATGATCATCACAGGAGTCCGACTCCTACGAGTCACCGCAGCAGGCACTGCCAGGTCCCCCTGCGCGCTGCCAGGTCCCCCTGCCCTCGGCTGCGGCACCTGGAAAGAAAATGGCTGCTGCCGGCCCAGACAGGCACACTGCACGCTAATCGGAGTCGGGAAACCCGAAAACATCCAGCTATTCTCGGGCAGACGGCGCATAAGCAGTGGCATCCAAGCGCCGGGCGGCGCCATTTTTAAATGCAAAGCCTTACTTCCACTGAAAAGTAAGTCACACTGCATGCATCTACTTTTTCAGATAAAAAGAAAAAAGAAAAAAGTTTTTACTTTTTATAGCCAGCCTACACACAGAAGGGGAGAGGGAGGAGGATATAAGGGACTTAAAGGGTCACTAAAGGAAAAAAATTTTTTTGCTGAAAGGACTGTTTACAGGGTATAGAGACATAAAAGTTAACCGATTCCTTTTCAAAATGATTAAAAATAGATAAAAATCAATCATATAATGTGCCTGCAGGTTAGTTTCACTTTTAAACTGGCTTTATGTTTCTGCAAAGTAGAAATAGACACACAGAACAAAAACAAACAAATCCAGGGCAGTGTTTTGTTTTTAAAATGAATCTGATTGGTTCTGGGAAGTTTTAGACACACAGTAATGACAGCTTAGACCACCGTGAGAAAGCTCCCAGTATGGTGGTTATAAGGAAACAGACAAGTAGGAAGTGTGGAGAACAGAGCAGGATTACAGCAACTTCAAAGCAAAAACGAACAATAAGGACATGAAACCAGTACTGCAGTAAGGTAAAGGAAGCTATTTAGCTAAAAAAAAAAAATTCCTTTAGTGATCCTTTAACATAAGTGGGGCGCCACAGGATTAGCTCGCACAGGGCGCCTGAACACCCAAGGCCGGCCCTGTCCGCAACTGGTGCGCAGCTACAAAACCAATAGACAAGTGGAGAAAAAGTATACAAAATATACAAAAAGAGGATTAGCAACAGGAGCTCACAGCGGCGCACGTCTCCTAGGAGTAGGAGCGTGTGTGCCATAGCTCCAGGCAGGCGTAGGAGGCAGCCAGCTAGACAGGCAGTGTCCCTCCCAGCCCTGCAATCCGTGCATTCCGTGCTCCAGCTCCTGACCAAGCTTCTGCGCCGGGACACCCTAGCAAATCTTTCTTCTCCTCCTGAGCCCCCCTTCTCCAGGCATCCTCCCCAGGTAGGCCCTACTTTCTCTCACCTATTCACCTCCCCTGGAACCGATCGGCGGCCATCCTTATCAGGATAAGCCGCAGGATCGGCTGAGCGCTGAGGCCTCTTTATCCCTCCTTACCCCACATTACCACCCACCAGCCAAGCAACCCTCCCCCGGCGTCTCCCCGCCTCTATTCCCTGCGATTCCCCGTTTTTCCCCCTGAACCACGCCAGCTTCTGCTGATTCGCGGCCGCCGCACCTTAGGAAAGGCCGCGGCTTCATCTGCGGCCTAGCGGCGCGCCGCACTCTCAGCCAAAAACACCCTCAGTAACCCCCTAGGAGCTCACCCCCAGCCCCTGTAGGACTCATCCACCCTGGCCTCAACAACCAGCCCCCCCCCCCCCTGCTCACCTATCCACCCAGCTGGCTACACACCAGCCTGGGTCCCATATCCTGCTCCTGGTCGGCGGCCATCTTGGTACACCCCAGCAGCAGTGTCAGTTCTCCCCCCCCCCCCACCCCCCTTCTTTTTCACAAACTTAACAGCACTTGATCCAGGGGTTCGCCCGATCGCCTTTCAGGGATCAGGAAGGAATTTTTTCCCCAACCAAAGCAAATTGACATAGCACGGTTAGGGGTTTTTTGCCTTCCTCTGGACCAAGCCGGGAGGATTCACTGAATCCTCTCTCCATCGCCACCATAAAAAACAACGTTTCCCCCGGTGAATGGCGATCATGGCTAATTTGCGGTACTCCGCAGAAACCATTTGGAATCTGAGGCGTTTCGCCGCAATACTGCCAGCCTGCACCAAAAAGACCCTAAGAATTGAGCAACTTTTGAGGATCGATCGACGATCGACGATCAAAAATTTTAGCCGCTTACCCCAGCCTAAGCACATTTTATGTGCTATGGTCAACACAAGATCGGCAGTAAAACACCGACTTGAAATCCGTGATTTCATTCTACAACACGATCTAGACTGCCTCTTCATTACAGAGAGCTGGCTTACAGCCGACTGTAACACCATTCTAGGAGAATTGGTGCCAGAAAACTATCGTATTATAACGGAAAACAGAATAGGGCAGAGAGGAGGAGGCCTGGCGGTAATTTGCAAAACTCAGCTTGCAATCACCAGACCAGTCCTTCAAAATCCTCTTCCATTCATGGAAACCCTTACGCTACAACTGCAAACAAATTCAAAGGAGACCATCCACATTCTGCTCTGCTATAGGCCTCCTGGCCCAAAATCGCAGCTGCTATCATCATGGACGGATTTCTTCTCCACTTACACCCTCAACAGCAAACATTTTTTGCTGCTTGGGGATTTCAACCTCTGGGCCAATTCCGCACAAGACCCCATTGCCAATGCCTGTATTAACCACCTGGTGGATCTAGGGTCACAGCAACTAGTATGTGGATCCACACATACTTCAGGTCACACACTCGATCTTATTTTCAGACAAGCTCTGGAAATAAAAATTTTGGAAAATTAAAAGTTGCCATGGACAGACCACCATGCAATTAAATTCATTATTTCCACAATCCCCCCCCGCAACAAAAACATCAAATCCAGTGACAACACACTGGACCAGATGTCAGAAGAAGCTCCACTCGGAACTCTTCAAAACCACTTTAAGGGAAAAAATAGAAACAATTCAGCCGCATCAAACGGCCATTGAAACGCTGGAGGCCATAAATTCGGCCATGCTACAGTCAGCCGACTTGGTAGCGCCGAAACGCAAAACCCGCATCCGGAAAAACAACCGCAGCTGGTTTAACAACCAGCTGTCGTTACTGAAGCAAGAACGCAGAAGGGCCGAATCGGCCTGGAAAATAAGTGCTTCAGAGCTAAACCTATCCGTCTACAAGGCGGCGACAAGAAAATACCACAAAGGAATTTTCCAAGCCAAGAAAAATTATTTTTCAGAGGCTATCAACAGCGCCTTAAACCGCCCCCGCGAACTCTTCAAGATGGTCACTCAGACCATGAAACCAGGAAGTATTGAAGCCCCCAATACAGACACGCAAGAATTTTGCAATGAACTATCGGATTGCTTCATTAATAAAATTGAGGCAATCCGTGAAAGCATTCAGCAAAACAATCCCCCCCTTAGCCCCCCCTGCAGCCTCTCACATAACACCCATAGTAATTCTCCTATATCAGGTAAGTTCACCCTGGAACCAATCTCCATCGAGGCCACTAAGAATGTCATTGATACTTTGCGTAATGGCACAGCGCCAAATGACATTATCCCCACAAAACTGCTGAAGGAATGCGCCTACATCCTGGCTCCTCCCATCACGCAGCTTATCAACCAGTCTTTCTTGGAGGGCATAGTGCCCTCACAGTTGAAAGAGGGTATAATCCAACCCATCCTTAAGAAACCCTCCCTGGACCCCAAGGACCCACTCCACCGCCGTCCCATAACAAGCCTCAATGTACTCTCAAAGGTAATGGAGAAAGTAGTGGTACAACAGCTGCAACAGCATCTAGATACCCACAAACTACTCGACCCCATTGCAATCAGGGTTCCGTCCCGGACACGGGACTGAAACCGCGCTGCTCAAAGTATGGGACGATGTTCTCGAGGCCGCAGACGAGGGAGAATCTTGTCTTCTAGTTCTGTTGGACCTTAGTGCAGCTTTCGACACTGTAGACCACAAACTGTTACTGACGCGACTTGCTAAAGTAGCCAGAGTCGCAGAAGGCGATTTATCTTGGTTCTCCTCTTTTTTGGAAAACCGATCGCAAACAGTGAAATTAGGACCCTTCACATCTGAGAAACGCACAGTAACATGCGGAGTCCCTCAAGGATCGCCTCTGTCACCAGTGCTGTTTAACATTTATCTTCGTCCTCTTTTTGAGATTATCAACAGCCAAAACCTGCTCTACCACTCATACGCAGACGACACGCAACTTTATTTCCGCATTTGCAACAGAAAGGATCACCACCTCAATCTAGAGACATGCCTTTCTTTGATAGAGGACTGGATGACAAAGAGTCATCTTAAACTCAATGGAGCGAAAACAGAACTTCTTCTGTTTCACACCAAGCAAAGGAATCAACCTGCAACAACCTGGACACCCCCGCCCATTCTGGGCAAAATCATCACCCCTAGCGCCAAAGTCAAAAGTCTCGGGGTCATCTTTGACTCCTTTATGACAATGGACGCACAAATAGGGTCAGTAGTCAGCGGATCTCACCATCTGTTGCGCCTACTACGCAGACTTACCCCTTTCATCCCCAAAGAAGACTTAGCGGTCGTGGTGGGAGCAATTGTCAACTCCAGATTGGACTATGCAAATGCCCTTTACCTCGGACTCCCCAAGTACCAAATCGCTCGTCTGCAAGTCGTTCAAAATACGGCCGCCAGACTTGTGACTGGAAAAAAACCCTGGGAATCAATCTCACCTTCACTGAGATCCCTTCACTGGCTACCAGTTAAAGACAGGATTGCTTTTAAAGCACTCTGTCCAATGCATAGATGTGTCCATGGGAATGCCCCCCAATATCTATGCGATAAAATAAAAGCTCACAATCCCAATCGCATCTTGCGATCCACCAATCAGAACCTACTACAGATCCCAAAAGCCAACTACAAGTCCAAAGGAGAAAGAAGATTCGCCGTCCAAGGTCCCAGACTATGGAACGCTTTACCAACCAACATTCGGTTGGAGGCGAATCACTTAGCATTCAGGAGAAAGATCAAGACTCATCTCTTTTGATATCAAAGGAGACAGGAACAACAAGCGCCCAGAGGCGATTCAGTTCGCATGTGCCGCGCTCTATAAGTTTTTCATTCATTCATTCATTCAAATATATAAATCTAGCGCTGTAGTGCAACCAATGAGTACACCAAACTAAATTAAATGAAAAACCAAAAGTAGGAAAGAAGCCGTCACAAACTGAAGAGAGGCTTACCAGACAGATTGAACCCTGAGGAACATACGTTCGTGAGGGTCAATCAGGCATATGCAAATCTCGAACCATTGCGAACCATGAAAGTGAAAGACAACACAGGGGAGAGGGATTGAAAGACAAAGAAAGGTTATTCTCCGATTGGCCTTGTTTTTTGACCATTTCTTGAGTCATTCTACACACGCATTTACCATCCAATTTTTGGTTACCGTTATTTGGAGTTCTTGGAGGTCGCTTTGAGAGTCGCAGCATTTGATTGGTTCCAAGAGATTTGCATATGCCTGATTGACCCTCACGAACGTATGTTCTTCAGGGTTCAATCTGTCCGGTAAGCCTCTCTTCAGTTGGTGACGGCTTCTTTCCTACTTTGGTTTTTCACGATTGGATTAAGGGAACACTCTTCACTTTTTATCTATTTGACTATCACCTTTTCACAGAGACTGTATTCACATAGACTTTGTTGTCATAAATATTCACCCATATATGTACATTTAATTTAGTTTGGTGTACTCACCATTGGGTGCACTACAGCGCTACATTTATATATTTTGAATACTCTGGATTCTGTGGGCAGGTCTGTTGTCCAGAGCTCGGTGGGTGGAGTTGTAATGTCAGTAGACTCCCCACCCACCTTTATACTCCCATTGGCCAGGCATCAATATTTCTTACACTGAACTTCTACTGGTCTTGTGGATTAAGCCCCCTGATCACTAACATTTAGTTAAATCCCAGGAAAGTCACTACATTACTTCAGCATGCCCAATCATGCTAAGGTGTGGAGCAGCCAATCCTGGGAGAGCTGGAGAAGAAAAGAAGGGGGGATTTTTTGAAGTACAGTGTATTTTCAAGCATTACACATCGGCACCGCTCGGCTCCAGTGCCCCCCCCCCCACCTCAGGCCAAAACAAAGTACTGCACACCGCTTTGGTCCGAATCCTGCTCGTGTTGCGAGACAACACTCGCAAACCGAGTTAGATTTTTTTTAAATACAGTGCAGGTATTGTGAAACGCTCGTTAACCGCGTTACTCGCAATCCGAGGTTTCACTGTACACAGAATGCCTTATCTCATGCACAAGCCTGAGAGAGGCAATCACCTGTCACTCACAGCAGGGGGGAAGAAACAGACATCTACTTCTCTGTGTGTCAGTTTTTATCTTACTGAAAAAAAGAGCTGGATTAACTCTTCGTGGCAAAACTGGGCACAAATAAAATGACATCCTCCACTGTAACAGATATGAGTCTTCATTTTAAAAAAATGTGGGGGTTTACATCCACTTTAAAGCTGAGCACTAGGCAGATATAAAAAATCATATTCCATCAAGCTACATATTCATTCCATGTATTTTTGCATATGTACTCCAACAAAGAAGTGGTACAACAGCAGTCTAACGAGGAGAAGGAGGGTCAGCACCAAAATACAATAAAGGCTATATTGCTTAGCTCTTTCACTATCTAACTGCAGGATGTAAGGGGCATTTCACTATAGTGTATTTTAAAACTTGTATAACACCCTGAAGCCTGCAGGAAAGTCAAAGACATAGCTAATCCGTTTGAAGTTCTACTTTAGAGTAGTAAACCCTCGGCTTTTTTTAGCTTAAGACAGCAGTCTCCAAACTGAGGCCCGCAGGCCGGATGTGGCCCTTTCTTTGCTTTTATCTGGCCCTTGAGGGATAAATACAGGTAGATGAAAGAGTGATCTTAATTACCATAGAGAGCGAGTCCCATTCACACAGGTAGAATATCACCGTTCCTCCCACCGGTAACCAAGAATGGAGCACCGTTCCTCCCACCGGTAACCAAGAATGGAGCACCGTTCCTCCCACCGGTAACCAAGAATGGAGCACCGTTCCTCCCACCGGTAACCAAGAATGGAGCACCGTTCCTCCCACCGGTAACCAAGAATGGAGCACCGTTCCTCCCACCGGTAACCAAGAATGGAGCACCGTTCCTCCCACCGGTAACCAAGAATATAGGAACCGCTCCTCCCACCAATACCAAGAATATAGGAACCGTTACTCCCACAAATACAAAGAATATAGAAACCGCTCCTCCCACCAATACCAAGAATGGAGTGCACTTCCTCCCACTAAAGCCTCCCACTGATACCAGGGCATTTTCTAATCCCCCTGGCCAGTCTGGCCCCCCTAAAGCCTGAAGAATAGTTAACTGGCCCTTTATTTAGATAGTTTAAAATCAATTAACTATCAGTTGTCCATCCAGTAGTAACACACTAATTTTTAATTAGCTCAGTAGTGTGTTCTGTGTTCATTGGCTTCTCAGGGGAAACCCAAGCATAAGCAGAGTCTCAGTTGACCAATATTAGGGGGAAAAAAATGTAAATGCCGAAATAAAACTTTTTTAGCCATCCCAATATCCCCTCCAACCCTGAGACCACATCAAAGTGGGAAGCCTAAACATCTGCATCGGTGACACCTACCTCCATCAGGTCTTGAAGGCGCTGCCTCATATCTTCACTGGAGACTTCAGAGCTTGCATCTATACACAAACAAAATAGAAATGCGATTATAGTCAAAGCACAAAGCGAAGATTAGTAGATGACCATTTAAAACCCCCATTTCTAAACTGCATATTGCACTGAGGATGAAGGAAAATGCTGATATTTAAAGCATGACCTCCTTGAAGCAACCCATACCAGGACTATAATAATGCAACAATTACAGCGTTTATCCAACATGCATTGCCCAGTGCATTGCCAGTGTCCCTGATTGCTCCTATACAAAGGATCTCAGGTCCTCATGTCTGCATTTGGATTCAGCTGTTTCTGCAACAAGTTGATGATAAAACGGTTAATCTATGGAAAAGGAATGCCAGTTCCGGTGAAAAAGACGCAGTACTTGAGCCTTCACCATCATCACAAACTAGATTCCCATGATGCAACAAAAGCTTGTTCCAAAAAGCCCATTTGGGTGAAACGTGTCAGAGCACATGGCCCATGGGCAAGGCAACTTGATGTACAATTGAATAAAGTTTTCTAAAAAAAAAAAGTGACCTCAGCCAAGTGTGGTCTTTTGTTTATAAATATTTAGGCTGTAAAGCTCGTCATTGTGACATGACACAAAAAGTAAAATGCGTCAAATGCAAGTGAAAGTGCCAACTAGCTGTAATTAAAGCCACTTTGTTATTTTCCTTCAATCCCCTGTGTTGGATGGTTTTGTGCCCCAGTGTATGTTCTATATAAAAAAAAAAAAAAAAAAATATGCAACTTTATACCTTATTTCAGAGCGCCGCTCACTTGGTGACTGCCCGCTGCTCTTCTCTCCCGATCTGATAACTACAGCGGGAGGAGAAGAGAGGAGAGTGGTGGGCGGTCACGTGAGCGCCGTTTTAAAATAAGGTATAAAAGCAGAATATTTTTTATAAGGCACATACACTGGAGCACATAACTTAATGGAATTAAGTGGGGATTGTAGGAAAATACAGGTATAGCAGCAGGAGGGGAGGGGCGGCACTGACACTAGCTGACAGGCAAGGAGGGAGGGGAAGAGAGGGAGCAATGAGAGACAGCAGGATGACAGAGGCACGTAAACTGACCACGTGGCTCAGCAGACATGATAAACGTAGTCAGTTTACAGAGGGGAGGGCAGCACTAGGCAGAATCAGACACCTATTTTAGATAGAAAGGGCCAATTTACACAGCACAAGCACTGTGCTGTATAACATGCTTTTTTTTCCTTAAGGGTAGGGTGACCAGACATCCCTGGTTTCCGGGGACAGTCCCTGGATTGAGGACACTGTCCCCAGACCAAGTCTGTCCCCGGTTTTGTCCCCGGATTGGATTTGAACAGGCGGCAATTTCAAAGACAGTCAGTGAAAAAAAAAATCTAAATTACACACCCCCGCTCTGTCTCTCCTACTAGCTTAGAGGGTATATTTTTTTCATTATCTGTGCCCCTTTCTGATGATTATGTGCTGGTCGGAACGAAGGGAATATTTCTTCTGTTCTCTTGTCTTGGCTCAAGTCCCGGCCAGCCGTCTGCCTATCTTCTTGCCTTCCCTGGTGGAGTGATCTTCTTCCACTCCCCACCCAGTAGTAACCGGGGTCTGGAGAGTAAGCCCCCTTTCACACGGACGGATAGAATGGTGCTTTTAGCTGCAGATTTTCTAGTTTTCTACCGCAGCTAAAAGCACACAGTGCTTTCCTATGGCCCCGCTCACACACGTTTAGCTACAATTTCGTTACATGCGGTTTGGTGCGAATAGAAAAAAATTAATTAAGTGCGTCCAGGTGTGATTTAGCGCAGCTATATGCACATAACCGCAGGTAATCGCAGTATTTTGTGTCAACTGCGGATAGCAGCGTGATTCAGGGGACCAAAACATTTAAATAAAAAGGGTTGCTATGGGAATGACTACCGCAGTTAAACGCGGCTGCGTGTAACCGCACATAAAACGCATGTAATCGCAATGTACAAATGCAGCTAATCGCAGTGCCTGGAGCCTCAAATTTCACAGGACATTAACATGCTTTTAACTACAGCAAAACAGCCGTCCGTGTGAAAGGGGCCTTAGACTTGACAAGCTGCGAGGCAGGAGGTGGCAACGGGCAGAGAATCGCCGATTGTCACCATTACTGGTAAAAAAAAAATTATAATATGTCCCCGGATTTCATTTTAAATATCTGGTCACCTTATTTTAGGTTAACAACCACTTTATTCATTTCGGAAGCTTGTTAATTTTAAAACTATATTCTGTTGTACTGCTAAATCTAAATGTAATCTTTAAAGTGGCCTATGGTACGTCACTGGAAAGATGTTCAGTACAGCGTGTACAATAACAATGGTGTCCCTGTACACTCTGTCACATATCTAGAAATAAATGAGTTTATATGTTATATTTTGCCTTTACCAGAGAATCCATATGCAGCCAAGAATCAGGAATGAAATTCTACCTAGAATTAGCTTAGAATAAAGAAAGACAACTTCTGTCTGCATATAGCTTGGTACACAGGTAAACCAATATAGAAAGGCAGACCTTTCAAATGAATGTAGAACTTTGGCCAGACTATGGCATTTAAGTATCTACATAATCTTAACAAGTTGCAGTTAATCGTTAAAGTGCTGTTAAGTGTTTTTTTTTCTTATTTATTTTGTAGTAGGAAAGGGTTAAAGCCTTGACCATGTTATTGTCTGTATCCCGTTTCTTGTTAGGGAAATTTTCCTACACTTCCTGTCCTGGAAACCAGTGGCGGTGCCGCCCCCTCTGGCTCGCTCACAGCCAGTAAAATATACAGATTCATACACTGTATGAATCTGTATATTTTCGCTGCTTCCGTCCACTATTCAGCTGACCGGACATTGAGCACCGGTCAGCTGAATAGCGGCAGCTGGCTGGCTGTGTGGAAGTATCTATCAGGGCCTGAGGCTGTAGTCGGCTTCCTGAAGCTGATCCTCGGGACGTACTGGCCGTGCGTCCGAGGATAAGACTGACAGGCGTCTCAGCCAATCAGGTAACCTGATTGGCTGAAGCATCATCGAGGGCGGGACGAGGGACATCGAGGGACATAGAAGCCATAAAGGTAAGTGCCGGGGGGGGGTACTGGGCACAGTGGCGACAATTGGGGGCACAGTGGCGACAATTGGGGGCACAGTGGCGACAATTGGGGGCACAGTGGTGACAATTGGGGGCACAGTAGCTGCGTTTGATGGCATGGCACGGTGGCTGCGTTTTGATGGCACGGTGGCTGCGTTTTGATGGCACGGCACAGTGACTGCATTTGATGGCATGGCACAGTGGTGACAATTGATAGGTACAGTGAGGCTGCAATTTTTTTTTTTTTCGTTTGCGCCACCCAAAAAATTTTGAGCACCAGCCGCCACTGCTGGAGACTCAACAGCAAATGAGAGTAAATCTTTCCAAAGTCATTGGAAGTCCCAGTTGATTGGAGGCAGGGCTTTTTTTCTGCGGGAACTTGGGGGAACTCAGTTCCACCACCTTTGGCTCAGACTCTTTGGTGCCCGCTCACCACAATCACTTGTGAACACAGAAGTCTGGTTTCTGTGTTTACAAGTGACTGCTTTGTAACCCCCTGAACTCTGCACACTGTATGTAATGCAATTCTGGTATTTAATGTCCCCTTTAAGACCCTTCTACTGTTTGTGAAATCTGAACTGGTCGTGGTTGAGTTCCTGCACCTATTTTCTGAGAAAAAAAGCTCTGATTGAAAGATTATTCCTAATGGGTGATGATGGTGACAAGAGGGGTGAATCTTCCCAATGGGAAAATAGAAGACAATAAAAAAAAACCTAACAAAGGATCGGACCTTTCCCTACTCCATCGGAAAAAAAAAAGTGCTTTTACATATACGGTACTTTAAAACAAGGCCAATGCATCCTGAAAAAATACAGGAGAAAATACTATTACTTTCTCTCTCTACTTTAGCTTCCCCTAAAAGCAGCGACTTGCAACCTTGCAGCTTTCTATCCTATAATATGGTGGTCTCCAAACATTGGAAACAAAAAGGACCAGCTTACTGTACTTCATACTCTGTATGGAGAAGACTGTGGTCAGAGAGAGTAGAAAATGTTTAGGCATCAGTGGGAGTAGACAATGTCTCAGGCTTGGTGGTCAGTGAGAATTAAAAAATTACATAGCGCCTGTGGTCAGTAGGAAGAGGAATAGTATCCTGTCTTTTGGTGTTGGTGGAAGAAAAAGTGTTCCATTGCTCATATCAGTGGGAGGAATTATGCCCCATCATTGGGGTCTATGGGGGGGTATAGTGTTCCACCATTTAGATCAGCAGCAGGAATGTTAGTGGGAGGAATTAGCACAATCCGTGTCAGTGGGAGGAATAGAAAAACCATCATTAATGTCAGTGGGAGGAACAGTTTCCCATTGTTTGTATCAGTGGGAGGTTTATTGCCCATCACAGGTATTTGTGGGAAGAATAACGCCACCTAGTCAGAGTAAGGAATAGTGCCCCATCACTGGAATCCGTGAGAGATATAGTGTTCCATTGTTTATATTAGTGAGAGGAATTATGCCCCATAATATGGAAGGAATAGTGCCCCATCATTAATGACAGTGGGGGGAATAGTGCCCCATCATTAAAGACAGTGGGAGGAATTGTCCCCCTTTGAGGATGTCAGTGGGCTGAGCAGTGTCCCAGCTTTATATCAGTGGGAGGAATTATTATTATTAGGTACTTATATAGCGCCGTCAATTACGCAGCGCTTTACATATACAATGTACATTCACATCAGTCCCTACCCTCAAGGAGCTTACAATCTAAGGTCCCTAACTCACATTCACATACTAGGGTCAATTTAGGTAGAAGCCAATTAACCTACCAGCATGTCTTTGGAGTGTGGGAGGAAACCGGAGTACCCGAAGGAAACCCACTCAGGCACAGGGAGAAAATGCAAACTCCAGGCAGGTAGTGTCGTAGTTAGGATTAGAACCAGCAACCCTTTTTACTGCTAGGCGAGAGTGCTACTCACTACACCACTCTGCTGCCCGTAATTATGCCCCACTGTTGTTGATAGTGGGAGGAATAGTGCCCCATCCTGGGTGTCAGTTTGAGGAATAGTGCCCCATCCTGGGTGTCAGTGGGCTGAGCAGTTTTCCATCTTTACATCAGAGGTAGGAATTATACCCCACTGTTGTCAGTGGGAGAAATAGTGCCCCAGTGTCTGGATACCAGCAGTATACTAAAGATACGGTATGCCCCAAAAGATGTGCTTGTAAAAAGAGAAAGTTAATACCCATTTCTCATCCCAGCCTCATCACTGGACGCCAGTCTATTCAAGTTAAATCCCCTGCTAAATTCTTCTGCAAATGTATCACTTCTGAAATGTCAATATCCTTAGTCCCCATGCAGCACACACTGGTTACTCCTGCCAGCATGTACATCCCTGCACTATTAGGTCAGTGGGAGGAGCCAATGAGTAATGTGGGGGTCCAAGGAGATTGACACTAACAATTGTTGGTCTCCCAGAAGACTTCAGCCAGAAATTTCTCTTAAGCGTAGCAGAGGAGAGAAAGTATTCTCCTTTCCTTTTTTTTTTTTTTACAGGTACCCTTTTTGGGACATATTTTTATCAACCGATGGGGTCATTACTACAAGGGTCTTTTGCCAACACACAGAGATAATTAAAGTTTTATGGGAATTTGTCAAAGTAGGAGCACAAACTTAAAGTGATAATAAAGTCTTTTTTTTTTGTTAAAAATCGTAAACATGTTATACTTAACTGCTCTGTGTAATGGTTTTGTACAGAGCAGCGTGAATCCTCCTCTTCTTGGGTCCATTGCCGAAGCTCCAGGCCCCTCCCTCCTGTTAAGTGCCCCTGCAGCAAACAACTCGCTATGGGGGTACCCGAGCCACATCTCCCTGTTTCCATTCAGCAGCAGCCGGCCCTGCCCCCTTCTCTTCTTCATTGGCTCACTGACTTTGATCGACAGCAACGGGAGCCAATAGCGCTTTGCTGCTGAGGAGGGAGAGTCCCCGACAGCCGAGTCTCTCGAGCAACATCTCTGGATGGAGTTGGGGCTCAGGTAAGTATTAGGGGGGCTACTGCACACAGGAGGCTTTTTATCTTAATGCATAGGAAAACCTTCTGCCTTTACAACCCCTTTAACCCCTTCCCTAACGAGTCATTGTAAAATGACTTTGGCAGAACCCTCCCTCCCTCCGGATGGGCGTCATAGGACCTCCTGGAACGACGCATCGCTCGGAACCCAGAGCGTGTGCCCAGCGGCCGTGATGTGTGCCGGGCAGCCGCGATTGCCCGTGATCACGGCAGGACCATGGATCTGTGTGTGTAAACAGAGGAACACACATCGGTCTCCTCCCCTTGTGAGTCACCTCCCCCTACAGTTAGAATCACTCCCTAGGGAACATATTTAACCCCTTCTCTGCCAGTTACATTTACACAGTAATCAGTGCAGTTTTATAGCACTAATCTCTGTATGAATATGAATGGTCCCAAAAATGTGTCAAAAGTGTCCGATATGTCTGTCGTAATGTCATGGTCACATAAATAATAATAAAAAATAAAAAAAAAAACACGCAGACCGCCACCATTAATAGTAAAAAAAAAAAAAAAAAAAAAAGACATAAATCTATCACCTATTTTGTAGATGTTATAACTTTTGCACAAACCAATCAAAATACGCTTATTGCGATTTATTTTCAAAAATATGTGGAAGAATACGTATCGGCCTATACTGAGGAAAAATTATTTCATTGTTTTAAATTGTGATATTTATTAAATCAAAAAATATTGTGTTTTTTAAATTGGCGCTCTTCTTTTGTTTATAGTGTAAAAAATAAAAACCGCAGAGGTGATCAAATACCAAACGAAGGTATTCAGCCACATGTCTTTAGTAAAAAAATAAATAAAAAAAAGAAGAAAAAAAAAAAAAATCGCAATATAAAAAAAAATAAAAAAAAATTAGCTACCTAGCGGCAACAGCGACACTAATACAGCGATCAGAAAACTGATCGCTTAGTGACACTGGCAATAGGGGGTGAAAGGGTTAACTAGGACTGTGATCAAGGGGTTAAACCTTTAATAGGGGGGGGTACGGGGCTACCCTGGACCTAACACTAACTGCCTGTCACACTAACTGTCACACTGACACTAAATGCAGTGATCAGTAAATAAACGATCAATGCAATCAGTGACACTGTGACAGGGGGTGGGGGGGGTGATCGGAAGGGGTTAATGTGCCTATGTGTACTGGTGTCAGTGTAATGTTGGTGCGACTTACTTGTGATGTCTTCTCTCCTCTCGTCGGATCGAAAATACCGCTGAGAGGAGAGCTCACATCACTTCCTCTGCCAGTGTTTACGTTACACAGGCAGAGGAAGTGCAGAGCGGAGGCTCTGCGGATTCGCTGGGAGCGATCGCGAGGGGGCGGACAAAAATGAACAGCTGCCCTCTCATCCAGGATCGCTCCCACAAGTAAAACGACCGTCGCATGTAGCGGGGGGGGGGGGTCCCGATCGGACCCCCGACCCGCAAGAAGGCAGGGACGTACATGTACGCCCATGTGCCTGTACGTGCCATCGTTAAGTGGTTAAATGAATTAATTGATTCTGAGGGGTTTTAGACACCGTAATCACACCTTCTTGATCAGGGACCACAGAGAGAAGCTCCCATGAGTTTTTTCATAAGGAAACAGACAGACAAGCAGGAAGTGTGGAGATCAGAAGGATTACAGCAACTTCAAAGCAAAAACAATGAGGATGTGAAACCAGGATTGCAGTAAGGTAAAGGATGCTATTTAGCTAAAAAACCCTTTACGCAATGAGGAAAGATCAAGAATGGCCGCCCAAAACATGCACTATTAAAAACAATTTAGCAATAGCTACAAACATATAACCTTTAAAGTAATGCTGCATCTGCCTTCAAGTAAATCAGTGGAGTCATTCTCCCATTCTAAAATGACTCACTAAGTTTTACCTCAGAAGAGCTATGCCTGTAGTAGACATTGATAGCATGCCTCTATCTGGGAACCCCAAAACCTAGGACACTCTATTTAGCAAATTCTAAACAGGTCCAGTGGTAAGGAACTCAACCACTGCATCCAACTCATGATTAACCGATAAATTATAATGATCAATGACCAATTATTGAGGCATGGCAGACAGAAGGGAGCAGACCTATAATCTTGACCACAGGAACTGAGATTTGTATTACAGAGTGTCCTGGCTTTTGGAGATCCTCACACACACACACACACACACACACACACACACACACACACACACACACAGGCAGTAAACAAGCATACAGGCACCTCTGGGTGTCTATATTCAACATTTAATACTGATGCAGCTCATTCACCGTGAGCGCAAGCTCTGATGTTCCGCCTGAAAAACAACCGGCATACCACAACTCTGAAGGAGTTTCCTGCTCAGAAGATGAAAGCAGGAAACAGAATTGAAATCCCTTCAAGGTATGTGCAAATTAAACAATCTTAACATTTACATTTTTTCTTTTTTTTTCTACAGATATTTTTCGACCTTTGCTCTGATTTAATGATTGCATGTTAAAAAGCTGTAAGGCATCTGCACAAAAATGCCAAAGCTGAAGCTACAACATAGGCTTCAATGGGTGGACCCATGTGTACCATCCGACATAAGAATTAGAATTACAGCACCCAGTCAAATTATGTTATAGAGCTCTACTTAGGCTGCATTCACACCTGAGCGTTTTGTCGCCTGGAGCACGACGCTCAAAGACGCTAGAGGGGAAAAATAACATTCTCCAACGCAAAACGCAGAACGCCTGAATTTCAAACAAGTCCCGGACCCTTTTTAGATGCGCAAATTGGGCGGCTTGGGCGTTTTCCATTGGTGCCAATGACCTGTACAAAACCACGGTAAAAAGCGCTGCGTTTTGTTGTGACAAATCGCGGTAAAAAACGCCGCAAATCGCCTACGCTTAGGTGTGAATGCAGCCTTAGTCAGCAACTGTCTAACCCAAATGGCCAAGGATTGAGTTCGGTAGAGCTAGTGTTTGCAATCGCACACAATTTTCGAACTTGTTAATAAACCTTTGTGCAACCAAGGCAATCCTTTCCTCGCCCTTGAGGCTCCATTCACATCTAGGCGTACGCTGTAGCAGCGTATTGCGGCGACAAATCAATAGGCGTTTTGTCCCCGCGATTTGCGGCGACAAAACGCCTATTGATTTTTTGCAGAAGAGGTGAATTAACATTGCCGGCTATGCCCGATACGCCTGAAAAAAAGGGTCCGGGACTTGTTTGAACTTCAGGCGTATGGGCGTTTGGGCGTTCGGCGTGGAGATGTGAACCATCTCCATAGCCGACAATGTTAATTCGCCCCTCCAGCGTATCTAGGGCTGCTTCAGCGTCGGGCGTAAGGCGACAAAACGCCTAGATGTGAATGGAGCCTAAGGCTCCATTCACACCTAGGCGTAGGCGTAATGCTCTGTATTGGAGCGACATGGAGTGGGCGTCTTGTCCTCGCGATTTGCGGCGACAAGTCGCTCCTTGTTTTTCGCTGGAGGGGTGATGTTATCATTGCCGGCTATGCCCGTACGCCTGAAAAAAATGGTCCGGGACTTGTTTGAGCTTCAGGCGTAAGGGCGTTTGGCGTGGAGATGTGAACCATCTCCATAGCCGACAATGTTAATTCGCCCCTCCAGCGTATCTAGGGCTGCTGCAGCGTCGGGCGTAGGGCGACAAAACGCCTAGATGTGAATGGAGCCTTAGGCCCCATTCACACCTGTTGTAGCTTGAAACTCAAGTCGTTTCACATCTCCACTACAAGTCACCTGAAGCCAAACGGCTGAAGCTAAAAAAAGTGAGTTTTTTTTTTAGCTTGAATCGGGCAGATTGGTGTGTTTTTGTTATTTTTTATGCTCTATAGAAATGCATGGAAATGCTTGATTCGATTGTTTTTGAGAATTTTAATGCATTTTTAAAGGGGTTGTAAAGGTTTGTTTTTTAAATTTCTAAATAGGTTCTTTTAGGCTAGTGCAGGGGTAGGCAACCTCGGCCCTCCAGCTGTGATGAAACTACAAATCCCATCATGCCTCTGCCTCTAGGAGTCATGCCTGTGATTGTCAGGGTCTTGCAATGTCTCATGGGACTTGTAGTTTCAAAACAGCTGGAGAGCCGAGGTTGCCTACCCCTGGGCTAGTGCATTATTGGTTCACTTACCTTTTTCCTTCGATTTCCCTTCTAAAATGTTTTTTTTTCTTTGTCTGAATTTCTCACTTCCTGTTTCTCCTCGGTAAGCTTGCCCCCATCATCCGAGCCGTTCTGGCTGTGGGGTTAGTCAGCCAGAACAGCTTACTGAGGAGGAACAGGAATTGAGAAATTCAGACAAAGAAAACAAAGAAAAAAAAAAAAAAAACATTTAGAAGAGAAATCGAAGGAACATGCAAGTGAACCAAGAATGCACTAGCTTAAAGGAACCTATTTAGAAAATAAAAAACGAATCTTTACAACCCCCCTTTTTTTTGTTTAACAATAATTTTTATTAAGAAATTTTCCAGATATAATATGAAATAATTAGAACAAACAAAATGTATGACAATGCGACACAAGTATTCCAAAAAACAAAAACAGTTACATCACTTAGCCCACAAAACCATCAATTAACATTGACCCCATTCAAATACCCAAGATCAAGCAGGTAAGAAAGCCAAAAATAATAACATCTTTACATCCCCTATAAAGCTGAGTTTCACCCAAAAATGGAACTTCCGCTAATCCCACTCCTCACCCCCTTACATGCCACATTTCAGGAGGAGCCTCCCACTTCCTCTTTCCGCCTTATTGCAGCCCCTCCCTGTAGGCGATAACCTAGGACACTGACAGGTCCTAAGCGATCACCTGTCTAATGGGACGGCGCAGCGCGCGCATGCGCAGTGCCGCTCGTGCATGCGCAATGGGTGCCCGGCCGTGAAGCCGAAAGCTGTCACGGCCGGGTGACCACAGTAGCAATGAGGATGCCGGCCGGGGGGGGGGGGAGCAGAGCGGAGCCCCGGCTGGCGCGTCGCTGGAACGCTGGAGCAGGTAAGTGAGTGTTTAATAAAAGCCAGCAGCTACACTTTTTGTAGCTGCTGACTTTTAATAAACATAAAATTTGGCTGGAACACCCCTTTAAAGCGGAGCTCCACCCAGCAAACAACATTTTGCCATGTTGTTTAAAAAAAAAAAAAAAAAAAAACTACTCACCCGAAATAGCTGTTGCTATGCGGAAGTCCGTAATCTGCCTCTTCCACACCGCGGTTTAATGTCTTCTTGTCCTTCTCCTTGTGAATGGGGCGCGCTGCTTCCTGGGAACTGTGTGTGTTCTCAGAGAGCAGCGCGCCCATTCACAAGCCAGCGTGAGACTCACGCAGGCGCAGTAGGAAATGGGCAGTGAAGCTGTACGGCTTCACTGCCTGTTTCCCATAGTGTGAATGGCGGCGCGGGACCCCGGAGCGATCGTGGGACCGGCATCAGGGGGGGCCGTCAGCGCAGGTGCCTAGGACAGGTAAGTGTCCTTATTTAAAGTCAGCAGCTACACTGTTAGTAGCTGCTGACTTTAAAAAAAAAATGTTTCGCGGCTGGAGCTCCGCTTTAAGTGTTTTTCTGCTTAAATGAAATAATCAAAATCTTTAACCCCAATATTAACCTCTAATCCCTAATCCTAACCCTAACCCTAACCCTAATCCCCAACTTAAAGTAAATAATTAATTAACATCAAAGCCAAACTTTTAAAACACCAACCCGCTTACAGAAAAAAAAAAAAAAAAAAAGTATATAGATTAATAATAAACAAAAGTGGATGAAAAAGCTTAAAAACATAGCAACAAATAATGCTCCATTAAATTAAAAAATTTAAAAATTGCAAAACTCAAACACACTTTAAAGGGGTTGTAAACACTCCTGTTTTTCCACCTGGATCTTTGCCCGGGGTTCTCAGCTCTTCATTGGATAGATTGATAGCAGCGCAACCATTAGCTTCTGCTGCTGTCAATCAAATCCAATGACGTGGGCACCGGGGGGAGGGGCCGAGTCCTGCATTCAGCAGCTATGGACGCCGAATGCAGGACTTCGGGAGCACGCCCGCAAGGTAACCCCCGTGGGAGAGCCATTCCCAGAGGGGGCAATCTGATGTGGGGAGGAGCCGGGAGAGCCACCGGGGGACCCCAGAAAACAGAGTTTAGGGCCACACTGTGCAAAACGAGCTGTACAGTGGAGGTAAGTAGGACATGTTTGTGTACAGTGCTTTTAAAGGTTTGTTTTTTATTTATTTTTAAATAACAAACGCTTATAAAAAAAAAAAAGCCTAAAAAAAAAAAAGCCTAAAAAAAAAAAAACTCAAAAACGTGACGCTCAGGTGTGAATGTAGCCTTAGAGAAGGAGG
Organism: Rana kukunoris; assembly: GCA_029574335.1. Taxonomy (NCBI): domain Eukaryota; kingdom Metazoa; phylum Chordata; class Amphibia; order Anura; family Ranidae; genus Rana; species Rana kukunoris. Next base: position 110,209,453 of record CM056049.1, on the reverse strand, counting down.
AAGTAACTCATCACATTGACAACATTTCTGTTCAATGGCCATGTTTCTACACACAGATCTGAGGGTGACAGAGGTTTGGAGGATGAACAGATGTCTCACAGACAGGGGTGGACTGACCATTGAGTCACTCGGGAACTGCCCGAGGACCCCATGCCACTAGGGGGTCCCATCAGGGTTGCCAGGCTCAGTAAAACCAGGGACAGTATGTAAAAATCTGTGTTTTTCTTTACATCTGTCCCTGATATGTCCGAAACTGACATGCTTTTGATGTGAAAATCCTGAGATTTTAGCTGCCCCGCCTCTGCACTGCCTCCTGACGTGGTGGCCATCAGTAAGCCCAGGGGCCCCATAATCTTCTATTGCCCGGGGGCCCCATGAGTTGTCAGTCTGCCCCTGCTCACAGACCATCTATGGCCACCTTTACATTGTTTCCCAAGGATAACAGAAATATAACAAGGTATCTGGATGGCAGGTAAAGATTGACTCTGAATGCAGCTATTTATTTCCTAAAGTCTGATTTCCACTCAACATATACAAACAATAAAATAGCATGTATACAACATATTCACATAATATAATACATCATTTATCTAAACAGGTTCTGTCATGAAGGCCAAAGCTCTTGCATATCTGGGTTGTGTCAGAGCTTGGCTCTAAGCCCTACTCCTACACAGTCCTGCTGACCTATCACTATGATGGGCAGCCTTAGCGGACAATACAAAGGTAGGAAGAGGCAGGCAAGAGTTGTCAGGAGGTGCAGAAGCTTCTCTAGCAGACAAAACATATACTAAAATGTGTGAGGCCGCGTACACACGATCAAACCAATACGTCCCCAGCAGACAGATTTGTTCAAATCGGTCAGCCCGACCGATTTGAACAAATCTGTCTGCTCGTGTGTACGCGGCCTAAGTGACAATGGGGCCTAGTATAGCCTATAGTGCTCAAAATAAAATGGATGGTCTTACCAATGCTGTTTTGCCGGCACCGTACGTAGCTCTCTGTACAGGGCCTAAAAACATTTCTGTCCTCAGAGGGACTGTATTTTGCACCATGGCATCGCATAGAAGAAACATCATCACCCTTCTTAACAAGATGGTAGTGCCCGTGAGCATCAGATCCCTTTTTCAATTTTAATGTCCTGGCTACTGTCTCCTCAATAGCCTCATACAAGCCACCTGGCTTCCTCCCAAAGCCCTCTCCAAGGTCCCCTCCCGCCATGAAGTCTTCCTCTTCATCTGACGTGCAGCAAAGTTCACTAGGCAGGGTGTCAGCCATCACTTAGGTAGGTTCTCCTGTAAATATAAGAGAAAACATAATTAGTAAGGTTGAAAAAAGAAAAGACACAAGGCCATCCAGTTCAACCATAGAAAAATAAATAAAAGAAAAAATATCGTACAATCCCACGTCCCCAATTATATACCCACAGTTGATCCAGAGGAAGGCAAAAAAAAAAACCCAGCAGAGCATGATCCAATTTGCTACAGCAGAGGGGAAAAATTCCTTCCTGATCCCCCGAGAGGCAATCGGATTTACCCTGGATCAACTTTACCTATAAATGTTAGTACATTGCATTGTTATCGCTGTAATACTCGATGTCACTTTTTAACCACAAAGCTTCAACTGACCAAAGAATGTCCAATGTACACATAGGGGGTTATTTACGAAAGGCAAATCTACTTTGCGCTACAAGTGCAAAGTGTACTTGTAATTGTACTAAAAGTGCACTTGGAAGTGCAGGCGCTGTAAATCTGAGGGGTAGATCCAAAATGAGGGGAAGCGCTGCTGATTTTATTATCCAATCATGTACAAGCTAAAATGCTTTTTTTTAATTTTTCCTTGCATGCGCCCCTCGGATCTACAGCGACTGCATTTCTAGGTGCACTTTGCACTTGTAGCGCAAAGTGGATTTGCCTTTCGTAAATAAATAACCCCCATAGTCATCACTGCAAGTAATGCTAGAATACCTCAATCACCACTTCAATAAGACATGAGTATAGTGAAAGCGACAACAGCTAAACTGCCTGTGAAAAAATACTATTGATACTTACCTGTCCTGCCATTTATCTTCAATCTTTTGAGCGAAGATCAATATTTTCTGCATCCAACACACGTCTGGATTTGCTGGATGCCCAGTTTTCAATTGAGCACTATAGTTTTATCTGCCGACTCCTTTCCCAGGGACGGGATAAGAAGGAACGGGGCCCTAGGTAAGGCGGGAACTTTGGTTCCCTAACTATTTGATGGGGGATATTGATAAGGATTGCAAAAGAAACATCTGCATTGCTTTTACTGGCAGTGCCATCCCCATCAGACACCAAGTGCCAACACAACAATTGCAGTCCTCCCTTGTGAAGTGGCAGTTTCCCCTTAATGCACGTGGTTGCAGTGTGGTTCAACTTTTTTGAGGTTAATAAAAGTTTTGCCTTCAGCCAGTGGTCAAGTCCTGGGAAAAAGTGTGGGAACTACCACCCAAGATCCACTCCCCCACCACAAAAAATAAAAAAATAATACGCTCATATGCATAATTACTAAACCGCATGTTTTTTTTTTTCCCGATCCACTGTACCTTAGTAATCCTTTATGTTACTGGCCGACTCCTGTATATCACAGGATTTAGAAAGAACTTGCTTCTTTCTAAATTCTGCGATAACTCGCGGCAGACCTCCGCGATGTCTCCTGGGAACAATGACAAAAGCTCTCAGGAGATATTGCGGCATCGGCGAAGTGACAGAATACCCACACACTACCTGATGAATCAATATACAGGAAGTGGCCAGTAACATAGGATTACTAAGGTTCGCCTGCCCCTTACAGTAACTCGAGCTTGGCATCGCCGCTTAGTGAAGGATTGGCTCGGGCGGCTCGGCTGCTCTAGTTCTGCAAAGGGAACTGAGTTCCTGCTGTGAAAAAAGTGCAGGAACTCCGTTCCCACAGGACTTGAGCCCTGCCTTTAGCCAAAAAAACTTTAAAGCCAAAGTCTAGGTATGATTTTTATTGCATTGTTCCATCGGTCCAGCTTATCACAATGTAAGTATTTATATCTCACACCTAAGTGATCTGTGGGGAAGCTAACAAAAACTGTAGTCAGCACTAATACAGTGATAGTAGTGATCTGAACTGAAGCCAATTGAAGAAATTGGCTTGGGTAAATCCCTGAACAGGCAAGTGTCCTTAAAATCAAAGTCATCAGCTATAGTATTTGTAGCTTCTGACTTTGAATGTTTTGGGGGGAGACTGGAGCAACTGGTTCACCTTAATTGATTTGTTTAGAAAAGGTGTCATTTAACCACTTTCCGCCCGCCATATAGCAAAATGATGGCTGTAGAGTGGTTTCATTATCCTAACTGGGCATCCAATGCGGCCAGCAGGATAAGCCACGAGGGCGCGCACTGCAGCGATCAGTGTTGTGGTGTGTCAGTCTGACACACTGCATTTCCGATCTAGGTAAAGTGCCCATGACGTAGGCTCTTTACCATGTGATCAGTGTGTCCAATCACAGCTGATCACAGTGTAAACAGAAATAGCCGTTTATTGGCTTCTCCTCTACTCGCACTGACAGGCATGAGTAGAGAAGAGCCGATCGGCTGCTCTCCTGACAGGGGGCGTCTGCGCTCATAATCGGCGCATTGATTATCCGTGAAGACACTTTGAGGATGCCCACTTCAGACCACCAGGGATGCCCACTTCAGACCACCAAGTGAGCTCACCAGGGGTGCCAAACAGTGCCCATTAGGATGCCTGCCAGTGCCCCCTGATCAGTGCTGCCTATCAGTGCCATCTATCAGTGCTATCTATGATTGCCCATGAGTGCCACTTCATCATTGCTGATCAGTGGGGGAAAAAAAACATACTTATTTACAAAGTTTTGCAACAGAAACAAAGAAAAACGTATTTTTTCTTAAAAATGTGGGGTCTTTTTTATTATTTGTAGCGCAAAAAATAAAAACCCAAGTAATGGTAAAATTTGACCAAAAGAAAGCTCCATTTGTGGGGAAAAAAAAAAAGACCGCACAATTGTCATTAGAAATGCGACAGCGCTGAAAGATGAAGATTGGCCTGGGCGGGAAAGGTGGGGGGGGGGGGGGGTCTAGTTTTGAAGCATGGACAGATACATCCAATGCACTCTACCTGGCTTTTGGGTCAGGACTTCTGTGCATATGGTTTCCGCTCACATGCAAACGCAGGGAAGGTTTCGGACTCCCCTGTTGCCAGTCTTATGTGTATGTGTATGTGTGGGGAACCCTGCCGGCTTCACAGCTCTGTGTGGTGAACCCTTGAAGCTTCACTGCCCGGTTCCCTACTGTGCATGCGACTAGCACGGCTCGTTCCCAGTGGGCCCCGCTGTCACCTGGGACCAGTGCGTTTCCCAGAAGGGGGGGGGGGGAATGAGTAGTGGAGTGACCATGGGAGTCTCCCCCGGAAGTGGGTGCAAATACCTGTATTACACAGGTATCTGCACCCCCCGAAAGGTGCCAAATGTGACACCAGAGGGGGGGGGGGGTTCTAAAAAGTGGAAGTTCAATTTTTGGGTTGAACTCCGCTTTAATGACTTGGAGAGGATCTGCAAAGAGGAGTGGGACAAAATCCCTCCTGAGATGTGTGCAAATCTGGTGGCCAACTACAGGAAACGTCTGACCTCTGATTGCCAATAAGGGTTTTGCCACCAAGTCATGTTTTGCGAAGGGGTCAAATAATTATTTCACGCATTAAAATGCAAATCAATTTATAACTTTTTCCTCTCGCCACTTTTGTGTTGTCCCTAGAGCCCCTTCTGGCCAGCGTCCGCAATAGCCCCGATGTGAATGGGATCAAAGTAGATGAACATAAACTATCCGCCTTCGCAGATGATGTACTGTTCTACATCGTTAATCCTAGAACTACAATCCCAATTTTATTAAAAATCCTTAAACATTACGGGGAGATCTCAAATTTTAAAATGAATGTAATTAAGACCGAGATCCTAAATGTAAACATTAGCAACGGCTCTTAAGGGTAGAGTTTAGGTTTCCTTGGCGGAAGGAACTTAAATATTTAGGAATTAAACTTGCCAATTCAATTAAGAAAGTATATGAAATAAATTATATTCCCCTACTAGACTAAATTAAAACAGAACTAAAAAGGGTAATAAACAGACCAATTTCCTGGCTAGGGCGAATTAATATCCTGAAGATGGTCCTTCTCCCAAAAATGTTATACAAATTTCAGATGATACCAATAGTATTGCCAAAACCTTACCTTATGGCCCGTATACGCGATCCGAATATCGGACGAAAACGATCGTCCGATGACGAATCGTACGACTTTCGGATCGTGTGTACACTACTTACGAGAGACGATCACGACCATTCATCCGATATTATTCGATCGAACAAGCGCGAAAATTTTCCTCATACGATGTCAGATCGTACGATTTTCGTTTAGTCAGTACAGCCGTCGTCCGAAAATACAATACAAATACATTACAACAAGTGACATCACTTCCGATTATTTTTTCCTGTCGTACGAGAATTTTCGTGAGTTTAATAACCTATTTTATTTTACTTGCGATTATTAAGCGAAAAAAGTCGTCCGATCCGTCGTCCGATATTCGGATTGTGTGTATTAGAGTACTCATGAATTATATTTGGAAGAATAAAAAAAAAAAAAACAACACAGAATCTCCTTCCTGATAGGAAAAAAAACATGGCGGACTCGCGGTCCGGACATTAGAAAATATTATAACACAGTGGTGCTGTCTAGGGTCATGGAGTGGGCCAGAGATAATCAGGAAAAAAGATGGGTAAAGATAGAAAATGCACTGTCTAAGGTAAAATTGGGAAGCATAATTTGGAATCCTCCTCAGTTTAGAGCACTGGATGAAAATACTCACAAGAGAACATGCAATGCACTCAAAATATGGGACATGTTGCACAAACAAATAGATAATGAATATAATTCAACTCTTATAGAGCTTAAAGGGTCACTAAAGGAATTTTTTTTTTTGTAGCTAAATAGCTTCCTTTACCCTAATGCAGTCCTGGTTTCATGTCCTCATTGTTCGTTTTTGCTTTAATCCTCCTCTGTTCTGCACACTTCCTGGTTGTCTGTTTCCTTATGAAAAAAGTCCTGGGAGCTTCTCTCTGTGGTCTCTAATCAAGGAGGTATGATTACTGTGTGTCTAAATCTCCTCAGAACCAATCTGTTTAATTTTAAAAACAAACACTGCCCTGTATTGGCTCGGTGTCTCTGTACTTCACAGAAGCATGAAACTAGATGAAAAACTAAACTGAAACTGCAGGTACATTATATGATTGATTTTTATCTATTTTTAATCATTTTTAAAAAGGAATCAGTTAACTATTATGTCTCTATACCCTGTAAACAGTCATTTCAGCAAAAAAATATGTTTCCTTTACAACTCCTTTAACCACTTAAGACCCGGACTTTTAGTCAGCTAAACCAGTGGTCATCAACCCTGTCCTGCAGGGCCCACTAACAGGCCAGGTTTTATGTATTACCTTGGGGAGATGCAGACTAGAATACTGCAATCACTGAGCAGCAAATGATATCACCTGTGATGCATTTCAGTTATCTTTAACAGACAATTGCACGGTCGTGCAACGTGGCTCCCAAACAAAATTGGCGTCTTTTTTTCCCACAAATAGAGCTTTCTTTTGGTGGTATTTGATCACCTCTGCGGTTTTTATTTTTTGCACTATAAACAAAAATAAAGCGACAATTAAAAATTTTTTACTTTTTGCTATAATAAATATTTCCTCAGTTTAGGCCGATACGTATTCTTCTACCTATTTTTGGTAAAAAATAAAAAAAAAAAAATCGCAATAAGCGTTTATCGGTTGGTTTGCACAACATTTATAGCGTTTACAAAATAGGGGATAGTTTTCTTGCATTTTTATTAATCATTATTTTTTTACTACTAATGGCGGTGATCAGCGATTTTTTTCGTGACTGCGACATTATGGCGGACACTTCGGACAATTTTGACACATTTTTGGGACCATTGACATTTTTACAGCAAAAAATGCATTTAAATTGCATTGTTTATTGTGGAAATGACATTTTCAGTTTGTGAGTTAACCACAAGGGGGCGCTGAAGGGGTTATGTGTTCCCTAATGTGTGTTTACAACTGTAGAGGGGTGTGGCTGTAGGTGTGACTTCATCGATTGTGTCTCCCTATAAAAGGGATCACGTGATCAATGGCGCCGCCACAGTGAAGAACGGGGAAGCCGTGTTTACACACAGCTCTCCCCGTTCTTCAGCTCCGGGGACCGATCGCCGGACTCCAACGGCGATCGGGTCCGCGAGTCCCGCGGTCCCGGTCATTTGGACCGGGTCGCGGGAGCGCTCCCGCTACCCACGGCTGGGTACTAGCACAGGACGTACCTGTATGTGGATGTGCCCAGCCGTTCCATTCTGCCGACGTAAATGTGCAGGAGGCGGTCCTAAGTGGTTAAGGAAAATGAATATTTTGCACCAGGAAAAAAAATAATGGGTGGGAATTGGATAAAAAAAAAAGATAAAGCACAGTTAAGGGACATAATAAAAAAAAAAGGAAAATGATATCACTACAGGAGTTAAAACACAATGAGGAATTAATGGTAATCGATGAGTGGAGATATCGACAGTTGTGCCACTTTGTCCAAAAGTTACTCCAACCATTGAGATCAGGGGAGCAGCTTACGCCATTGGCAAGGGTATGTAGTACGGATAAATCCAAGGGCATCATATCAAGGCTTTATAAGATATTATTAGCAGTGGACGAACTGGAGATGCCCCCATTCATCAAAAAATGGGAACGGGAGTTAGGATCACAGAAGGAAAAATGTTAAAAGTGACCCACTCTTGGGCTGTGGACAATAGGACCGCTGAGATGAACTAGAAGTGCATAGCAGGCTGGTATGTAACACCAGATAAACTGAGCAAATTTATAGGAGGGACAGTCGGCTGATTGTTGGTGGGGCTGTAGGACTTCAGGCACAAAGGCCCACCTATGGTGGAACTGCCCGAAAGTTAAAAAATGTTGGGAGAAAATTTTAGGTCTGATAAAAGATATTACCAAGAAGGAGATAAAAAATGATTCATGGATAGAACTTTTCCATGGTGGTAGCGAGGAAGCGGTGAAATATTACAAAGAATCCTTCATACCACATCTGTTAAACGCAGCCAAAAGGTTGATCCCCAAAAAAATGGCAGGAGGTGGAGTGCCCATCTATATGGGAGTGGATGGACTCAGTAGAAGAGACGTAGAATATGGAAGGTCTAAAGAAGAGCATAGAGGAGGAAAAAACAGGACATAAAGAGAAATGGGAACATTGGAAGGAATTTAAAGGATCACTAAAGGAAAAAAATTTTTTTTTGCTAAATAGCTTCCTTTACCTTACTGCAGTACTGGTTTCATGTCCTTATTGTTCATTTTTGCTTTGAAGTTGCTGTAATCCTGCTCTGTTCTCCACACTTCCTGCTTGTCTGTTTCCTTATAACCACAGTGCTGGGAGCTTTCTCACGGTGGTCTGAGCTGTCATTACTGTGTGTCTAAAACTTCCCAGAACCAATCCGATTCATTTTAAAAACAAAACACTGCCCTGGATTTGTTTGTTTTTGTTCTGTGTGTCTATTTCTACTTTGCAGAAACATGAAGCCAGTTCAAAAGTGAAACTAACCTGCAGGCACATTATATGATTGATTTTTATCTATTTTTAATCATTTTGAAAAGGAATCAGTTAACTTTAATGTCTCTATACCCTGTAAACAGTCATTTCAGCAAAAAAATGTGTTTCCTTTAGTGACCCTTTAAGAAAACCTGGAGTTATGCGGAAAACCAAAGGCCATGACCCGAACAGGGGACAGAGTAGGAAGGAATAATAATGGATGGTTGTAAGAAATGAAATTAGGAGGTAGCAGGGGGTGGGGGGGGGGGGGGATAAAACAAGGATTTATCTATTTTATTTTTCTTTCTCTTATATGTTTGTATATGGTCATATATTTGATACTTTGGAATGGAATTGGAGCAACTATGATTAGAATTTGTTGACAATATATATATATATATATATATATATAAAAAAAAAAAAAGGAAAACATTAAAAAAAAAAAAATTAAAAAAAAAAATAAAGGAAGAAAAAAAAAAGTTAAAGGGGAAATAAGAAAATCCACAAATGATGCTATACCGTAGCAGAGACGATATAAGCAAGTAAACTATGAGCAAGTGTCGTGTTTTTGGTGAAGTCTGAAGTGAAAAGAAAATAAAAAAAATAAAAACGGATAACTTTTTTGAAATGTGTTTTTCTGGATATTTTGTTGTTTTGTCTCTCACTGTTAAAATAAACCGACCATTAAAACTGTAGACTGATCATTTCTTTGTCGGTGGGCAAACATACAAAATCAGCAGGGGATCACATACTTTTTCCCCTCGCTGCAAGAGCAGATTTAGCGCAGGTTCACACCGACAGCAAGAATGAGATTGTGCGAGTTCAACTGAAATCGCACAATTTCATTCCCGCATGTCAGTCCGCACTTTGGGGGCGATTTCAGAGACATATGCATGGGTTGTGCTGCACAGATGTCTGTTGAAATCGCACCCCAAAGTCCCTAAAAGTAGAACAGAAATGACTTCTTGGAATCGGTGCGGAGCCGCATCGTCTGAAATTATTTGGACAGTGGCATTGCCGGCAATAGCCACTGATTTGGCATGCGATTTGACATGTCATATGGCTGCAATGTGAACCAGGGCTTTAGGGCTCTTTCACACGAGGGGGGGGGGGGGGGCTTTTTGGGCTCCGCTTTGCTCAGCGGGGATCCTCTGTCGATCCCCACTGAGCTGGCAGATGACAGGACTGCAGGGACCGACCTATCAGAGCGCAGCTCCCTCTATGGGGGTATCGGATGATGACGGACAGCAGAGTGCGTTGTCACCCGATCTGATCCACCAGACGGATGGAAAATAGGGTTTTCCTCCGACAAACTTTGGCGGATCGGAGCGGGTCGGATGTCAGCGGGAATGTCACCGCACGGAGCGCCCATTCAGGTCCACCTAAAAAACTGGCAGGCGGACCATTCAGTGTGAAAGAGCCCTTAGATACACTAACAAACTCAGACCAAAACTACAGCTTACACGTTATTACAACAAACAGTTTTTTCCTTTTGGGATAAAAGTTTTACATAAACAAAATCTGATCATTGTAAAGCACCCCTGTCAGTGGTAAATGGTTTTCCCCGTCCCTCTAACTGCTACATCTGCAGGACAGCTTGTGCTATTGAAAAACAACAGATTTACTGTCTGGATCCAATGAAAATAGAGGAAATGACGCCTAAAAAAAGAAAACGAATGCAGCCATCCGATCTAAGACTTGGTAAGCTGTAGTAGTGATTTGGGGGGTATTACTGCTCTTAGATTACACGAAGAAGGATAACAATAAACTTTCCTATGAGTTTCAGTGAAGGGTTTGGGCGATTTGTACAGGAGATGATGACCACCCTGAATGACAACAGGACATGATCCTTGTGTCACCGCACCGCCTTCATTTCCTGCTACAGGGAAATGTCATTTTAGTATTGGGAAGTATGAATGTAACAATCAGATCTGTCCCTGTGTACACCTCTATAGTATTCCCAGAGTGATAAGAGCATCAGATGGGGGGCAGGAAATAAACATGGAGGGAGGGCACTGCCTGGGTACACCCCACTCTGATCCCAGCACAGACCCCCGCACGGTGACACCTCACCACTTCCTCCCTCCAAGTTGTCACCTGTCATCAAACTTTAGGAGGAAGTGCCGTCCGCCTTTATAAGGATCCCTGTGAGTCTCACCGGCTGTGTGGAGTGGACAGATCCCGGCTCAGTGATCGGCTCTCCCCGGGTGTTCTCCCTCCGATCCCCGAACACACAGACGTGGCCTCTCCCTTCCTCTGTCACGTGACACCGAGCCACGCCCCCTCACCTGGGTCCCTACCTGTCATCTGCAGAGCGTGACGTCATGGCAGCGTCACCCTCCTCACCATACAGAACACCTCATTGCCTTTCACACTCATCCATTTCTGTTAATAGGGTTTTATTCATAATTTAACTCTGAACAACAATAGCAAGTTCAATGATAATATATTCTCCCCTTACAGCTTCACCTTCTCCATCCACCTACAAGGTTTAAGCAGAACTATTAGAACCGGTTTTTCTTTTTTTTGGATAGAAAAGGGGGGGGGGGGGTTACCACCCCTGTAAGGTGTATTTTTGCCTTCTGGGTCCCATTGGGGAGATTTCCCTTCACTTCCTGTCCCATAGCCAAACAGGAAGTGAGAGGAAATCCCTGCAAATTAACCACTTTAAGACCGGTGCGAATCGCCATAGCTGTGCATCGGCTCTTCTGTGCGAATCGCCATAGCTGTGCAGCGGCTCTCCTGTGCGAATCGCCATAGCTGTGCAGCGGCTCTCCTGTGGGAATCGCCATAGCTGTGCAGCGGCTCTCCTGTGCGAATCGCCATAGCTGTGCATCGGCTCTCCTGTGGGAATCGCCATAGCTGTGCATCGGCTCTTCTGTGCGAATCGCCATAGCTGTGCAGCGGCTCTCCTGTGCGAATCGCCATAGCTGTGCAGCGGCTCTCCTGTGCGAATCGCCATAGCTGTGCAGCGGCTCTCCTGTGCGAATCGCCATAGCTGTGCATCGGCTCTCCTGTGGGAATCGCCATAGCTGTGCATCGGCTCTCCTGTGGGAATCGCCATAGCTGTGCAGCGGCTCTCCTGTGCGAATCGCCATAGCTGTGCAGCGGCTCTCCTGTGGGAATCGCCATAGCTGTGCAGCGGCTCTCCTGTGCGAATCGCCATAGCTGTGCAGCGGCTCTCCTGTGCGAATCGCCATAGCTGTGCATCGGCTCTCCTGTGTAAATCGCCATAGCTGTGCATCGGCTTCACGCAGTCTCAGTTGGGGGCACGCTTGCTCACGCTGCACGCTGCAGGAGCATGCCCGTAGGTCGGGAGGACTCGATTTCCCCCGGCGGCCCACGATTGCCTTGTACACAGGCAGAACAGGGAAATGCCTATGTAAACCAGGCATTTCCTTGTTCTGACAGGTGACATGACAGGGATCTACTGTTCCCAGTGGTCAGGAACAGTGATCTCTGTCATGTCCCAGTAAACACATCCCCTCGCAGTTAGAAACACTCATAGGGAACACCGTTAACCCCTTGATCACCCCTAGTGTTAACCCCGTCCCTGCCAGTGTCATTTACACAGTAATTAGTGGCTTTTGTTTTTAGCTCTGATCGCTGTATAAATGTCAATGGTCCCGATCAGTCCACTGCAATGTCGCAGTCCTGATAAAAAAATCATAGATCACCGCCATTACTAGTGAAATAATAATAAAAATGCCATAAATCTCTTCTCTATTTTGTAGACGCTATAGTTTTTGCGCAAACCAATCAATATACGCTTATTTTGTTTTACGTAGAAGAATATATATCGGCCTAAACTGATGAAGACCTTTTTTAATTTTTTTTTTTAAATGTGGGGTATTATAGCAAAAAGTAAAAAATATAGTTTTTTTTGTTAAAATTGTCGCTCTATTTTTGTTTATAGCGCAAAAAAAAAAAAAAAAAATCGCAGAGGTGATCAAATACCACCAAAAGAAAGCTCTATTTGTGGGAAAAAAGGACGGCAATTTTGTTTGGGTGCAACATCGCTCGACAGCTCAATTGTTAAAGTGACGCAGTGCCGTATCGCAAAAAATGCTCTGGTCATTAAGGGAGGAAATCCTTCTGGGGCTGAAGTGGTTAAGAGAATGCATTGGGGACCCCCAGGTCACCAGAACTAGTGTCACCATTGAAAGATTTCCCCTCTATTACTGTTCTGGTGACAACCCAAAATTTGGGGTTTTCTTTTACTTTCCCTTTCGATTATAATGGTAAACAGGACAAATGGAGAGGGTGGCTCTCCCTAAGGGGGGCACAGACAGCAATAAAAACTGACAGGGGGTCTAAAATATTTATACTCCTATCCAAAACTACCAAAAAAGTTCTGACTTTAGTTATACTTTGATATAGAGAAGCGTTTAAAGCCTAATTCCATGTATAAAGTCAGTTTAATTCGTACAACTTGGCTCTCATGAACAAGTGAAAAGAACAGCCTAGGCGGCCATTTTCGCAGAGCAGGGGAGGAGGTTCCATGTGACATAGATGGAGGGACACTTTAAGAGCTTTCACACAGGGCGGACCATTTTCAGGCTCCGCTATGCTCAGCGGGGATCGGTCTGTCAGGAAGATGACAGGTCTGTCCCTGCACACTGTGAAGGGACCGACCTCTCAGAGTACCGCTCTCCTCTACGGGCGATCGGATGACGATACACCGTAGAGTCCATTGTCATCCGATCCGATATGCCAGATGGATGGAAAATAGGGTTTTCCTCCATCACACTTTGGCGGATCGGAGCGGGTCAGATGTCAGCGGCATCTCACCGCTGACATCCGTGGCTCCATAGAGGAGCACGGAGCTCCGTTCAGGTCCACCAAAAAAAAATGGCCGCCGGTGTGAAAGAGTCCTAAGGAGGAATTCCAGGAAACAAGTCCCCCCCATTGCCTTCTGGGATGCATGACATGCAGTCCCATTCAGCAAAGATGCCAAGCGGCGCCTGCACCCGGACACCCAAGGTTGTTGTGCCGAATTGGTGCAGCCGGCTGCAGAGAGTAGGATCCTGCTGGACCTGATGGCTAGGTAAGTATGCTTATTGTGCTGAATGATGTCAAAGGTAAGCAGCGAAAAAAATGGAGGTGTGGAGAGCGAAAAGGCTGCAGTTCCGGTTCACACTGCCCCGACTTGTCATGTGACTTTGAACTCTCAAGTCTCATGGAATCCGTTCTAAGCGGTACGACTCAGAAAAAGGTTCCTGCACTTTCGACAGACTTCATTGCGCCTTGTATTGGCTTCTGTTAATGAAGTCGCAAGCAAGCCGCAATGAAGTTGTGCAGAATGTCAGCTGTCAAAGTCACACAACTTTGATGCCCCGTAGATGTGAACCAACACTTAGACCTCATATACACTGCTGCTGGTAAACGGGTGTTTAGGAGCAGTTGGGCATTTTTTTCACCTGCTCCTGAACTCTCCTCTATGTTATCTTATCAGTAGTGTTGCTCACGAATATTCGCATTGCGAATATTTGTAACGAATATTGCATATTCGAGTATTCCCGAATAACTCGAATATCGCGGTGAATATTCGATATTGCGAATATTCGTATTTTTTCAATTTTTTTTTTAAAACAGATCACATGCTAGTGATCTCCATCGACGTCTAAAAGCATTGCTGGTATGATTAGAGACCCTGGGCCGAGTAGCTGAGGCAATCCTTTTATGTTGCCGAATATTCGCAATGCGAATATTCGTATTACGAATATTCGCAAATACTTTCTCTGCCCTTCTGTGTTTTGTGTATAAAAAATAAATAAAAAATGAGCTTTAGTTTAGTCATATAAGTTTGTGTAAGTAGAGTTGGTGTTTAGTGCATATTTGTTTATAATCCAGGAAATGATCTCCATTTTCGCGTGTTGACGAGAATTTCGCAATCAATTTCGCATTCGCATTAGCGAAATTTTGCATTCGCATTAGCGAAATTTCGCAATATTGTTATTTGGACAAAATATCACGAATATTCGATTTTAGCGAATATTTCTCGAATATTCTTCTATATATTCGTGATATATCGCGAAATCGAATATGGCGTATTCCGCTCAACACTACTTATCAGTACATGTACACAGTGGGCCAGATTTAGAGAGGTTTACGCCGGTGTATCTCGAGATACGCTGACCTAAGTACAAATGTGCGCCATCGCATCTTTACGCCGATTCAGAAAGAAAGATACGCCGAAAAACATGGCTTCAGTCATCCGGCGTAACTTGCCTATGCCGGTGTATCGTGGGCGCATAGTTACGATGAACGCATTAGACGTTCCCATAAAAAATATGCAGATGAGCTAGATACGCCGATTCACAAACGTACTTGATATACGTCGTTTACGTAGGGCGTATGACCGGTGTAAAGTTACCCCTGCTATATGAAGCGCAGGCTATGTTAAGTATGGACGTCGGAACAGCCGTAGAATTTTACGTCGTTTACGTAAGTCGTACATGAATGGGGCTTTGCGTAAGTTACGTTCGACGTGTATCTTAGGCATTCTATTCGACGTGATTCTGAGCATGTGCACTGGGACAGTCCACGGACGGCGCATGCGCCATTCGTTTGGCACCTCATTTACATGGGGTCACGGTTCATTAACATGTATCACGCCCACCTTCTACCTACTTTGAATTACGCGGGCTTACGCAGGCCCATCCACGCTACGCCGCCGTAACTTAGGGAGCAAGTGCTTTGTGAATACAGCACTTGCCTCTCTAAGTTGCGGCGGCGTAGCGTATATACGATACGATACGCCGCCCTACCTGAATCTGGCCCAGTGTCGTTTATAGTCGTTTCTAAACAGTTGAGTTTAGAGGCTTTTTCTGGAACCAAATAAAAAAACAGGTTCAGAAGCTGAGTTTAGAAGCAGTTTAAGCGCCAAACGTTTCTAAACGCAGCTAAACGTGGTAATTTGCATTTATTTACGTTTCGTTTACAGGTGTTTTAAAAATTTGGCCTATTTTGAAAAAAAAATATGCAAACGAGGCAAAGCGCCGCTAAAAGCAGCATGTAAACATGGCAAAACTGACGTTTTAAACGTGGGTTACTATCGGTCAAGTTAAATTATTTATGAGAGGTTGTAAAAACGTCACGTGTACATGAAGCCTAATGCCGCGTACACACAACCGTTTTCCGGGTTGTAAAAAGTGACATTTTTAATGGTCTAGAAAAAACGTTTTTTTCAACCCGATCGTTAAAACAGCCTTTCCTACACACGATCGTGGGAAAAAAAATGCTCTAGCAAAGTGCGGTGACATACAACACGTACAACGGCACTATAAAGGGGAAGTTCCATTCGGATGATGCCACCCTTTGGGCTGCTTTAGCTGATTTCCTGTTAGTAAAAGACGATTCGCGCTTTTTAGCCTGTTACAGCGTGATGAATGTGCTTACTCCATTACGAACGCTAGTTTTACCAGAACGAGCGCTCCCTTCTCATAACTTGCTTCTGAGCATGCGCGTTTTTTTTCACGTCGTTAAAGCCTACACATGATCATTTTTCACAACATTAAAAAACATAGCCTCTGGGGCAGGGATCTTCAAACTACGTCCCTCCAGCTGTGGTGGAACTACACTTCCCATTAGGCACCGTAAAAATCTGACATTCACAGACATGACTAGGCATGATGGGAATTGTAGTTCCTGAACAACTGGAGGGTCGTAGTTTGAAGACCGCTGCTCTAGGGTCTCTTCTGTTATAAAAACCCTGCCTGCCAGCGAGTTTTAGATTTCAGGACTTTATTATTCTTGCATTTAGTTAAAAAAAAATTCAATCCAGTGCTGTGCCCTTCTCTGTAGGGGTTCTCCCTGCTCTCAGGCTTTTCTAACAGAAACAGGAGCCTTTGGGTGTGTGTGTCTATGAATGCAAGCAGCGTGGCTTAGGATCGAGACTGCAGGTGTGCCACCATAGGAAGCGGCTTCCTATGGTGGCACATCGAGAAGAGGAGGTGCCTGCAGTGTTAATTTTGTAATCAAATTTCGATTTAGTTTTAGTCTTAGGACTAAAATGGCATTTTAGTTTTAGTCCCATTTTAGTCTTCTGCAATTGTTTTAGTTTTAGTCATATTTAGTCAACTAAATCTCCAGTAGATTTTAGTTGACTAAAACTAATGTTGGTTGTCTAAAATCTAATGGGTGTAATTAAATTGTAATGCATTAGTGAACCTTTCTCTACAATTTCCAAACTTATTATATACTGCTGGAGTGAAGAATCAAATATGTTATTATTTATGGTATTGAGCAGGGCCGCCATCAGGGGGGTACAGGCATTACACCTGTAAGGGTCCCGGAGGTCCCCAGGGGCCCGGAGGCCACCAGGTCCCCAGATGGCAACCCCCTCTTTTTTAATATATTTTTTTTATATATTTTTCTTTTTTTCTTTTGTTTATTTTCTTTTCTTTTTTTTTAGAGGTCCGGAGGTCCCCAGGGGCCCGGAGGCCCCCAGGGCCCGGATGGCAACCCCCCTTTTTTGTATTTATTTTTTATTAAAAATATATATCTTTTAAATATATTTTTACTTTATTTTTTTATTGAAGGGCCATTTTTTTAGGGGTCTGGAGGTCCCCAGGGGCCTGGAGATCCCCAGGGCCCCAGATGACAACCCCCCTTTTTTTATGAAAAAAATATTTTTTTAATATTTATATATATATATATATATATATATATATATATAAATTATTATTATTATTATTATTATTATTATTATTATTAAAGGGCCCAGAGGTCCCCAGGGCCCCCGGATGACAGCCCTCCTTTTTTTTTATAAAAATGTTTTACATTTTATTTCTTTTTTTTCTTTTTTTTATATATAGATATATTTTTATTAAAGGGCTCAGAGGTCCCCAGGGCCCCATGTGTCAAACCCCCTTTTTTATATATATATATATATTTTTTTTATTTTTTATTAAAGGGCCCAGAGTTTTTTTTTTATAAAGGTTTATTTCTTTTTTATATATATTTTTTTTATTTCTTTTTTATTAAAGGTCCCGGATGAAAACCCCCTACGTTTTTGTTATTTCTTTTTACTAAAAAATGATTAAAGGGCTCAGAGGTCCCCAGATGGCAACCACCCTTTTGAAAAAAAAATATATATATATATATATATTTTTTTTTTTTCCTCTCTTTTTTTCCTTTTTATTAACCACTTTAGCCCCGGACCATATTGCTGTCCAAAGACCAGAGCACTTTTTGTGATTCGGCACTGCGTCGCTTTAACTGACAATTGCGCGGTCGTGCGACGTGGCTCCCAAACAAAATTGGCGTCCTTTTTTTCCCACAAATAGAGCTTTCTTTTGGTGGTATTTGATCATCTCTGCGTTTTTTATTTTTTGCGCTATAAACAAAAATAGAGCGACTATTTTGAAAAAAATCCAATATTTTTTACATTTTGCTATAATAAAAATCCCAAAAAAGCTATAAAAAAACATTTTTTTTCCTCAGTTTAGGCCGATACGTATTCTTCTACATATTTTTCGTAAAAAAAAATCGCAATTAGCGTTTATTAATTGGTTTGCGCAAAATTTATAGCGTTTACAAAAAAGGAGGTCGTTTTATGGCATTTTTATTATTATTATTTTTTAGTAGTAATGGCAGCGATCAGCGTTTTTTTTTTGGTACTGCGATATTATGGCGGACACATCGGCCACTTTTGACACATTTTTGGGACCATTGGCATTTTTATAGCGATCAATGCTATAAAAATGCATTGTATTACTATAAAAATGCCATTGGCAGTGAAGGGGATAACACTAGGGGGCAGGGAAGGGGTTAAGTGTGGTGGTCCTGGTGTGTTCTAACTGTATGGGGGGGGTGGCCTCACTATGGGAAATCACTGATCTTCTGTCCATACATTGTATGGACAGAAGATCAGCGTTTCCCCCGCTAACAGAAACGAGAGGTATGTGTTTACACACATACCTCCCGTTCCCCGCTCTGCAACGAGCAATCGCGGGTGCCCGGCGGCGATCGTACCCGCCGGGCACGCGCGCGGGACTCAGGGGACGCGCGTGGGCGCCCTACAAGCTGCTAAAGGGAGGACGTAGAGCTACGTGCCACCGTAGAGCTACGTGCCACCGTCCCGCAGTAATATGACGGCGGGCGGTCGGCAATTAGTTAAAGGGCCCAGAGGTCCCCAGGGCCCCGGATGGCTACCCCCTTTTTTATATTAAAGAGCCCCCCACTTCTCAATTCGCAGCAGCAGCCTCCCCCCCGCTTCTCAATTTCAGGCGGCAGCACCCCTCCTGGTTCTCTGCTCTAGGGGGCCCATGCGTGAAGCTGTGTAAGGGGCCCCAAAATTCCTGATGGCGGCCCTGGTATTGAGGTATGAACATTTTAAAGTCACATTTCAATTTAGTTTTAGTCTTTTGACTAAAACTGCATTTTAGTCTTAGTCGTATTTTAGTCATCTCAATTGTTTTAGTTTTAGTCGTATTTTAGTCATCTCAATTGTTTTAGTTTTAGTCGTATTTTAGTTGACTAAAACAGTATTCATTTAGTAGACTAAAATGTTTTAGTCGACTAAATTAACACTGGGAGCCTGGAGTGCCAGTGAGGAACCCAAGAAGAGGAGGATTGAGGCTGCTCTGTGTACAGAGCAGGTAAGTATAAACCTGGTTGCAATTTTTTTGTTTTTTTAACCACTTAAGACCCGGACCTTTAGGCAGCTAAAGGACCCGGCCAGGTTTTGCGATTCGGCACTGCGTCGCTTTAACAGACAATTGCGCGGTCGTGTGATGTGGCTCCCAAACAAAATTGGCGTCCTTTTTTTTCACAAATAGAGCTTTCTTTTGGTGGTATTTGATCACCTCTGCGTTTTTTATTTTTTGCGCAATAAACAAAAATAGAGCGACAATTTTGAATAAAATTCAATATTTTATTTGCTATAATAAATATCCCCCAAAAATATATAAAAAATATATTTTTTTTCCTCAGTTTAGGCCGATACGTATTCTTCTACCTATTTTTGGTAAAAAAAAAAAAAAAAAAATCGCAATAAGCGTTTATCGGTTGGTTTGCGCAAAATTTATAGTGTTTACAAAATAGGGGATAGTTTTATTGCATTTTTATTAATTTTTTTTTTTTTACTTCTAATGGCGGCGATCAGCGATTTTTTTTTCGTGACTGTGACATGGCAGATACTTTGGACAATTTTAACACATTTTTGGGACCATTGTAATTTTCACAGCAAAAAATGCTATATAAATGCATTGTTTATTGTGAAAATGACAATTGCAGTTTGGGAGTTAACCACAAGGGGGCGCTAAAGGGGTTATGTGTGACCTAATGTGTGTTTACAACTGTAGGGGGTGTGGCTGTAAGTGTGACGGCATCGATTGTGTATCCCTATAAAAGGGATCACACGATCGATGACGCCACCTCAGCTCCGGGGACCAGTCGCGGGACTCCAGTGGCGATCGGGTCTGCGAGTCCCGCGGTCCCGGAGCTTCGGACCTGTACGTGCATGAGCCCAGCCGTGCCATTCTGCCGACCTAAATGTGCAGGAGGCGGTACTAAGTGGTTGAGTAACGTTTACAGTCACTTTGACCATGAATTATGGCCTTAGAATTATTGCTCTTAGACGTCCACAACAATACTTCACATATGTGCATAGCTCCCAACTGTCCCTGATTTTGAATAAAGTCCCTCTATCCTCCTCAATTGGTCCTCATTTTGGTCTGATCTATATACTTATATATAAAATGCACTTTTTATCTATCAAAAAGTGTTTCCCAGCATCAAACTTTTCATCCAATTTCTAAATTGCTGCATTTGTACATTTCAAATGGCAATATAAAGAAATAGTAGTGGTAAAAAAAAAATTGGTGTGTCCTATGCCTACATACTTTTTCTAATTGATGTTACCATCTGAAAAAGTCGGGAGGTATGTCTGTAGCACATTTGATGTTACATACATGTTCTCACCCAACACTGTGCCATGCACTTTTTATATGGGGTATATGCTGGGGTGATGGGGTGTTTTAAAAATGTATTTTTTTCACTTTTTATTTTACTTTACTAAAAAGTCCCTTATGTGGTAGCATGGGTAGGTAACAGGCCCTCTTTATGGAGACTATCCCCTGCCCTTTCATGCAGCTATTCCAGCTGCATGAATTGCTGCATCCTCAGCTATTCAAGGAATGACAGCTGTGATCCCAGAAGTGACATAATACATGACACTTCCAACGTCATTAGTGGCAGGAGGGATCGGTGAACAAAAAGTCATTAAGTTCCTCCTGCTTTCAACAGGGAAGTTTCCTGTGATCCCCAGAGGAATTGGAGGGCCTGGGAACCACAGCCTGTACCGTCCCTTTGAGCGCCCCGTAAAAGTGATCTAGTGCCATCTGATCACTTTTATTGGAAAGCTCTTCCCCAGCTCTTGAAGCCAATACCAAGCTTAGCTTGATTTAGGGCCAGCTTTACACTGGAGCATACGCATTCCCATGCAGTTTATTGCGTTCCAGACTTGACAGCCCATTCACTTGAATGAGCTACAAAATGTACTAGATCACTAGAACCTCCTAGTTATACCTATAGTGGAGGTGTATGGGATCAGATATGATGTCACCATTAGAATAAACATCGAGGGAGGAAGGAATACCGATGTCGGAATGCCTCCTCGTGGGACTACCCAAAAAGGAATTACCTATGAAGGAGCATATGGGCAGTGCAGGTTCAATTTTAAACCCACTGGTTTAATCTTTTATGGAATAGATACAGTGAAGGATCACTGGGGGGGGGGGGGGGGGGGGGGGGGGGCAGGACCATTGCAATTATTTTTGTATATTGATGTTTTATGCTGGACGCTACTTCTTCTCAAGGACTGTATTTTTTTTTCTATGTTATTTACACGTGATGCCATTTATGTTTTTATATATAGATATAGTGGCTAGATTATATGTGTACGTGTCACCAATTTGATCATATCTGATCACATACACCTCCACTATAGGTATACCTAGGAGGTTCTAGCATCTATACACCTAGTGATATATAGCACCTTATCATTATTGTACCATTCTCTGGCGCACCAGCTTGCGCTCGTCTATATTTTACAAATACACAGGGTTCACAGACACCGGGTGTCTTTATATTTTTATGGTATACACATCTTTCTTCTCAACTTACCCTGTACATTTTATATACACACCGTTTTTGCACATTGGCCCACAGTAATTTTGCTGTTTAGGCCTTTTGAACACACACTGTTTCCCTACCTTGGGATCAGGACAGGTGCATTCTACCCACACTCTCTCTTCTAATCACCACCCTCACACATACCATTTATCCTTTATAGTATCCCCATGGAAATATTATACTCTACATTGTGACAGCAAAAAAATAAATAAATTGGGTTTACATCCACTTTAAGTGTATGCTTAATATTGAGCATAGGTGTATGTCGGGGAACAACCTAATTCCCCCTGCTGCTATTTCACCTAAACCCCCAATAGGGCTCCTAAAAAAAAAAAAAGAATTGTACAAAAATAAATGAAATAAAAAAACTACTTAGACTGTCCACTGGCCTACTGACTTCAACCTCTGCCATACAGAAAAGTCCACTGCCTACTAACAATGTCCATGTTTTGATACATTTGGGGTGCACACCCTAATGCAATAGGCTGCACACACCTATGATATTGAGTAATATTTGCAAACATTTATAATCTTTAAAAGAGATCTTAGTATAACTGTTCAGCCTTCATCTTTCTTTCTCAACAAAAGAGTGGCCCCATCCTTGTTCAGGCATTATCCAGGTTCAGCATCTAATTACAAGACTAAGATGTTTATCAGTAATTTTTTAATTAATTTTGGATACATTAGGAAAGATTTGGAACATCTATAAAAATAAAAAAAATCATATTGTTGTAACTAAATCTTTCTTCATTAGAAGGTAGGCGTTAGTCTTTTCTCTCTAAATGTGACACAGACTACATTTGGAGCGGGGAAGGGTTTGAACCTCTGCCACATTTTTATTGCTAATGTTCTCTGCCTGGATGAGGCGGATTTTGTGATGTCAGTGCCTGGGCCTCTCCACTTTGTCTAATCAAAGCATGCCTTGCATTCATTGAGAAAAATGCAACTACTCACCCTGGTAACTGGAAGACCGCAGCAATCACTGTAGTAGCAGGGCATACTACAACGGTTTTCTGCTTCCACAGAGGTCTGGTATGGAATATTCATAATTACATTTGTTCAAGAAAGACTAATGTAACTAGGCAACATTAAAAAAAAAAAAAAAACTTGGAGTTCAGCTTTAACTCCCAAAGTGTCCCCCTGCAGAGATGTGACATCCGTAGTCTCCCTGGTTGCTCACTTGCCAACATCTTCACAGGGATTTCTACCGGGTTTGGCCTTTGGCTGTCTTGATTCGCCGGCCTGGGATGACACAACCCCCATGCATGCCCACAGGAGTTAACTCATCCCATAAAGGCTACCTGTAAAGATTTAAAAAAAAAAAAGACGACTTATTTATTTAAAAGTAAACATGTAAGAAAAAATGGGGGGCTGCCACCGATGATCTTTAATCACACGTACATACTGTATTGTCTCACTACAAATTTCCTTTAAAGCAGCTGGGGCCTTGCTGAAAATGTACTGCAGGTAAAATGTGTGTATATAGCCAAAACATATTTTTGTTTTAAATTATTATTATGACTATAAAAAGAAAGCGAGAAAAACTCTATAACTCTAACAATACAACAGGAAATGAGAGGAAATCTTACAAAAGGTGAGCGGAATTTATATCTTGGTAAAAATGAAATTCCACACTTGGAGTAACAATAAGATATTTTTTTTTCCAATAAAGTTATCAATAGTGGATGCTGCACACACAAAACATGAAAATAAGGTCCATTCAAATATTAAAATTAAATAAATATATGTAGTACTTTTATGAAAAATCTACCAACATATACAATGTGGAGAAAGATAGAGGTGTTGGCTACCATTGTTGCAATAGATGTATTTAGTACATAAAGCAGACTTGGAGAAACAACAACATTACATGCTTTAGATTTGCTTTGAAAAATAATGGACCAGCCTTATAGTCATTGAAAATAAACATAGAAAAAAAAAAAAAGTATTTTTTTTATTTTATTTACAAAAATAGTTTAGCGCAGAATTAAATAAACTACAGTTCACATTGTATATTTGTCACCTTGCAATACCCTTGTGACGACGATAGAGCTGAAGAGAATACTACATCTGTACACACAAGCAGTGTAGAGATAAAACACAAAATGTGCGCATGGTTGTTTCACCATGAAATGACACTTCTCTTGTAACCAGAGTTCTCTTTGACCAATAAAAATATGATGCTATAACTGACATGTTTGTCAAAAGATACATATGGGGGTATAGAAATATAAATATGTCCATTTACACCCCAATTCAAGAAGGTCAGTAGAGGCAAAAGGTCCTGCAAATGCCCAATGTTGACAAGTTCAGTCACTGTCAAATTCCTCTATCTTTAAGTCTTCATCTTCCAAAACTGCTTGAGCTGCTACAGGTTGAGGTTGGCTGGCTGGCAAATCTGCTTCCCCTCCTTGGCTTGAAGGTAGTAGTAATTCTCTATGCCCAGCCCTACGTTTAGGTACAGCATTACCGCTTTCATTTATACTGGGCACATGGCTGGGATCCTCATCTTCATCACTGTCAGCATCGGCACCTGGATCTTTGTCTGTCAGTGCTTCGAGCTTCATTCTGGAAGAACAAAAATATAGGAACACCCAGAAGGGCAGTAAATCCAAACCATGCAACACCAAAATAGAAAAGTTAGTATGAAGTGAATGGCTACAGCAGATAAGCTGTCTCTATAGCACTGAAAAGAGTGCATGAGAAAATGAGAGGAGCCGGTCTTGTATGGCCAAACTCAAAGTGATGGCCAAGAAAGAAGCCAGTAGGAGATCATAATAATGCAATGCAGAACACAAAAAATTATACCAAAACCTGCATACAGCAAATACAGAAAAATGTATGCTTTGGACTTTACGCTTGCTATGCACGGCACAAACTGTGGCTGGTACCTGATGAACTGGCCAAAATTGGCTTTGAGGATGGCCCTTTTGGGCACATCCTTGATTGAAAAATTTAAGGAGCTAGGCGGAAAATCGCCAGCTGAATTCAATGGCCCAGCAGGAGGCTGAATGAGAAAAATCTTTAAGTGTATGGTCAGCCGAAGGTAGCCATACACGGTTTGATTTTCTTTTGTTTAGCCTGTAAATAGAATAAATGGAGGAATCTCCACTGTCAGCTATTGCAGTGGTTTGAGGGCCAGATGCGGCCCTTTGCTTAACTTTATGTGGCCCTTGGGCCCTTCATCTAATCAATTCAAGGCACTATTTCCTCCAACTGACACCAATGATGAGGCCCTATTCTTTCCACTGACATCAACAGTGGGGTATAATTCCTATCATTGACAACAACAGTGGGGTATAATTTCTATCATTGATGACAACAGTGGGGTATAATTCCTATCATTGACAACAACAGTGGGGTATAATTCCTATCATTGACGACAACAGTGGGGTATAATTCCTATCATTGACAACAACAGTGGGGTATAATTCCTATCATTGACGACAACAGTGGGGTATAATTCCCATCATTGACAACAGTGGGGTATAATTCCCATCATTGACAACAGTGGGGTATAATTCCCATCATTGACGACAACAGTGGGGTATAATTCCCATCATTGACGACAACAGTGGGGTATAATTCCCATCATTGACGACAACAGTGGGGTATAATTCCCATCATTGACGACAACAGTGGGGTATAATTCCCATCATTGACGACAACAGTGGGGTATAATTCCTATCATTGACGACAACAGTGGGGCCCAATTCCTTCCACTGACACCAATGATGGGCCATACTTCCTTCCACTGATCTAAACATTGCAACACTATTCCTCTCCCTAACCTAAAAAAATGGAACACTATTCTTTTCACTATTACCAACACTATCTTTCCCACTGACACCAATGACTGGCACTATTACATAGTTAGAGCCGGTTCACACTGGGGCGACTCGTCAGGTGACTCAGCCGCCTGACAAGTCGCGTCCCATTCTATTCCCCAGAACCGTTCTAATAGGAGCGATGCAAGTCGCTCCGACTTCGAAAAAGGTTCTTGTACGACTTTGGGGGCGCCTCGGGCGATTTGCATTGACTTCTATACAGAAGTCATTTTGCTAATGAAGTCGTCTTCAGGACGACTTGCCGAGTAGCCCCCAAAGTCGTGCCGCCACAGTGTGAACCGACTCTTACTTGAATAAAGACAATAGTCCATCAAGTTCAATCTGTGTTGGTGTACGTGTGTCAGTGTTGATAATAATTTCCCATATCCCTGTATATTGCATGTCCAAGAGTCTTTTAAAAATAATTAAACACTCTCTGCTGACACCACCAGAGATTTCCACATTCTAACTGCCCCGACAGTGAAAAAAAACCTTGAGAGTGAATAACATTTTTCCTATGAAAAAAAATAAAATAAAAAACGCACTAATGGATAACATAAATGAAATCAATCAAAGCAATTCCTAGAGAAGAAACTCATCTGTGAGAGATATACACAGTTAAAGGCAATAATTAATATCGAGTTGCACTTAATATTGTAATGTCCAGAATGAATAAAAAAAAATTAAAAAAATAAAAAATTTGAAAATATTAATGAACCAAAAAGTATAAAATGTAATACACATGCGATGAAGTGATAAAGTCTTTGCGTAAAAATCTATAACATCCACCACCATAAGAAAAGGATCTTCTGTGAAATCACCATCACCTACAGAAATGCTCGCTTACCAGCAAGTGTTTACTCTCCTTATTAAAGGAGGTAAACTTCCCACGGTCACAGATTTTATCACTTCATCACATGTGGATTTTGTTTTTTACTTTGGTTCATTTCTATTTTTCATAGTTTTTTTCCTATGCTGGGATCACCATTGAGGTATTTGTAAATTGCTATCATGTCCCCTTTCATGCATCTTATCTCCAGTGACAAAAAAATCAGTGCTTGTAGTGGTTCATATTTGAGGTCCTACAGTCCCTTTATTAAATTCAGTTGTCCTTCTTTGCACCCTCTCCAGCACATGCTTTCTGAGAACCGGTGACCATAACTGGGCGGAATATTCCAGATGTGGCCGGACCAGTGTTTTATAAAGTGGCAGGATCATAGTTTTATCTCTGGAATATATCCCCTTTTTTATACATGCTAATATTCTGCCCCCTTTGTTATCTGCAGCTTGACATTGCATGCTATTGCTCAGTCTGCCTTCCACTGGGATCCCCAGATCTTACTCCATCCTTGACTCCACCCCCCCAGAGGTTCTCCCCCTAGTGAGTAGTTTGCTCTAATGTTCTTAGCCCCCAAGTGCATTATTTTACATTTCTCTACATTTAACCTAATTTGCAATATAGTTGCCCATTCCATTATTTTTGTATCGTGCGCAAAAACTGAGATTGAGCTATTTATGGATAAATTAAACAGAATTCTTCCCAAGACAGAACCAAATGTTAGCGCTTAGTCATTACCACTGACTGAGCACTAACATTTGCGCGAAACTTGTCTACCTCTTTGTCCCCTGCTTCATTTGACAACCACTTGTCATGTGAAGCTTCGATGAAAGGATTTTTGGAAGTGCAGCCGTCTGGAAAAATGTCCTTATGTTACACAGCATGCGAGGTGAGCTAGCACCTGACTAGTGTGTGTCGGGATTACCAAAGAGTCACCTGTAGCGGATTTTCTGGTTCCTTAAGGTACCCCATTTACCACTCCAGACCAGTACATTTTATTGATCACTACCCTTTGGATGCATCCCTGTAACCAGTTTTCTATTCAGGAACAAACCTTATGGTCCACACCTGCAGACCTCAGTTTGTAGATTAAGAGTTTATGGGGGACTTTATCAAATGCTTTTTCAAAATCTAGGTACATCACATCTACAGGCCTCCCCTATGTAGATGACAGCTCACTATCTTGTAGAATGTTATCAGATTAGTCTAGCCAAAACGATGTTCATAAACATATGCTCATTACGAACGACATTGTTTTCATCAGCAAATTCTTGGATATATTTATGTATCCTCCCCTCCAATAATTTGCCTACTATTGAGGTTAGGCTGACTGGCCTGTAGTACCCCTGTATGTCTATGCCCTTTTTTTGAATATTGGTACCACATTGGCTTTTCTCCAATCAGCTGGTACAATTCCTGTCAATATGCTGTCCACAAATATTAGAAACAATGGTCTAGCTATAACCCGACTGAGTTCTTTGAAGACTCCCAGGTGTAAGCCATCTGGTCCTGGCAATTTACTTGTGTTAAGCTCATTTAGTCTTTCCTTGACTCCAGCCTCTGTTAGCCACAAGGGTACATCCTGTGATGTGCTACTAACAATACTGTCGAGGTCAGTATAACCCTCCTTTTTTTCCTCCTAACCGCCTACCACTTTTCCAAGACATCCCCCCCCGCATAGTCTTCCTGACCCCGAAAACGACGTGTATGGAGGTCACTTCCGGGTCCCCATTGTCAGTTTCCCCAACCAGCATTAAGGCCCCCCACATATACAAAGGCCTGCGGTGGGGTGCCTACGCATGAAAGTAGCAATTGCGATACACGTTATGGCCTCAAATTTTGCCTTAGATGAGCGTAAACCACAAGCGCCAACTTTCAACTTTGAAAGGACAGGACATTACACCTGTTACAAGTGCAGCAGTGAAGAAAGGAATTCAGAAAGCAACACATAAGCTACTCAGAGGTACAATACCCAATTCTGAGAATAATTACCTTGCAAAATGCCTCTTTAAAGGTAATCGGCCAACATCCTGGATAAATGCAATTTGTGCTGGGAAATAAAAAATAAAACATTTATGAAGTTCAGCAGATCCATAGTCTACATTATGTTTTTGTCCCATATATGTTTCTTACCTGGATTTCTCAAGGGATTTGTAAGCTGAGCCAGGTATGGGATCACCTGGGTTTGAAGGCACAACGGTGAGGAACAGAAAATTGAAAACAGTTCTCTAGCTGCAAGAGAGTTTTCTTGGTACTGTAAAAAAAAGTAAAAATGGAGAAGTTACCCCAATGAAATAATTGTTAATCATATTTAATCCCAGTGTAAACTACTGTATAATTTTTTGTGAAGCTTATTACGGTCTTATTTACACCTAGCAAATGGCACAACAGTGAAAAAAAAGGGATTTTTAAATACAGCTTACCTGTAAAATCCTTTTCTTGGAGTACATCACGGGACACAGAGCGGCATATTCATTACTATATGGGTTATATGGAGTACCTTCAGGTGTGGACACTGGCAATCTCAAACAAACAGGAAGTCCCTCCCTATATAACCCCCTCCCCTAGAGGGAGTCCCTCAGTTTTGTAGCAAGCAGTATGCCTCCCAAAATGTTCCCAAAAAGAGGGGTGGGAGCTCTGTGTCCCGTGATGTACTCCAAGAAAAGGATTTTACAGGTAAGCTGTATTTAAAAATCCCTTTTTCTTTCTCGTACATCACGGGACACAGAGCGGCATATTCATTACTATATGGGATGTCCGAAAGCAATGCTTTAATGAGGGGAGGGAGACATCTTCCAAAGAAGGATTTAATTTAGAGGTATACTCAAATACTAGTAAATCCAACTTAAACGAGAAATGTAAATCTCAAATCAAATCAAGGGAGCCCCCTCAGATCCTGAGGAGCTTGAATCGCGGCCTGTAGTACTGACTGCCCAAAGGCTGTATCCGCATTCCTTCTTACGTCCAATTGATAACATTTTGTAAACGTGTGGACTGATGACCACGTTGCTGCCTTGCATATTCGAGCCATAGAGATCTGATGATGTGCTGCCCAGGAGGTGCCCATGGCCCTGGTAGAATGGGCCTTTACCGACAAAGGAGGAGGCAACCTCTTCAAAACCGCAGGCCCGAACAATTAATTGTTTAATCCATCTTGCGATGCTGGATCAAGCAGCTGCCTGACCCATCTTGGGCCCTTCCGGTAAAACGAAACACCACATCTGTTTTCCGAACCTTCTCTGTAGCTTTAAGATAGGCCTTTATGGCCCTGACAATATCCAACGTATGCAGCAACCCCTCCTTTCTAGAGGTGGGTTTTGGAAGAAGGATGGAAGTACCACATCCTGGTTCAGGTGGAAACTGGATATAACCTTTGGTAGAAAGGAAGGATGAGGACGGAACCCCGCCCTATCCTTATGCAAAATGAGAAATGGTTCCTTACAAGATAAGGCTGCCAATTCCGATACTCTCCTGGCCGAAACTATGGTGATCAGAAATACCGACTTTCTAGTCAGTAAAACCAAAGGTACCTCAGCCAACGGCTCAAGGGGTTGTTTCTGTAGAGATGACAGAACAAGATTTAAGTCCCATGGACAAAGTGGTGATTTGACCGGAGGATTAACACGTAAGACTCTCTGTACGAAGATCTTAACCAGCGAGTGGGCGGCCAGCGGCCTCTGAAACCACACCGATAAGGCTGAAATCTGTCCCTAGATCGTGCTTAATGCCCGGCCTTTATCCACTCCTAGCTGGAGAAAACGTAATACTCTATCAATGGTATACTTGCGGGAAACCCATCTCTTAGCCTCACACCAGCCTACGTCGGCCCTCCAAACCCTGTAACAAAATTACCCTGGAGGTCGGCTTTCTAGCCTTAATGAGGGTAGGGATTACCTGCCTAGACAGACCTCTACCCCTGAGAATCAGGGATTCAGCCGCCAGGCCGTCAATTTTAGACGCCGTAATGCAGGGTGGAGGATCGGGCCTTGTGAGAGTAGGTCTGGCCCTAGAGGAAGAGTCCCAGGGCCTTCCGCTGCCAATTTTAGGACTAGTGAGTACCATGCCCTCCGGTACCAAGCTGGGGCTACCAGGATAACCGGCCTGTGCTATGATCCTGCGCCACAGGCGGGTAGTAACTGCAGCGGGGGAAATGCACATAGAAGCTATGATTGATGCCAAGGGCAAACCAACACATCGGTTCCGCAGGCCATAGGGTCCCTCGTTCGAGACATGAACCTGTCTAGCTTCTTGTTGAATCCTTATGCCATGACATCCACGTCTGGCACTCCACTTTCTGGCAGATTGTCTGAAAAAAACTTGTGGATGCAGAGACCACTCCCCTGGCGACAGGGTTTGGCGACTTAGGAAGTACGCCTGCAGGTTGTCCACCTCGGGAATGAATGTCGCCGATATGCAGGGTACATAAACCTCTGCCCACCGAAAAACCAAGTTCCTCTCACTCTGAGTGGCTTGACTCTTGGTTCCCCCTTTGGTGGTTCACATATATGCCACCGCTGTGGCATTGTCTGAATGACTTCTCACCGAGGACCCCTGTAATCTGCTTAGCCTCCGAGATCAGACGAGATTGGGCGCTTTCAAGGTGATATGGCCGTAGGCCCCTGTAATCTGGATGTCTATGCCAGGAGGGCTAGCCGAGCCGCTCTGATCTCCCAGACCTTGATGGGCAGCTGCCTCTCCGCCTCTGCCCAAGTTACTTGGCGAGTGAGCCCGTTCAAGACCGCTCTCCAGCCTTCCAGACCACTGGGCAGAACCAAGCTGCTAGAATTGCTGTCTGTAAGACACGAGTGTGGAAGCGTGTGGTATCGCCCTCGAACATGGCCATTAGTTTGCCTAGTAATCGCATACATAGGCGAATAGTTGGTTCTCTTTTGCTTAGAACCAACTGAATTAATCTTTTGATAGCCTCGACCTTTACCAGGGGCAGGAACACCCATCTTCTGTTCTGTGTCTAATCTCATGCCGAGATATTCCAACCGCTTTGTAGGTTGAAATGCTGATCTTTCCCCAGTTTAGGACTCAGCCGAACCTCTCGAGGTACTGAACCATGAGGGCTACTACGCATTCCACCAAGGAAGCGAGTGATCTATGATTAAGAGGTCGTCCAGGTATGCTTGGACCGAGATCCCTTGGATCCTTTAGACTGACTAGAATTGGAGCAAGGACCTTCGTGAATACCCGAGGGCCGTAGCCAGCCCGAAGGGGGGCGCCACGAATTGGAAGTGACGCTGTATCACTGCGAAGCGTAAAAACAAAAATATTTGATGTGGCTGAAAGACTTGGTACATGAAGGTAACCATCCTTTATGTCTATAGAAGCCAGATCCTTCTGGAGTGTGGCGGCTGCTGACCGAACGGATTCTGTCCGGAAAGAGCGAACCCTTAAGTAAGCATTTAAACCTTTTAGGTCCAAAATTGGTCTGACATCGCCGATGGGCCTTGGTATGACAAACAGATTGGAATAGAAACCTAGCCCCTGTTCTTGGGCCGGTACCTCTACCATTATGCCCTGGTAAGCAGATGAACCAACGCCGCCCGCATTGAGGCCTTCCTTGTGGAGGAAATTTTAGAAATTCTAATCTGTAGCCTGCGGCCACAGATGATCGGACCCCCTCTGTCGGGGATCGATCCCCAGAGGCCTGTCCTTGCGATCCATTTTAAAAGTTTGATCGCGCAGGAGGTCCGTACTGCCTGGAATTTGAGGGACCTGGAACCGGGGGGAACTGCCTTTTAAACGCAGGACCCCGGAACTTCTTTTGACTGGTAAAAGGGTACTTTTGCCACTTGAAACAGTCTGAATGTATTTATCCAGATCTTTCCATGGAAGGGCAAACCTGCCAGCAGTCTTTTACATGGGCTCGGCCGCCCAGTTCTTCAACCATAAGAGCCTTCTCATATGCACTAAAAATAGTGACAACGAGACGCCTGCTGGATGGAGTCTTTTTATAACCTCTACCGCAAAGCACAGAGCTCTGGGAATATCCAATAACTCCTCTGCCTATTGGGCAGGGATGTCTTAAGCATCTGTTTTGTCTGGTTCTTTAACGCCTGACAAAACTCCAATTGCAGCCCCTGCTGGCTGTAGCCAAGGATGCTGGAAAAAGTGTCTCTAAACGTTTATTGACCGGGACCTTAAACATTTGTATGTTTCCCCTTAGGCCAGTTAATGATTTATTCACCCATGAGATGGCTGCGTCCACAGTTGGGAGCGCCCCCTTTCTTAGAAAAAATGTTTTTTTTTTTTTTTTTTTTTCCATAGGGTAAATAACAGAAAACCTTCCAGGTGGTCTCCCATCCAGGCACTAACCAGGCCCGACCCTGCTTAGCCTCCGAGATCAGACGAGATCGGGCACTTTCCGGGAGATGCGGCCTCAAGGACCTCACGGGTAGTTGAAAGGCAGTGCCCGAACCGGGACCTGAACCCTGGACCTCCTTGTGGAGGAAATTCTAATCTGTAGCCTGCTCAGATTAAAAGTCCGATGCTCTACCAACTGAGCCATCCGGGCCCCTTTTTTAAAGAGCACTTGGTCAGGGGAAAGAGTGCCTGCAAGCACAAATATTTCCTGGCAGACGTGCATAACGACTACCCTCTCGTCAGCTTTAGGCGGCAGAAAAAATTCTGTCCGGTCGTCCCAATCCTGGAAAAACCAATTCCTCTAACAGAGGATGGGCCAGAAACGCTGCGTTGCTTAAAGGCATTTTTAAAAGAACCCAAAGAGGATACCGCAGGAACCTGAGGCTCTGGAAATGGCAAATTGAATGCCAAGCGGGCCATGTCTGCCAAAGACTGGACCCACAGACTCTCCGCCTGGGAGGCTGAAAACGATTCTACAGTGGTAGATCCTCTAGGTTCTGTCCTTTTTGGCGATGGGGATCTAGTCCGCTTCTTGCCAGAAAAAGAGCCAGCGATCATAGCTGTTAACCTTTTTTTCTCTAGCCCCCCTAGGGTGACGGCTAGCATCTCCTCTGTGATAACACAGGGTTGGGCCGATCTGGGCCAGCCTCAGCACCAGACCCCCTTAATGGCTTATCCAGGGTGACCCCCTATAGGAATAACCTGTGGGGAAAGTATTGGCATATTATCAGAACCAGAGGAGGAACCCCTTTGTCTTTGCCTTTTCTCTTTATTTATTTTTTTTTTTTTCCTGAACCCTTGGAAGCCATAATACAAAAGCGAAGGACTCCGCTTACAACAACAGACTGTTATAGCCAGGAGTACAAAAAAATAAGGTTTAGGGGACAATAGGATCACTAATGCCCCAAAACCGGTGGGGCTCAGTATGTTTTCTTTTATACGTTATTCACCACATACAGCCCCACCCCCAACATGTTTGCCAGCATTCAACCTGTTGCCAAGGGGATTTTGGCTTAACAAAAAGTATTGGAGCTGACTCCAGTATGTAGTACCCCTTCTCGCCACCGGGAGTCACTGTGCTGCCAGCTCTACGTCCTCTCTCTCTCCAGCTCAGCTCTGAACTGAGCTAAGAACGCGCCTGCTGTGTATAACAGCAATTAAAGGCGCGCCCACTCTACACTGCAGTCACACTCCCGCCCCTCCCCCCCCCCCCCCTCCCGAACGGCGCGAAAATTTTCTATATGCATGCGCGCGTGCGCGCGACTGTCGGGGGAGGAGAGCCCAGGAGGAGACGCACTCTGGAGCCCAGGAATGCAGGTTGGAGGACGCATCAGGCGGCAGATTTGAATCCCAGCAAGGTAAGGCTAACACAGGCCCCTAAGGAGTCCCTTTAGCCTAGAGACAGATCTTTTTTTTTTTTTTTTTTTAAAAGATCTTCAACCAGCGAGCAGCAGGTAGCTAGCAAACATACATAGATAGGTAGGGGGATCAAGTTATGGGGGGAAACATTTCAGGGCATCCTGTCTATCAGACATAGTGACCATGGTGCCAATGCAGAGCATACTCAGGCTACCCCCCTTAAGATCTCCCCTGGAGAGCCTGCTGTCGAACCAAGTCCCGCAGGCTCCCCACTTACCTGCTCCATGCAGCAGGACGTTTTGCAAAACGGTCCAATCTTCTCCCATCTCCGTGGGTAGCGTAGTAGACCTTCAGGCCCTGGGGTCCTATGAAGGTACCCACTGTCCTGGACCTATATAGCACCCTGGCAAACAGGAACTTATGGTTTTTACAAACTCCAAGTCCTGGGCCCAGGGTCCAGCCCTCCAAAGAGGAGCATTATAGGCAAAACCCCACGGTTTGGGGCCCGGGTACTGTCCACTTTGGCACTGAGGCTCCTTGGACAGATCCGGTTAGCCCGCCCTTAATCCCAAGGATGTGGAGCAAAGCTATTCCGTGACCAACACCTAAGACACTGGCGAAAAAACTGAGGGACTCCCTCTAGGGGAGGGGGTTATATAGGGAGGGACTTCCTGTTTGTTTGAGATTGCCAGTGTCCACACCTGAAGGTACTCCATATAACCCATATAGTAATGAATATGCCGCTCTGTGTCCCGTGATGTACGAGAAAGAAAAATGATTTCTGTAGACCAACTCTGTTTACAGGGGTTTGTTTCTTACATGGCATTTAATAGTGAACTCTGTGTATTGGGTCACTTACCTATACATCCATATCCTGCTGATCTACCAGTAAGGATGTGGATGTATATTGTTAAAGTTTTGTGTAAATCCATTTCGAACACTAAACCCGCACTCTGCGTTGTATATAAAATTCTTATCATTTGCCTCCATGTTTCCATCTTAATGATTTGCTGGCATATTCTTCCATGCTGGACATTTTTCAGAGTTTTGTCATCTCATTGAAACATCTGCCTGCACGCGCTTCCAAAAAGAAACAGAGGCTGAGAAAACTGCAGCACCCACAGTTTTTTTTCAGGCTGATCTGATCACATGATCCAGCTCCCTTTTACCAGTCAGATGGTTTCAGAGAAAAGGAGGGAGCACCGACAACAGACATTGAAGCCTATGGGTAATGTCATCATTCCAGGCTTTACTAGCCGTTGTCAGAGCACTCCCTTCTCTCCCCTGCAGCCACCACTGGCTGACACAGGGAGATCTTTTTTTCTTAAAGGATCGGTTCACCTTTGTTCCAAAAAACAAATGAGCATTTATTCTTCTTTTTGCATTTAAAAGCATTACAATAAGAGATCGCTGATGCCATGCAGGTCTCTTGCACTGTCCGTGTATCTGCTTGCCCGTACATCCCGTAAGCCGATACTCCCTGACAAAAAAGACTCAATGAACTACCACGGGAAGCTGGAATTACACTTTAATCCTTATGCCTCAAATCAATAGCTACACAGAGTTGAAGTCTTTCATCGATTTGCTGTGCATTGTGGATAAAAACACTCAAGTACTATTTTATAGCCCCAATTTGATACATGTACTTTTGCAATTGTACAGGCTTCTCTACTGGTTTTGAAAATGAGAAGTCTGATTTCACTGCACACTGTAAGTGTTTCACTATGTGCATGTGTGAAGCTGCAATAATTGAGATACAACCCACCTCCTTTTCTAGGCTGAAGGATGCCCTGCATAATCTAGCCCTTTCTTTTCTGGCCTGCCCATTTTATTACTTGAATTTCAGTTCTTTTAACAAAGGTTCAGCATTACATGTAGGTGTTACCTAGATGGTCTGCATGCACATGCAGTCTGCCTAGGAACGCCCGCTTCTCCAGAATGACATCCCACCCATGAAGGCATTTTGATATTTTCATATCTTCTCCAAAGAGCTAACCCACTGCTTGTATCAGAGCTTTAGTGAGGAGTACCAAGCCAGAAAGCTGGCTCCTCACACCACCCTAGTTAATCCAGAATCGTGTATGTATTTGGGGAACAATTGCTGAAATGAAAAAACTATACAGCTTTAATGTGAAAACATTTAATAAAAATAATTGTTCTAGCTACCTTTTTATTAACCATAAGCCATTGTGGTTTGTGAAGAGGCCGAAATCCAACTCCTGACTGACTGTTGGCAAAAGCCCTGGAGCTGTTGGAATGTATAACTCCTCTGCAGGTCACCGATGAGCTGTATACATTGAGGGTTGTCCGGGACTGCAGAAGAAAAAAAGGAAACATGAAAATACTTAGTTATAAGAGCCTAGAATCACCCAAATTAAAGTGGTTCCAAAGCTAAAATATTTTTACCTTAATGCATTCCCTGCATTTAGGCAAGAAATCTTTTAGGATTTGCTGTGCCTCCCTAGCACTCTAAACACTTAATGACTCCTTGATCCAACCTAGCGATGTGCCAGGCTACAGTGTTTTCTCCTCTCTCCTTCACACGTGGACTGACAGGCGGCAGCAGGAGCCATAGTGTCAAAAAACCCACACAGACCAATTTGGGAGAAAGCCAGTAGGTGCACCCCCATAGAAAGCGGCTTCCTATGGGACACACCAAGAAGGGGAGATGCCTAGAGGACTGTTGAGGGAACCTAGAAGAGGAGGTTCAGGGCTGCTTTGTGCAATACCATTGCACCGAGCAGACAAGTATAACACGTCTGTTATTTAAAATAAAGCTGAGACTTTACAATCCCTTTAACCCCTTCAACTCTTGTACCTACTGTATGGACTAGAGCAAATGTGTACAAGTTTTTCCATTTCCTATTTTAAACTATCTACTCAATGGCACTTGCAGACTACGCAGCTCCAGCCATTCCTCATGTGTAATACAAAAGAACAATCCAGTTGTTCTCACAACTGATAGTTGCCGGTGATGGCAGCAGAGGGAGCAGCTGCAGGGGAAGAGGAGTAGGATAAAAAAAGACGCACCTTAGCTTTGTTGAACTTTTTTTGGGCATATTAAGCCAGCTATACAATGATAGAAATGTGTCCAGTTCAGCGGGGACTGGCCGAATTCTGATCCATGTATGAGCAGGCTCGATGGACACAAGCCCAGCCAGCCTGTTGGAAAATGTTCTTTTGATTAGCGCCGGTTGCAGGCAGTGGTGCTGATCAGTGTATTCCGATGATGAGGAGGTCTCCCCATGTCAGAATACAAAGACACAGCGGGAAGGATTCCCCATCCACATCAAGTTTGTGGATAGGGGAATCAAACCAGCCTTGTATTCAAAATCCTTAAATGGTTAAAAGTGCAATTATATACTATACAATACCACCACACTATGAAGCTCCTTTAAAGGCCCATTTTACAAATTCATTTTTCTGACAACAAAATATTGTCACCCTGGGGCCACCTACTGCCAAAGGAAAACCATGCTAACTTTTAGGTCATTACCCAAAGGTGTATGTGGTTTCCTGTGGCAAGGGCTCATGCACGTTCATCTGTTTTCCTACACATGTCTACAAGTGTATGTTCTCTGCTCAAAGAGTATAATAGCTATGTCTGGAATTCATACACACTAGTGCTTAGGTCAGTATAAGGTCTCTTCTCAATCCAAGGTTTCAGTCGGACAGCTGTGATTCAGATGCGTTTTGTTTTTACATTCTGAGGGGAGCAAGGAACAGTTAGGCTACTTTCACATTGAGGCACTTTTCAGACGCTATAACGATAAAAATAGTGCCTGCAAAGCGCCCTGAAAGAGCCTCCCCTTTCAGTCCAATGTCAATGCCCTAAGGGCTTTGACACTGGAGCGGTGCGCTGGCAGGATGATAAAAAAAAAAAAGAAGAGTACTGCTAGCCGCATCTTTGCAGGCTTTTCTTGGGACCTAGAGAGATTATGTAGTTGAATCTAGATGAATGTCTATGTAGCCTTCACCTGTTTTGTCTTCGTTTCATGACTGTGTCAGTATATTGACCCGTGTCCTTGCCCATCACCCATTTTCAAAATCTGCACACCCATTCTTATATCCCATTGCCGAGCTACGAGTGTGCCTCGGAGAGAGATATAATCCCCAAAAATACCCCTTAATAACCTCCAAACTAGTTAAATCAATGCCTAACCATATATCTATTGGGAAGCAATGTTACAAGTTTCAGTGTCTGTTCACCACATATGCGTCTCCTTTAAAAAGTACAGAGAAGAGGCAGATCTCTACAAGGGAAGGACAAAGTAAAAGGAACCCTTGTATACCGTCATTACGTCCAGACGAAGTTACGCACCAGCATTGCAAAATGCGCCAACGTCACTTCTGCTGGGCGCCACGCCACGTCTCGTCTCTATCCCCCGTAGTGTCGGTGTTCATGAGGAAGTGAAGCGGAACAGTGTTCACACATGACAGCTCCAATGGGCAATTCCCAAGCCTGGGACTTCTAATTCATACCAGACCTACACAGCGCCATAACTTCTATTGCTTCAAGAGAGACTCCGACTGTGGAACTATCCAGCGGACTAACCATGGACTTCTTCAGGGGGCCACTTATGGACTAAAGGACCCTCTCATCCTGAACTGTTTCTATCTCACCTGTCACAGCAGCATTTAGCTTGTACCTTGCCCTCCCTAATCCCCGTTTCCTCTCCCATAGGATCAAGCCTCCAGGGGTTTTGGCACAGGTCCGCTCTCTATACAGCGTTGCTGTTATCCCGGTATTATTTGGGAAGAGCCGACCTGTCCCGAATCGTTTTTTTCATATGTGTTACAAGTTTTCTGTCATGTATGTCTTCTATAGGTTTGTGAAATGCCAACGGCCGAACAGCGTCGCAAAAACGACGGTAAATCGCTGCAAAAAGGGCGCTTTACCGCCGAAAAGTAGCCTTAAGATCACTGCTTTTCTCCAATTTTTTTTACCCAATTTCTGCAAAGCTAAAGATTTAGGATTCACAGAAGAGTTCCACTGACAAAAGTGCACAAGCCGAGGAATGGGGAACTCCAGTGTGAATCTTGGCATCCCTACTGCAGGCAGAATATTATTCTGTACGTTACATTACACATAAGCTGGCACTTAAATGGTTTGTAAAGCTAAAACTTTTTATTGCTATCATTTAGAGAAAGAATGTGAAAACTCCAAATTGATTCAGATTAAGCTCCTTACATTCCAGTCCCCAGTGAGAACGTCTGCTGTACTAAAGTACTCGCTGGCTCGGACAACATCATCAATATCAGAGAAAAAGTCCAGATAGTTTTGGTGAAGATAGAGGTTGAACAGCTCGCTTCGCATATGTGATTTCTCTACAACAACCTGAAAGTAGAAACATAAAAAGATAAAAACTATGAAACAAAAAAATAAAATAAAAAAAAAGTTTATGTGATAGTGGCAACTCTAAAGCTTACAATTAAAAAACACAGAACATGCTGCTAGTCTTAAGGCCCGTACACACGGTCGGACATCCAACAAACTTTCCCTTGGATTTTTGTCCTAATTGATTTGTCCGGTCACACCCATAGCATACACACAGTCAGACTTTTCTGCAAACTTTTCTAAGACTTTTCCATCATCACGTGGTTTTTCTGCTCTTTATCGCCACCTTTTGGTTAACTTCTGCTATTGTTGGTTGATTTTAACATTGGTTCTGAGCATGCGTATTTGCACTTTGTACAAAAGTTGGTTGGCTTGCTGTACACACGGTCACACAAGGCACCATCGGACTTTTGTTGCCGAAAAGTTGGTCCGTTCGCAGACCCAACTTTTTGTCGGATGAAACCCGAAAAAGTTGGTCCGATGGAACGTACACACGGTCGGACAAATTCGGAAAGTTGCAGATTTTGAAGTTGGTTGGCCAAAAGTCCGACCATGTGTATGGGGCTTTAGAAAGGCTGGAAAAAGGATGTCTGTTCATTAAACTGCACAGACACACTCAACATCATAATCATATTAAAGATATTCTCTCTCTAAAATAAATTAAACACCTATACATAACAAGAGCACACAGACCTGTGCTTGGTGCAAGTGTGTGTCTTCTAATCAAATATCAAATAGAATATCCAACATATTACAAAGCATCAAATAATCATATTGTTGGTTAGTCTTCATTTTCTAGGATTGTTTTCCCTTTACACAAAACCATTTCTGATTGGGAAGCTACAATATCACATTTTTGGTTTTGAGTATAATACCACTATAATTACAAGTAGTATGCCTCGGATAGGTATGGAGTGTGAAAGCAAGTGTGATGCCGCGTATACACGATTATTTTTCGGCATGAAAAAAATGTCATTTAAAATGATGGTGTGTGGGCTTCACATCATTTTTCAGGTTCTGAAAAAGGACACATTTTTTTTTCAAACATGCTGCATGTCGTTTTTCGGGTTGTAAAAAATGATCGCGTGTGGGCTAAAACGATGTTAAAAACCTGCGCATGCTCAGAAGCAAGTTATGAGACGGGAGCGCTCGTTCTGGTAAAACTACCGTTCATAATGGGAGTAAGTACATTCATCATGCTGTAACAGACAAAAAAGCGCGAATCGTCTTTTACTAACAAGGAATCAGCTAAAAGCAGCCCCGAATGGAACTTCCCCTTTATAGTGCCGTCGTACGTGTTGTACATCACCACGCTTTGCTAGATCATTTTTTAAAAACGATGGTGTGTGGGAAACATCGTTTTTAATGATGAAGTTGGGAAAACAATGTTTTTTTCATGCTGAAAAATTATCGTGTGTACACGGCATTAGAACCTGAAAAATGATGTGAAGCCCACACACGATCATTTTAAATAACATTTTTTAAAAACAACGTTTTTTCATGCTGAAAAAGGATCGTGTGTACGCGGCAGAAGACTTTCAATGTAAGACATAAAGAGAACAGATTTAGGCACCTTTTACACTGACACGTTTTTCAGGGGGTTTAGCGCTAAAAATAGCGTTGCTATACCACCTGAAAAAATTGTGCCCTGCAGTCTTCAAGCCCGAAGGACTTGGAGCGGTCCTGCTAGCCGCATCTTTGAAACGGTATAGGAGCGGGGTGTTTACCGCTCCTTCCCATTGAAATCAATGGGAAACCGCGGTAATACCGGGCGAATAATGCGGTAAATACGACAATATAGCAGCGCTAAAAAATCACGCCGCTATACCACCACTGCACCTCCGCTGCCCCGTGTGAAAGGGGCTATAGAGTTCCCTTTATAAAACACAAACATTTAATGTCTATAATGCAGGCTCACCTCAGGAAGGACAAGCAGCGGGTCTCTATCATGTTGAGACAAGTGTGCTGGCAATTTTTGAAAGTTGGAGTCAGGGGTTGGTGCCTCTCCTAGAAAAAGAGCAGTTAAAAAAATATTTATTTACATATCTATCTATCTATCTATATATATCTATCTCTCTATCACGCATACACACACACACACACACTAACATATGTAAACAAACATAAAACACACAAAACAGAGATGCAACAGTGGGTGTTAAAGGAAACCTGTAATGACGCAGAACAGAAACTGCAATTGTTTCACTTACTTTTGATCATCTCTTTTACATTAAACTAAAGCCGGCTATAGAGGGTTACAACTATGTATGGGCAGACTGAATGTACCCAAGATCAACTCAGGTACAACCAGCCTGTCTGATTTTACATGCCATTATAACTAGTGACTGTTATAGCCGCTAGCAATAATCACTGTGTTCTCCCGGCAAGAGCGGCTTCCCCCCGCCGGGAGAACACAATGGCTCCACCCCCCCCATTAAGACAGTTAGTGTTGATGGGGGAATCAATCGATATTCTCTCCTGCAATCCGTGGTTGCAGGAAAGAAAATTGCTCTGCCTCTGGCCGACTTTACTTCTAGCAATTCAACGCTGTACTTGAGTTCCACTTTCCATCTGCATGCTAGTCCTGGTGCAATGAAGATGAGTGATGTCATTGTTCTGGAGCAAATATTCAGCTCAGGAGTCTAAAGCCTCGTACACACGATCAGATTTTCTGACAGGAATTGTGTGATGGCAGGATTTTGTCGGAAAATCCGACCGTTTGTATGCTCCATTGGACAATTGTTGTCCGATTTTCCGACAACAAATGTTGAATAGCATGCTTTCAAATTTTCTCACAACAAATGTGTCGTGTCGTATTTTCCAATCATGTGTACACAAGTCTGTTGGAAAAAAAAATCCAAAAGTACAAACACACATTGCCATGATCTTGCAGTAATACTTTCATGACCTGTCTGTCTCTTACCTTGTCTGTGTATCAGCCTTAAGGCTTGCTCTCTTACACCTGCATGGTTAAAGTAATCTTCCCTCAGTGTGGCTCCACCCTAGCCTCAACAGGAACCACTTTTTAACACTGTGTTCTCCAAGCCTGCCTTGCAATATTGTGTGTTTGGTTTCCTATTTACTGCTTGCCGTGTGCCCGACCATCCCCGCTTGCTTGTGACCCTGACCTTTGGCGCATTCTCAACTATTCCTGTCTGCTTGTGACCCTTGACCTTTGGCTTGTTCACCGTTTATCCTTGTCTGCTTGCCATGCCGACTTTTAGCTTATCCTATAACCTACCGTGAGCTGGGAGACCCTGGGGGCTGCGACCTAAAATCAGCTGCAGCGAAGTCCATTCTCACCACTAGAGGCTCTGGTGAACACTCGCTGGCTCTTTGACTACGCGCCCTGGGGAATCTTACGTTCTAGCTCCCTGTGGGATCTATGTTGGCACCCCCAGTGCACCTGCCTTCCTGCAACCACCCAGGGTTTCAACCGCAGCAGTCAGCCATAGGGTCCACTATCATAGTGGGGCACTCCTGACCCAACGGTGTGCATCTGTCACCTGGACTCAGGTAACCTGACACGCATGCTCAGAAGCAATGCTAACCATAAGACAACCTTAGCAGAAGTTTCCCAAAGGGTGGCCCTAAAGAGCTGAAAAACCATGTAGTTATAGGTTTGTTAGCCGACAAAGTTTTGCCGTTTGTATGCAGAACAAGTTCATGGCCAACGCCCTTCGGACAAAAGTCCTACGCTTTGTTCGTGGAAAATTCCATTGTGTTTATGAGGCTTTAGGATGAAAACTTCCATGTAAGGCATTTAAAATCACCAGATTCATTTTAAGTTAAAGGGATACTCTACCCAAAACAACGTTCCGCTAAATTCTGGGCAAAAGGTGGTAAAGTTTTTATCAAGGTCATTTTTTTAATCTATTTCCCTTGAGCTACACTTCCAAGTACCTCTCTTTGAAGTGCTTCCTATATATATTCCCAAACTGAACTTATTAGGAGAGGGGTGATAAAGGTATTATGGTTTGAGCAGACTCCATAAATTCTCTAGAAATAAAGCAGAAATTCTGATTTCACCCCAGAGCTTTGGGTTTCAATTTGGAAAGAGTTGCATGGTAAAGGAGGAAGAAAAAAGGTTGAGCAAAAAA
Source organism: Rana kukunoris (assembly GCA_029574335.1). Lineage (NCBI taxonomy): Eukaryota > Metazoa > Chordata > Amphibia > Anura > Ranidae > Rana > Rana kukunoris. The sequence continues at coordinate 110,165,830 of CM056049.1, read as the reverse complement.
TTCCCCTGAATGCTTATGAATAGCAATACTTTTACTAAAACTGGAACAGCTCTGCATAGCAGACAATCAGCTTCCAACTTCAGCTTGTTCAATTTAAGGATAAGTTCACCTTTACAAAAAAAAGCATTTTTATTTTTTTGTAATGGACCTGTAAAGCACTGCACCCACGATCAGCAGATCACGGCTGTAATGCCACGGACCTGTAGACTGTATCTGTCTAGCCATACCTCTGATACAGGCAGTTAAACTTATTGAACTACCACAGCGCTCAACAGAACTGTGATAGTTCATTGAGAACTACAAGCCGACAACAGCCAAGGCTGGACCTTGCAGTTTTCACATTCATGGAACACTGAAAAGATGACGCGGATGGGCAGACCCCACGTCTGCGTTTTTTGCAGAATGTGACAGCCAACAGAAAAAAAAAGATTCCCCGCTAGCTGTCAGAACAGGGGATCGGGGGCCGATACATCTGTAACAGGTTACAAAAGGTGAACTTATCTTTTAAGCTTTGACAAAAAAAAAAAAAAAAAACTATTTCATTGGTTTCCAAGCACAGCTGCACAAGATTTTGCACTCTCCAGTTTTAGTAAATGAAGCATTATACATACTGACAACCAAACGCAACCAAGACTGTAATTTGTATGCATAATCATATAAATCTTAGTACATGGAGGGAATACAAAACTGAACCATACTACAGAATACTTTGGTTCCTGTATTTCTGATAGCCTGTCCTCATAGATCGATAGTGCCAGACTCAAAAATTGTGCAGAGAGAAAAACAGGATGTGATCAAACTGGAAGTAGCGGCTGGAATGCAAGCTGGGGCCCCACTTCCGGTCTACATACATAGCATGCATTCCAGGCTTCCATTAGAAGCTAGGAGCGCAGTTTTCAGATTCTTGGCACAATGGGCTAACTATTTGGCATACCAACTTAATGGTGCACGTTACAGTATTGGGAGCTATAATAGGCAAGCCCTAAGCTGCTTATAAATGTCTTATATGCGTACATACAGTTGCTGTCCCATTAGGAACATGGTTTTACACATAAGGTAGTACTCCTTTTCTCCTTCTATCAAAGGTACTGCTGGCCCTCTTATTGTGGGAGCATTAGTGATTAGGCTAAAAGTGTGTGTGTATATAAGGCAAGGGCGGATCCAGAGTCTAGTCTCGGGGGGGGCACTGCCAGAAAATAAGGTGTCGCTTACAGAACTCAATTAGGTGTCCGATGTGTCCGCTGCAATGTTGCAGTACTGCTAAAAAATCAATGATCCCCGCCATTACTAGTAAAACATATTTAAATATGAATGCCATAAATCTATCCCATGGTTTGTAGACGATTGTCAGGGACTGCAGACGTGGTACAAGAGATGGTCAGAGACTGCAGACATGGTACAAGAGGTGGTCAGAGAATGCAGATATGGTACAAGAGATGGTCAGAGACTGCAGACGTGGTACAAGAGATGGTCAGAGACTGCAGACGTGGTACACGAGATGGTCAGAGACTGCAGACGTGGTACACGAGATGGTCAGAGACTGCAGACGTGGTACACGAGATGGTCAGAGACTGCAGACGTGGTACAAGAGATGGTGAGAGACTGCAGACGTGGTACAAGAGATGGTGAGAGACTGCAGACATGGGTACAGGAGATGGTGAGAGACTGCAGACGTGGTACAAGGGATTGTCAGAGACTGCAGGCATGGTACAAGGGATGGTCAGAGACTGCAGACGTGGTAGAGGAGATGGTCAGAGACTGCAGACGTGGCACAAGGAGATGGTCAGAGACTGCAGACATGGTACAAGAGATGGTCAGAGACTGCAGACATGGTACAAGAGATGGTCAGAGACTGCAGACATGGTACAAGAGATGGTCAGAGACTGCAGACGTGGTACAAGGGATGGTCAGAGACTGCAGACGTGGTACAAGGGATGGTCAGAGACTGCAGACGTGGTACAAGGGATGGTCAGAGACTGCAGACGTGGTACAGGAGATGGTGAGAGACTGCAGATGTGGTACAGGAGATGGTGAGAGACTGCAGACGTGGTACAGGAGATGGTGAGAGACTGCAGACGTGGTACAGGAGATGGTGAGAGACTGCAGACGTGGTACAAGGGATGGTCAGAGACTGAAGACATGGTACAAGAGATCATTGCAGCCTCACTGTGCATATGAACGCAGCCCCACCTTTGTATATCAATGCAGTCCCACTTTTGTATATCAATGCAACCCCACTTTTGCATATCAATGCATCCCCACTTTTGCATATCAATGCATCCCCACTTTTGCATATCAATGCAATCCCACTTTTGTCTATCAATGCACCCCCGCTTTTGTCTATGAATGCAGCCACACTGTGCACGGCACTCACCATGGCATTGCCTCGATCACACACAGCAGGCATCTCCTCTCCCGACGTGTGTCATGGAACAAACAGGAGCTGAAGGTCTGTGTTCGGTAGGCCAGTGTGCTCTAGCAAGGTCCCCCCCTAGACAGGCTTGTGTGATAGACAAAACACTGATTGTCAGGAAAGGTCCCCCCGCTGGTGATTCTGCCTGTTATTTGGGCTGCAGTACTGGCCTCCACCAGCGGGGAGTTCTTGGCAGTATGGAGCACACAGCCCTTCCTGCGTTCAGGTGTGACCTAAATGCAATCAGCACGCCTCTATAATACCCGGCGTGTGTAATCACTCCTCGCCCTGGTATCTGTCTACTAACCTGATCCTGAGCCTGATATCTGACCCTGAGCCTGCTGTCCCCTTTCTTGACTTCTGATCTGATCCGACCTGACCTGATCCCTCTCCTGGACATTCCCTTCCTGCCCATTCCCTGCAGCTTCTTCTGTGATCTCCTGGTATATGACCTCGGCTTGGCTTTTGGTTTATGATTACGGCATTTCCCCTTCACTTATATATGCTTTGCTTTTATTTGTGCACTGTTTGTCTTCACCTGTTTTGTTCACCTTGTAAATAAACACCTTTTATTTCACTGCATACAGTGTTGGTCTCCTCTGTGTAGGCACACAGTACTGGTCTATTTAGAATCCCTGACACTGATTCAATCAGTGTTCCATCTCTATCTACTATCACACGAGCAGGTCTAGCACAGGCAGCACAGCCGAACACAGATCCAGCTCTCACACACAGCCAGAGATGCCCTGTGTCATACACGCAGGAGAGAGGGGAGTGCTGCAGTCAGCAACAGCTCAAAGCAGCCTAAGGACAGGCAGCCTACCAGCCCTGGTGATGAGAGAGAGAGAGTGACAGACTCGGCAGCAGCAGCTGCAGGCACCGCAAAGCAGTTTAAAAAAATGATTAAAAAAAAGTTATAAAAAATAAATAAAACAATATATAAAAAAAATAAAAAAAATTTATTAAAAAAAGGGGGTTTGACACATGGGGCCCTGGGGACCTCTGAGCCCTTTAATAAAAATATATCTATATATAAAAAAAGAGAAAAAAATAAATAAAATATAAAAAAATTAAAAAAAATTATAAAAAAAGGAGGGTTGTCCTCCGGGGGCCCTGGGGACCTCTGTGCCCTTTAATAATAATACTAACAATAATAATAATAATAATTTATATATATATATATATATATATATATATATATATATATATATATATATATACATTTAATAAAAAAAGGGGGGTGGTCATCTGGGGCCCTGGGAATCTCTGGGCCCCTGGGGACCTCCAGACCCCTAAAAAAAAGGGGGGATTGCCATACGGGACCCTGGCGGCCTCCGGGACCCTGGGGACCTCCGGACTTCTAAAAAATAAAAATAAATAAATAATATGTTAAAAAAAAAAAAATTTTATAAAAAAATAAATAAAAAAAGAGGGGTTTGCCATCTGGGGCCCTGGTGGCCTCCGGGCCCCTGGGGACCTCCGGACCCCTAAAAAAAAAAAAAAAAAAAAAAAATTTTTTTTTTTTTTTTTTTTTTTAAAGCCAATGTGACATGATTGCCTCGGGGGGGGCAATTGCCCCGTTGCCCCCCCCCTGGATCCGCCGTTGATATAAGGCTTTAAGATCAGTTGCTATCTGGCTCAGATGAAGATGGGTTACCTGGTGAGGTCCCCTTTAGGCCCCTTTCACACTACTGCGACTTCAAAGTCGCGCAATTTTACCGTGATTTCGTGGCAGCGATTTCAGGCAATGCCTGTGTAAGTGGCATCAAAATCGGACCAAAGTAGTGCAGGGACTTTTTTGAAGTACACTAGTATGTTCCGACTTTATAATAGTCCCTGCACTACTTTGGCTGTCATTGGAAATCATGGGAACTTTGTCATCACAAATCGTTGGACAAGTTGTATAAGTGTGAAAGGGGCCTTAAGTTGCATGTTTTCGATAAAGTTGGGAGTTTGGGAAGGGGATATCACCGCTCTAGATGGGTCAAACAAAGGTGAAAACCTCTCCTCCAGTTTAGAAGCCCAGGTGCTGGCAATACATGTAGCAATAAAAAAAGTTGGGAGTTGTAGTGGCTCTATGTGTGATCATACTACCTACATGTGTGAGCATGGGCGTCCGCTGAACTTTTTCCAGGGGGGGGGATAATTTTACGGTCACCTATGCTCCGCTTCTTTGACAATGTCATGAAGGGCAGGGGCTTAGTCATTATCCCATAAAGCCTTCTCCCTTAACTTGTACTCACAGTCCCCACTTGTAAGGTCACGGTGGTCTTCCTTCTCCCAAGTCCTGTTTCCACATGTCCCTTTGAAAATACATTACAGGCAGCAAAGCAAACACGAGGGTGCACATGCAGGAAGCAGCCAGAGGTGGCAGTAAAGAGCTCTGTAACTCAGTGACACTGATCTTGCAACAGCTGTGGAGCCAACTCACACAAACACACAGAGTCAGCACAGCTAGAGATGCAAGCATGGCAGACCCTTGCCGATTCCAGGGGGGGTCACTGGCCCCCCCTTACTCCTATGAGCGGATGCCCATGTGTGTGAGTAGTTTTTATTTATCTTATTTTTATTACATTTTTTTGGATAATGCACTAGACCAGTGCGCCCTTCATTTTTCATTTTCTACAGTGTTTTCCGAGGACAGCCCCAGTCCTAGAGGGCAGCAAGGAGTCCTGAAAGACAGGATTCAGAGAGTAGTGGCTAATGATTCTTACTCTGAATGGTCCAAGGTTATCAGCGGTGTACCCCAAGGTTCAGTGTTGGGTCCCTTACTTTTCAATATATTTATAAATGATATTGGGTCTGAGATCCAAAGTAACATTTCTGTCTTTGCAGATGACACCAAGCTATGCAGTGGAATAACGTCCTTGCAGGATGTCTCCAATTTACAAGCCGACCTCAATGCTCTGTCTAATTGGGCGACTAAGTGGCAGATGAGGTTTAATGTTGATAAATGTAAAGTTATGCACTTGGGGGCTAAGAATATGCATGCATCATACATGCTAGGGGGAGTACAACTGGGGGGATCTGTAGTGGAGGAGGATCTGGGGGTTTTAGTTGATCATAAGCTTAATAATGGCATGCAATGCCAAGCTGCGGTTTCCAAAGCGAGCAAAGTCCTTTCTTGTATTAAGAGAGGTATGGACTCCAGAGATAGAGATATCATTTTGCCCCTGTATAAATCATTAGTAAGACCTCATCTGGAATATGCAGTCCAGTTTTGGGCTCCAGTTCTCAAAAAGGATATCGGAGAACTGGAGAAAGTGCAGAGAAGGGCAACCAAACTGATAAGAGGCATGGAGGAGCTCAGCTATGAGGAAAGATTAGAAAAACTGAATTTATTCACTCTTGAGAAGAGAAGAATAAGGGGGGATATGATCAACATGTACAAATACATAAGAGGTCCATATAGTGAACTTGGTGTTGAGTTATTCACTTTAAGGTCAACACCGAGGACAAGGGGGCACTCTTTACGTCTGGAAGAAAAGAGATTTCACCTCCAAATACGGAAAGGTTTCTTCACAGTAAGAGCTGTGAAAATGTGGAACAGACTCCCTCCAGAGGTGGTTCTGGCCAGCTCAGTAGATTGCTTTAAGAAGGGCCTGGATTCTTTCCTAACTACACATTATATAAATGAGTACTAAGTTCTGTAGGTAAAGTTGATCCGGGGTAAATCCGATTGCCTCTCGGGGGATCAGGAAGGAATTTCTTCCCCTCCGGTAGCAAATTGGATCATGCTCTGCTGGGGTTTTTTGCCTTCCTCTGGATCAACTGTGGGTATGGAGTTGGGTGTATGGGATGTACTGTGTTTTATTTTGTTTGTTTATTTTTTAATTTATTTTTTATGGTTGAACTGTATGGACTTGTGTGTTTTTTCAACCTGACTAACTATGTAACTATGTAGCTATATCCACCTGAGACTGTATCCTTGGGTTTGCATTGTCACACCAGTTTGCAGGAGAATATCATTGTTGTTGTTCATGTTACAGAATACTTCATAATAGATGAACAGATCTTACTTTTGCAGTAAAGTATTTTTCCCAATGCCCTAAACAAGAAAAGTGAAGCATCTTTTCCTCCAATGGCTTGGATATCATCTGCATTTTCCATAACTTTGTCAGATTTCTTTTTACTCTTCCCCTTGGATGATGTTTTATCTGACTTTGTCGATCTGCTTTTCTTTTTAGAGCAGAAGACACTCGATAAGGAAGAGTCTAAAATAAACAAAATGACAAATACAGATCCATTACAATTAACTTCACAAAAAAAGGATTAAAAAAATAAATAAAAAAAAAAAACAGACGTTGAGGGACTGGAATTAACACACTTCCTTTAATAGAGTGAGACTACACGTACTCACTGTATATTGAGGGGGCATTGTTGTCACCCTTGGGCAGGATGTGAGTTAGGACAACAGAACAACATTCCCTCCCCTCATCACCATAACTTAGGTGTTCTGTAGCTCACAAAAGGTGAACTAGGCAGGGCTAAGAATGCAGAGAATAGCACTGGATTTCTGGCAAGATAAACGATTATTTGTTTGTACCCAACAGATATAATAGCTACGTCAAGTATTATATTTAGCAAACAAAAAAGGTAAGTGCCGGTTCACACTACCGCGACTTGGGATCCGACTTGTGTCACCTTGCGTGACATGAGACATTCCATTGAAGTGAATGAGAGCCGTCTTAATGTACACTACTGAAGTTGCTCCGCTTTCAGTAAAGGTTCCTGTACTACTTCAAGGCAACTTCTAGGCAACTTGTACCCATAGATTTCAGATCACTGTCTTAACTGAAGCAACGTTACAGGAAGAGAAAATAGTTTTCTCAGGCAACCTGTCCTGGATGCAACCTAAAGTTGTGCTGTAAGTCGGGTTGCCCCTGTGTGAACCGGCTCTAACTGACAAGACAAGTTCATGGTTAGGTTTTTGTAACGGAACTATGTATTTTGCCTGTACATCTATAATAATCATGCAGTGGGATATTATGAAGTGTAACTATCCTATGTCTGTCTAGATGTAGATTAGGTATGCTAATGCTCCTGTCTATCCCAAAGGTTAATTGATCTATTGTGTGTGTGAAAGACCTGCGTTTATCCTTAAGTGATTGAGTATTGTTCTGGGGGTTGATTAAAGTCTATTTGAGAAAGGAATGTGGCTTAGTTGGCCTGGTCCCAGGGTGTCTAACTTGGGGCCCCCCTGTGGAGGGAGGGGGCGGAGAGTTCCACTTGTTCCTTGAGTACTCACAAGCTTGTAACTAGATATAAACCAAGAAATGTACCATTAAAGTTAGTCTACTTGACCCTTCAAAACGTAGCCTGTCTCGTTTTTGAAAGGGCATGCGATGGGATATTTATTCTGTCCGTCTTATAACTGGACCTGACTCTCCCTCTGGATCGCGTGGATGGGCTTATACTGGACTTACTTGCATAGCAACTTGCCAGAGGAAAGGACGTCTCCAACAGGTGATACCCTCTCCCTACTTGGGTAGCCGTTACAGTTTTATATACAATAACATTTTAACATTATACAATAACATTACAAGACACTGGTAATACATTTTTCTCAACCTTAGGCCTCTTTCACACGGGACGGATCCGTGAGGATACGCCCGTAAACCTCTGCATGCTCAGCGGGGATCGCTCTGTTGATCCCCGCTGAGCCGCCGGATGACAGGGCGGTCCCCGCACACTGTGCAGGGAACGCCCTGTCAGATCTCCGCTCTCCCCTATGGGGGGGGGGGGGGGGGAATCAGATCAACACGGATCATCTGTCCGTGTTCATCCGATCCGATGACTGATGGAAAAATACGTTTTTCCTCCGTCTGCAGAATCGGAGGATTGCGGAACCAGGTGAGATCGCTGACACCCGCAATCTCATAGAGACCAATGTATGTCCAATGTATGTCCCTTTTTTATTCGTTAGCTAACAGCGCAAGGAGAAAAAAAAAAATGCCGATCACATCTGCCTCCTCCTTCCCCAAAAATACCACCTGCCAGTGCCACCTGCCATTGCCACCTATCAATGCCCACAGTACCACCTATCATGCCCACCTGTGATGCCAATCAGTGCCACCTAGTAATGCTGCCTATCAGTGTAACCGATCAGTGCCCATCACTGCCAGCTATCAGTGCCACCTATCAATGCCCTTCAGTGCCGCCCACCAGTGCCGCCTCTCAGTGACCACAAGTGCCGCCTCAATGCACATCAATGAAGGAGAAAAATTACCCGTTTATATTTTTTTTAAATTTTGCAATTTTTTTTTTTTTTTTTTTTAATCATTTTTTTTTTTTTTTAATTTTACCAAAAAAGAAAAACCGCAGGAGGTGATCAAATACCAGCAACAGAAAGCTCTATTTGTGGGGAAAGAAAATTGATAAAAATTTCATTTGGGTACAGTGTTGCATGACCGTGCAAGTGTCATTCAAAGCTGAAAATTGGTCTGGGCAAGAAGGGGGGGGGGGGTTAAGTGCCCAGTAAGCAAGTGGTTAAGTAGCTGCTTGGGAAGAAGGGAAGTAGAATACTATAGAGCAGTGCTTCCCAACCACATTCCTCAAGCACCCCCAGCAGGCCAAGTTTTGGAAATTTCCCTTAGATAACATAGCTGTGAAGAATACCCAGCCATTGACAATAATTTAAAGCACCTGTTCAGAAAGAAGAAAAACCTGTAAACAAGACATGCTGGGTATACTTGAGGACTGAGGTTGGGAACTTAAAATCTGGTAGGGTACTGAATTCACATGCCCAAAAAAGATTGGAATAACTCCATCTTGCAACAATTGCATACATGGTGAAAATCAAGTAACAAAATGTTGCGTTACCACTCCTCAGAAACTTCAAAGCTGCCAAAGGTTTTAGGCTAGTCACAAACAAACCTATGTGTATGGGTAGGAAGAGTAGCTGTTTCGTCTATCAGTAGAAGTCCAAGTTTATATACATAGGCTAACAAAGCTAACATTAGAAGCTACAGAAACAAAAATATGCTTGGAATCAAGTCCCAAGTTCACACACTGTACCTTTAAGTGCAGAGAACTGCAGGCTATTGATGGCACTTCGAATGTCTCCAGTGCTTCCAGAACACAGTAACTCAAGTGCTTGCTTGTCTGGAATAACACATTTTCCCCCACTCTTAAAAAAAAAAAAAAAACACAACATGAAAATGAGTTACAAACCAAGAAAGCTACGTATTAATTCAATAGAGACAGACAGAGAAATATGAAAAGCTGGGACACATACAGTATAAAAGTAAGTGTGTTGCACTGCCTTTAAGTTTTCCATACACATATATAAAAACATGCTATAGCTTTGCACAAATGTAGATAATAAAATTCAATGGAATCCAGATTTTACCATTACATGATTACATATGACTGTCCACCAACAAATCTTACTGCTTGAACCAAATGCTGAGCACAAGGATTATTAGAGCCTTTACTACAACCTAGTACCTTGGTGCCAATGCACAATGTGAGCGCACAGCTTTCTACAACTGTACCGTGTACTGTATTGTGTGGAGTAAATGTACCCAAATCCTATAAATGATTAGTTAACATCTTTCCATGTGCAGACACTTACCATAGCAGCTTCTGATGTAGCAATTCGGGTCAGAACTTTCATCATACTAGTGGGGGCAACTGGATTAAAACTGTAACATAATAAGTAGCAAGTTAAAAATGCAACACTAAAATAACATTTTGCAAATTGGTTTCTATTAATTAGGCCACATGGAGCAATTAGTAGCAATCTTTAACAAGTAAACAGCCATTAAAATACATTTGTTTTTTTTCTATTAAGAAACTTGCACTAGGCAATAAATTCAATCAATCTTCTCAAATGTTACCACTGTTAAAATGAAGGAAATTAAATCATCACAAAGAAAGCAATCAATTGTTGCCAACATCCCTGGTAACACAGAAATTTGCAAACAAGTACAGTTAAAGGAGGAGTAGGGCCAAAGCTTTTTTGGCCCTACTTCTATGCATCTCAGTAGTGCAGTTCATTCTGCGCCAGTGACCTTGTGGCTAAAGCCTGCTGTCAGCTGATGTTACTCAGCCAGTCCAGGCTCTGGATTGATACCAGCTTTACAGTTGGGATGCCCCCCATATGCATGGACCGGCAGCTGGAGCAGGCTCTCTGAAGCCCTGCACACACGATTGGTTTGTCTGATGAAAACAGTTGTTTTCCCATCGGTGGGAAAAAAAAAACCATGTTGTTTTTAAAATTTTCCTATGGATAAAAAAACGATAGAAAAAAAACGATCGTCTGTGTGGAAATCCATCGGTCAAAAATCCATGCATGCTCAGAATCAAGTAGACGCATGCTGCGAAGCATTGAACTTAATTTTTCTCAGCAAGACGTAGTGTTTTACGTCACCGCGTTGGACACGGTCGGATTTTTGATCGATGGTGTGTAGGCAAGAAAGTCAGATTCATCGGATATCCGACAAAAAAATCCATCGGATTAGATTCCATCAGATATCTGATCATGTGTACAGGGCTTGAGAGTCTGAGCCAGCCATTCCCACACCCTCCACATCCCAGCACTCTAGTGAGCAGAGGGCTGACTTACAGTCACAGCTCTCTGTTTAGCAGAGGGGAACTGGGGGATTAGCGGTGTTTGATCGTTCAGTTCTCAGTGGAGAGCTGGCGGGAGACAGATGCAGAATCAGACCAATGCTGCATCAATTTAGGCGAGTATAAATGTTTTTTTTTATTATAAACCTGAACTTCTTTTAAAATAGGCCAAATTTTTTTTTATTAATGGTTGCCACCAATTTATAAAGACTTTTTAATTGAAGTAAACAGAAAGAAGAGTTTTCTCCCGCACCCATTTTCATGTTTCCCAGATGGTCTACTTTGTGACATACTTTATTTGCTGATGTTTCAGGCCCCAAATAATATATATATATATATATATATATATATATATATATATATATAAAAATCAGGATCACCTATAGAACAAAATAGTCCAAAATGATAAACAGCGCTCTAGCTGTTGGTTTAAATGTCCAACATCATCAAAAGCATTCAAAGAGTGACGGATTTTCTTGCCAGTGTAGTGAAAACAGGTAGTGGTTGATCCTACACCTCTTCCCAGGAAAGATTACACCACAAGTGGGGCACACTCCCCTTCGGGGTACTCACTCACCAGATGATTAGTAAATGGAGGCAATAAAAAAAGGATTTTTAATAAACAGCTTACCTGTAAAATCCTTTTCTTGAAGTACATCACGGGACACAGAGCGCATAGCCATTACACTTGGGTTATATGGGTACCTTCAGGTGTGGACACTGGTGTAATCAATTTCACAGGAAGTTTCCTCCCTATATAACCCCCTCCCACTGGGAGTGCTTCAGTTTTGTAGCAAGCAATTCTCCCGAGGTTACACAATGTTCCCCAAAAGAGGGGTGGGAGCTCTGTGTCCCGTGATGTACTTCAAGAAAAGGATTTTACAGGTAAGCTGTTTATTAAAAATCCTTTTTTCTTTATCGTACATCACGGGACACAGAGCGCATAGCCATTACACTTGGGATGTCCTAAAGCAATGCTCTATGAAGGGAGGGAGACCGTAAGGCCAAGAATAGCCAAATAAAAACATTGTCAGGAGAAAACATGTCTCCACCAACAGAAAAACAAGGGGGCGGGAACCGGGCCAGAGGATTCTATACTGCTGCCCGTAGGACCGCCTGCCCAAAAGCTGCGTCCGTACCCTTTGCAACGTCCAAATTATAAAATTTAGTAAACGTATGTACGGAAGACCAGGTTGCCGCCTTGCAAACCTGTGCCATAGAGATCTGATGGTGTGCCGCCCAGGAGGCACTCATGGCCCTCGTAGAATGGGCTTTAACTGATAAGGGAGGTGGAACGCGCTTCAGACCATATGCCTGAAAAATCAGCTGCTTAATCCACCTAGCCAAGGAAGACTTGGCAGCCGGCTGACCCTTCTTGGGGCCATATGGAAGAACAAAAAGCACATCTGTTTTCCGAATCTTCTCTGTAGCCTTGAGATAGACCCTCATGGCTCGAACCACGTCCAAAGTATGAAGCCGTCTTTCCTCTCTGGACTGGGGAGTAGGAAAGAAGGATGGTAGGACTAGGTCCTGATTCAAGTGAAAACTGGATATGACCTTAGGAAGGAAAGAAGGTTGAGGCCGCAGAACCACTCTGTCCTTATGCAGAATAAGGTATGGCTCCCTGCATGACAAGGCTGCCAGCTCGGAAACCCTTCTGGCTGAAGCCATAGCCACCAAGAAAACCAACTTTCGGGTTAGTAGCACAAGAGGGATTTCTGTCAGAGGTTCAAACGGCTGCCTTTGTAAAGCTGACAAGACCAGATTTAAATTCCAGGGGCAGAGGGGAGCTCTAATAGGGGGATTCACATGCAAGACCCCCTGCAAGAAGGTTTTCATAAGCGAATGGGTGGCCAAGGGTCTTTGAAACCATATTGATAAAGCCGACACCTGCCCCTTTAGAGTACTAAGAGCCAACCCTTTGTCAACGCCAACCTGGGGGAATCGCAAGATCCTGTCAATAAAAAACTTTCGAGGATGCCATTTTTGAGACTCGCACCACTCCACATAGGTTCTCCAGACTCTGTAATAAATATTTCTGGAGAACGGTTTCCTAGCCTGAATCAACGTAGATATGACCTGATCTGAGAGGCCTCTGCCCTTAAGAATTAGGGATTCAGCCGCCAAGCCGTCAAATTTAGCTGCTGTGAAGCAGGATGGCAGATTGGGCCCTGAGACAGCAGATCTGGGCGCAGGGGGAGCGGCCCCGGCGCCCCGACTGACATCTTCACGATGAGTGCGTACCAAGCCCTCCTGGGCCAGGCTGGGGCCACCAGGATCACAGGCCTGCGCTCCACCCAGATCCTCCGTAGAAGGCGGGGAATCATCTGCAGTGGAGGGAATGCATACAGGAGAGAAAACTGGTGCCAAGGGCAAACCAACGCATCGGTCCCGTAGGCCGAGGGATCCCTGGCTCGGGATATGAATTTGTCCAATTTTTTGTTGGATCTCGTTGCCATAATGTCCACATCTGGGACTCCGAATCTTTGGCAAATCTCTTGGAATACCTGGGGGTGAAGAGACCATTCCCCGGGAGCAACTGTTGACGACTCAAAAAATCTGCTTGAGAATTGTCTATCCCTGGGATGAACACCGCCGAGATGCAGGGTACATGGGCTTCGGCCCATGAGAAAATCAGGTTTACTTCTCTTTGGGCTGCTGGGCTCTTCGTGCCCCCCTGGTGGTTTATGTATGCCACCGCAGTGGCGTTGTCGGACTGTATCCTTACTGGCAGACCCTGAAGGGGGAGAGTCCAGGCGATCAGGGCCAGTCGAGCAGCTCTGATCTCCAAGATATTGATGGGAAGCAGTTTTTCTGCCCCCGACCACAGCCCTTGCTGGGTCTGTTCTTCTACCTAACAGGCTGGCATCCGTGGATACTATCTTCCACGTGATGGGGCAAAAGGATTTCCCTTTTGACAAATTTTGAGAGACCAGCCACCAAGACAGGCTGCGCCGAGCCTTCGGGGAGAGCACTAACGGACGATCTAACGCCTAAATGGATTTGTTCCAAGCAGAGAAAATGGCTGCCTGAAGATATCTGGTATGGATCTGGGCGTAGGGCACAGCCTCGAAGGCGGCCACCATCTTCCCCAGCAGTCGCATACATAGGCGAATAGTCGGCCTCTTCTTGCCTAAGATCACTTGAACTGCTTGAGCTATTGATCTGATCTTTGCTTGAGGTAAACTTATCCTCTGGCAGTCTGTATCTAGCCGACGGCCTAGATATTCCAACTGCTTTGTGGGTTTCAATACCGATTTTTCTAGGTTTACAATCCACCCGAATTCCTCTAGATGCTGAACTGTGCGACCTACTGCCTGATTGAGGTTGGAAGCTGAGCTGTCGATAACCAGAAGATCGTCCAAGTATGCCAAGACTAAAATGCCTTCTGTCCTTAGGACGGCTAGCACCGGGGCTAACACCTTTGTGAATACCCGCGGAGCTGTTGCCAACCCGAAAGGGAGGACTACGAACTGGTAATGGCGGTGATCTATCATACAACGAAGAAACCCGTGATGTGCCGGGTAGATCGGCACGTGCAGATACGCATCTTTTATGTCTATAGATGCTAGAAAGTCGTCTTGATGTAGGCTGGCTGCCACCGAACGTATGGACTCCATACGAAAGGTCTGAATGTTTAGAAAGCGATTTAGGCGTTTGAGGTCCAAGATAGGCCTGACGTCGCCATTGGGCTTTGGTATTATGAAAAGGTTGGAGTAGAATCCCAGACTCCATTCCTGGGTTGGTACTTCTACAATTACTCCTTGGAGCCAGAGACGATCCAATGCTTTTACAAGAGAGGCCCTCTTTAATGGGTCGCTTGGAAGACTTGACCCCTGAAGATGAGGAGGGGGGACTTCCCGAAACTCTAGCTTGTAGTCCGTGGTTACCACGGATCTTACCCAAGAGTCGGGAATTCTGGCCTTCCACACTTCGGAGAAAAACCGAAGCCTTCCCCCCACCCAAGAGAGTGGGGGCGCCCCTTCATGAATCTGACTGGAGGACTGGTTTAACCGGCTTGCGAGGCCATGGCCTCTTGCCTGTCGTGGCTTGTCGTGGCTTGTCCTTGTGGGCGGCTATTAAATGCTGAACGCCCGGGAGGCCGTCGATACTGACGGGAAGTTGAAGGGGCCGAGCCTACGAAGGCCTGTCGCTTAAATGCGGGCCCACGCGATCTTTTCTTGACAGGCAAGAAAGAACTTTTACCACTTGATATGGTCTGGATATATTTATCTAGGTCTTCACCGAATAGTCTCCCACCATGAAAGGGAAATCCTGCTAAAAACTTTTTGCAGGGTGCCTCTGCTGACCAGTTTTTTAGCCACAAAAGGCGACGCATATGAACCAACAGCAGAGATAAACGGGACGCCTGTTGAACGGAGTCCTTAATAGCATCTACTGCAAAGCAGAGAGCTCTTGGGAGGTCAGCCAATTCACGAGCTTGCTGAGCCGGTATGTCCCTTAATATCGGTTTAGTCTGATCCTTTAAAGCCTGACAAACACCAATGGCTGCCACTGCTGGCTGAACCACGGCACCTACTGTGGTAAAAGAAGCCTTCAGTAGGGTCTCTAATTTTTTGTCGACCGGATCCTTGAACATCTGGACATTTTCAACCGGACAGGTCAGGGATTTATTCACGCAGGAAATGGCCGCGTCCACTGTGGGGAGTGCCCATTTCTTTAAAAATTCCTCTTCCATAGGATAGAGAATAGAGAACCTCTTAGGAGGGATAAAGATCCTATCAGGTCGAGCCCAATCCTGGTAAATCACGCTCCGCAGAAGGGGGTGAATCGGAAAAGACACACAAGTTAATGGAGCCTTTAAAGAACCCAATGAGGATACCACAGGGGCTACTAGTTCTGGCACTGGAAGTTTAAAAGCAGTGCGAACCATATCTGTCAAAGACTGGATCCACAGGCTCTCCGCTTGAGAGGCCGAAAATTTTTTTATCTACAGTGGAACCCTCCATGTCTGAACCGTCGGGACTTGGGTCCACTTGATCCCCTTGTGGGTCCCGTTCCTCCGAAGAGGAGACCTCCGCATCTGAAAACACCAAACTAGGTGAGGGGGATCTAGCCCGTTTGCTACTTGGCAAAGGGCGGGCAAACAAAGCAGTTAACCTTTTTTCTAGCCCACCCAGGGTGGTCGCTAGCATTTCTTCCGTTACGTAAACGGGAATGGGTGGATCGGGGGCCGCCTCTGCCCCCAGCACCCCCAATGGCTCTTGTACTATGCTACTCGGTGGTCTAACTGGTGAGGGTGGGGCCGTTGAAGCCTGGCCCAAATCCTCTGACCCCGATGGAGACCCCTTTTGTTTCTTGGCACCTTTTGCAGCCTTGGCTGGTCCTGATCCCTTTGGAGCCATTGCACAACCTTGAGTCACCCCTATAGCCAACACCTGACTGTTGTAGCTAGGAGTAATTAATATGAGAACAGGCTGAGGAAAATGAAAAATTTTGTATATATATATATATATATATATATATATATATATATATATATTTTTTTTTTTTACCCGCCTGGGAGGTGGCAATACTGAGGAAAACCTGTGAGTATTGCAACACCAATGCCCGTTAGCCGGAGTCCAAGGTTGACTCAGATACTGCTGGATCTAAGGCTGAGTCCCTTTAAGCAAAAAAAAACTTTTTTTTTTTTTTTTTCTGGTCAATAGTGGAACTAAGTCCTAGACCTGAAGATCCACAAACCGCCACTAGGTGTCACTGTGTGGCCAAAAGGCCCAGCTGCGCGCTCTGTGTCCTTCTTCCTCTGCTTCCAGGAGGGAAAAGACCAGCCAGAGAAAAAAAACGTTTTACTTTTAACTGACCCTGACGCTGCTGGCCCGCCCCCCCAACGCACGCCGACGCTATAAAAGGCGGCGTGCACGCGCCCGCACCCCCCCCCCCCCACGCTGAAACCACATGGAGGAAGCAGAGAGCAGAGGAAAAACATGGACCAGCGCCAGCAGCACCAACAGACACCAGGTAAGCACTAATCCTTACTGTAGTGCACACAGAGAGGAAGCTGTCCCCATAGGCTTCCTAAGAAACAGGAGTTTTCACCAGCAATTCCCTCTTTACAGTACGTGGGGCTGCAGTATCAATGCTAACAGGCAGACCTGGGGTGAGTAGCAAATATATATCTTAACCACTTAAGGACCCCCGCACGCACATATACGGCCACAGAATGGCACGTACAGGCACAAGGACGTAAATTTACGTCCCCGCCTGAGTGCGGTTCGGGGGTCCCATCGGGACCCCCTCCGCGGCGTGCGGGGGTCCCCCTACCTCTGGGAGCGATCCGGGATCTGCGGGCGGATGTCCGTGATATCCGCCCCCCCCGCGATCGCTCCCAGCCAATGGGAGCGCGCTCCCAGCCTGTCACTTCCTCCTCCTGTGTTTACACAGGAAGGAGGAAATGATGTATTCTCTCATCGCAGCGCTGTTTCCCAGCGCTGCTGATGAGAGAAGACATCACAAGTAAGTGTGCACCAACACAACACTGACACACACTCACATAGGCATATTAACCCCTTGTGATCGCCCCCCCCACCCCCTGTCACAGTGTCACTGAATGCAGTGATTTAATCACTGCATTTAGTGTCAGTGTGACATGCAGTGTAAAAAACAGTTAAGTGTTAGGTTCAGGATAGCCCCCCCACCCCCCCTAATAAAGTTTTAACCCCCTGATCACCGCCCTAGTTAACCCTTTCACTCCCTATTGCCAGCGTCACTAAGCGATCATTTTTCTGATCGCTGTATTAGTGCCGCTGTTCCCGCTAGGTAGCTATTTTTTTTTATTGCGATTTTTTTTTTTACTAAAGACATGTGGCTAAATAAATTTTGGCCTAAATGTTTGACTAAAATTTAGTTTGATTTTTTTTTTTAACAAAAAGTAAAAAATAGTGTTTTTTTTTCAAAAATGTCGCTCTATTTTTGTATATAGCGCAAAAAATAAAAATCGCAGAGGTGATCAAATACCACCAAAAGAAAGCTCTATTTGTGGGAAGAAAAGGACGCAAATTTTGTTTGGGAGCCACGTCGCACAACCGCGCAATTGTCTGTTAAAGCGACGCAGTGCCGAATCGCAAAAACACCTTGGGTCATTTACCAGCGTATTGGTCCGGGTCTTAAGTGGTTAAACAAGCATACATATATCTACATGTTATCTGGGTAAACATTAGTACATCCCATCCTGCCTAAAAAGACATAGTGGAGATAGTGGCTGATGCACAAGCATACCATTAGCCAACCCAGAACCCCCAGGGGGATACCTACTGTCGAACCAAGTCCCGCAGGTTCCCTCTTACCTGCTCCACGCCGCAGGGTATTGCAAACTGCAAGAGGCCCAATCTTCTCCCATCTCCGTGGGTATTGTCTCGGACCTTCAGGGACCGGGGTCCTATGTTTAAGGAACCCACACCCCTGGACCTATATAGCATCCTGGCATCAGTAGCGTTTAGTCCTGGGAGAGACCAAGGCACTGGAGCCCAGAATCCAGCCCTCCAAGGAGAGGCATTATAGGCAACACCCCACGCAGGCAGGGCCCGGGTACCGTACTCCTTGGCTTTGAAGCACTTCGGACGGATCCGGCTAGCTATCCTGGGTCCCGAGACCTCCGAGGGACAGCTAGACGTGACCAACACCTAAGACACTGGCGAAAAAACTGAAGCACTCTCAGTGGGAGGGGGTTATATAGGGAGGAACTTCCTGTGAAGTTGATTACACCAGTGTCCACACCTGAAGGTACTCATATAACCCATATGTAATGGCTATGCGCTCTGTGTCCCGTGATGTACGATAAAGAAATACATATCTTTAAAAGCATATATATCTCTACATGTTATCTGGGTAAACATTAGTACATCCCATCCTGCCTCAAAAGACATAGTGGAGATAGTGGCTGATGCACAAGCATACCATTAGCCAACCCAGAACCCCCAGGGGGATACCTACTGTCGAACCAAGTCCCGCAGGTTCCCTCTTACCTGCTCCACGCCGCAGGGTATTGCAAAATGCAAGAGGCCCAGCCTTCCCCCATCTCCGTGGGTATTGTCTTGGACCTTCAGGGACCGGGGTCCTGTGTTAAGGAACCCACACCCCTGAACCTATATAGCATCCTGGCATCAGTAGCGTTTAGTTCTTAGGAGAGACTAAGGCACTGGAGCCCAGAATCCAGCCCTCCAAGGAGAGGCATTATAGGCAAAACCCCACTCCAGCAGGGCCCGGGTACCGTACACCTTGGCTTTGAAGCACTTCGGACGGATCCGGCTAGCTATCCTGGGTCCCGAGACCTCCGAGGGACAGCTAGACGTGACCAACACCTAAGACACTGGCGAAAAAACTGAAGCACTCCCAGTGGGAGGGGGTTATATAGGGAGGAAACTTCCTGTGAAATTGATTACACCAGTGTCCACACCTGAAGGTACCCATATAACCCAAGTGTAATGGCTATGCGCTCTGTGTCCCCTGATGTACGATAAAGAAAGGTATCTTTCCCGGAAGTGACGCGTGCGTTCCACGGGTGGTTCATCCAGGAAGGAGATCTGCACGCTGTAGACTACACGCTGTGCTTACATGCTTAGCTTCTGGGGAATCGGATACCAGTAGGGTACCACTACCGTTACTGTCATTTGTGCCTGTGACAATCTACTAAATGGTACGTGCATTACAAGCGGGGGCTGCATGCATACGAGGGATTGCTACCTTTTAACTTTAATAAACGAGATTACGCTATTTGGAGCCTGTTCTGTGTTTATGTGTTCTATGAGGAGCATTATCCTGACGGGTCCCAGCTATAGAGACGGATGATCTGGTGGAAAGATACCTTTTATTGCTACCATTTTCATTTTGGACTATTTTGTTCTATAGGTGATCCTGATTTATTTGTGCATCTTCAGTTTTATGACTGTTAGATTTTAAATAGCTGCTACAATCTTTTACTGTATATTTCTGCAATATGAAATTATAGTTTTGACTACATTTTTTCTCTAAAATTCTGTCACTTGTCAACTTGTTTATAAGTGATTCCACTGTGAAATATTTTGCATTAAGGCGCTGAGATGTGTCACTAGGCCTGGTGTTACACTACTATATATTATATATATATATATATATATATATATATATATATATTATAGTATCTTTTTATGACATGATTAAGAAGAGTGTAAAACTGGAGTGTTTGTCCCTTGTCATTTCTATTGAATTTGGTGGATGATTGGGAGCCCACTTTGACAGCCCTCCACTCTACTAAAGAAAAGAGAGTAAAGTAACCCAACATATGCTGTGATAGAGATCATTATATATTTATAATGATATTATATATATATATATATATAAAAAATGTATTTATTTATCTTCGTGTTTATCCTGAGAGGATAGTACAACTTCTTCTATCCTATTAAAGTGCTCCTACTTTTGTTAGCCATAGCGAGATGAAAGGGGGATGTGGCTCCCTCCATCCCTGCGCAATACACAGTTTGGCGGCATTAGGGGATGACGGAGGATCAATTTTTGGTATGTTTTCTCCGGAAAAAACCTGAGGCATGCAGGACAGGGTGGGATCCTCCAGGAGGACGTAATCGGTACATTTTTGCGCAGTCCCTACCTTCCCATGGCATCTCCAGCAGCAGGCCAAAACCGTGGGAAAGTATTTATAGAGCACGGTCAAAGTACGGCACACCACCATGTAAGGATTTTGAAGAGCTAATATATATATATATATATATATATATATATATATATATATATATATATATATATATATATATATATATATATATATATATATATATATATACACACACACGCACACCTTACTAAAAGAATACTTGAGAGGGAGTTCACCTTTTGAAATTACTAGCTGTCTGGCTGTCATGCTGATGTTTAGGTTTCAATGCCATCACTTGAAAGACTTAGCTAGGAATTCCACTCTGCATATTTCTGTCAAATACTTTCATTTCGGGTATGTCGACTAGGGTACCAAATTCATAACTGGGAAGATTGAATTATACAAGGAGACAAAATGCTTATTTACCTGACATTACAGACACATAATTCTTCCTGAATTTCCTTTGGAAACAGCCGTCTTTGATGGCTATCCCCACTAAGACTGTCTGATATGACGAACACTAGAGGGCAGCGTCCCGTCCTCACAAATGTCCTACAAGACAACAAATAACAGTAACAAAATTGAACGCTAGGAGGAAACAAATGTAGCATTTCATAACCCAGAAACATTTCAGCTTACCTGAGAATATCATGTAAACTTGAAGGGTCTCTATAAAATAAATTAGGCATATCCTTCAAAGAAAAACAAACAGAGAAAAACATCAAAATATATTAAAATTAAATCTCATCTCAAAATCAGACATAATTTAAGTTAGATGCCCAACAAACCTAGACTTGCACTTCAAACTTCTACTGGTAACAGAGTTAAGTTGTTTAAATGTATTTGTTATAACCGTCATTATTAAAAATAAATCAAAATGAAATAAAAAAGTACAAAAGTTGATCTTTTAATTTGAAATAATTCAGGGATCACAATCAGGATTTTATAAATTCTCATCCTGCAACAAGTGCCTATCTTTAAAGGGAACTTGTCAAGCCCCGTACACACGGCAGAGAACCTCGACGGGCAGAACACATCGTTCCGCCCGTCGAGGTTCTCTGCCGGCCGTCAGAATCTGCGACCCGCCCGTCGGGAATGGCAACCAGCCATTCATCCCGACGGGCCGTCGAGCAAATAGAGAACCTGTTCTCTATTTGCTCGACGGGTTTCCCAACGGGTGGGGCTAGCAGAGAGCGTACACACGTCCGAGGTTCTCGCTGGAATTCAGCTCCCAGCGAGGTTCTCACTGGTTTCTGGCGAGAACCTCGGCCGTGTGTACGGGGCCTCAGCCATTTCAAGTCCTGATAGTGGGTACTGCAAAGTTTCTATTGCATTTATAATTTAGAAAGTCCTTCCATTACTTTCGGTTCAGCTTTACAAGGTAATTGACTTGTTCAACCTCTGGGCTAAGCCTCACCCACATAATTTCATGTATTTCAGGTACTTGTATAGCGCCGTCAATTTACACAGTGCTTTAGACATATATATTGGATATTGACATCAGTCCCTGCACTAAAGTACACTCTGTCCTGTAATATATGGTTACGATTGTACTTTCACAGAGTCTTGGCAGAGCAACCTTACACAACATTTTTTTTGGCAAAGCTTGGTTATTTTTTTTCTTAATTAGAGGAACTAGGAGTTTCAGCACTGACAAGTTCCAAGAAAACAATTCACACGTTCAATGAAAAGCAAAACCGCTCTGGGGACGTACTTCCCCTCTGCCATGCAGCTTCTAACTTTCTCTGCTTCCTTTAGAGATATTTATATAACTATTTTAGCTGCCATGCTAGGCTTAATTGGACACTTTAAAGCATATTTAATTTCAGCCTTAAGCCTCGTACACACGATTGGAAAAATAGAGAACCTGCTCTTCATTTTCCGATCGGGTTTCCCAGCATTTTTTGTCCGCCAGATCTACTACTTACCTATGGGAAAGACTCCAAGGCAGTGCCGATGGAGCATACACACGCCCAGGATTCCCGGCCAAATCTCCATGGCAGTTTTCCTGCCAGGTTCTCGGCTTTCCCCTCCGTTTTCTTAGCTGACTTTTTACCGCGGAGCAAACTGAGCGTGTGTACAGGGCTTTACTGTTTCTGTCCCACCACCTCTGGTGCTTAATGGCAAACTGTGCTGCTCTTCAATCATTTCCCTCCCTACTGTGTGCCTATGAATTTTCACTAAAGGGAATCAAAACAGGCATCACTTCCTGTGTGGTGTTGCCCATGCTCCCACAGGACCCACTAAGCTTACTCTCTGAGGCTACAGAGGTTGTCAGTAATTTACGTACTGCACACAACTTTCAGAAAGCCAGTCGCATCTGCATGAGAGCAATCCTGCACCTCTCTTTGCAGCAATGCCTGTACTGGAAACATAGCTAACAGCATCTGGTATCTTCTAGATTTGAAGAGGGCTGTCTGCAGAGAGCCCCCTTCTTCTTGTTCACACGAATACTAGTCATACAATTTTCTTTTAGATTTACCAAGACCATATAATATGAGGTCAAACCTAAACACTTTGAATTTGTATGCAATCATGCAGGCCCTTGCACTACAAAGTTGAAGGTAAATCTAAGAATTGTATCATGTATTACCAGCTTTAAGGAAATTGTCTGCTGCTAACAGTGTACTGTATACAGTTTCTCTCCATATGCAAATACAGTATTGTTTCTCAGCAAGAAAAAACGGACTTCCCATGGTCCTTATTGTTTGACGTGATAACATGTGCTGTATTATCCACTCACACAGAAGCAGTAAGGAGTATGGGAGGGAAGCTCTCATTAGTGTCTTATTCTGTGCAGTGTGATATGGACTGCAAACACATGCAACACAGCATCTGGGTTACTGTCTCCTACTGTTCTCATTTAGGTAAAGCTGTGTGTATTCGTTTAGACAGGTATGATGTTTGCTGTCAATCACTGTTACTGTGGGCATGTGCTTCTTCTGACTCCTCCTAAAAGCCAGTGTAGAGCAAGATGAAACAAGCAAGAATGGCCAAGTGTCCAGTTTCCCCCTCTGATAAATGTTACAAATAAAATCAGAAAGGGCAGGGGGTATAACAGATAACTTACATCAACAATGATGAGCTTTCTATCTGTACAAGGTTCTTCTCCAAACATCTGCAGCTTATTATATTTATTTGCTCTTAAAAGAAAGTCGTGAAACTGAGCAGATTGAGACTGACTAGTAAAAGGCTGGAATCCCATATCTGTAAAAAAAAAAAAAAAAAGCTCATCATACATGTTATAAAGTTCCATTATTATCATTATGGGCGGAACATGTTATTAAAAAAAGCAATAAAACACATGGCACCGAGAATTGTATATACAACCTACAAACCCATGGACCAGTAATAGAACGAAGGTCCTTTAACAACATGGAGTTAAAGAAAACGCAAGCATTGAAATTAACCAGAATAAGCCTATGAAAGAGGAGGCATCTCATGGAACCCACATTAAGCCTAGTACACACGAGCCAAATGCTAGGTGGCATTGACTAGTTTACTAGAAACAGGCCAACATTTGGCCCCTGTATACTGCATGACCAAAAAAGGTTTGACAAGCGGCCACACAAGCTATCTCATTTATCAGCTGAATGATAGGCAATGGTATTAGGATTGGGTGGCCTTGGTCCTTCCTGAGAAAAAGTCAAGCTACATGTACCTCCAGGGCTTAGGATTCAAGGTGGCTACACAGTGCTCCAGGAGAACTGCAGAAGTACACATTGGGGGTTATTTACGAAAGGCAAATCGACTTTGCACTACAAGTGCATTTGGAAGTGCAGTCGCTGTAAATCTGAGGGGAAGATCTGAAATGAGGGGAAGCTCTGACGATTTTATCATCCAATCATGTGCAAATTAAAATGCTGTTTTTTTTTTAATTTCCCTTGCATGTCCCCCTCAGATCTACAGCGACTGCACTTGTAGTGCAAAGTGGATTTGTCTTTCGTAAAAAAAAAACCATTAAGTCACATTTTGTCTTTTTATATACTTTGATGCTTATGAATGAATGAATGAATGAAAAACTTATATAGCGCGGCACATGCAAACTAAATCGCCTCTGGGCGCTTGTTGTTCCTGTCTCCTTTGATATCAAAAGAGATGAGTCTTGATCTTTCTCCTGAACGCTAAGTGGTTCTCCTCCAACCGAATGCTGGTTGGTAAAGCGTTCCATAGTCTGGGACCTTGGACCGCAAATCTTCTTTCTCCTTTGGACTTGTAGTTGGCTTTCGGAATCTGAAGCAGGTTTTGATTGGTGGATCGCAGAACGCGATTGGGATTGTGGGCTTTTATTTTTTCGCATAAATAGTGGGGAGCATTCCCATGGACACATCTATGCGTAAGACAGAGTGCTTTGAAAGCAATTCTGTCTTTAACTGGCAGCCAGTGAAGGGTTCTCAGTGAAGGTGAGATGGATTCCCAGGGTTTTTTCCCAGTCACAAGTCTGGCGGCCGTGTTCTGAACGACTTGCAGACGAGCGATTTGGTACTTGGGGAGTCCGAGGTAAAGGGCATTTGCATAGTCCAGTCTGGAGAAGTGTTGAGCGGAATACGCCATATTCGATTTCGCGATATTTCACGAATATATAGAAGAATATTCGTGATATTTTATCAAAAAAATTTTTTTGCGAAATTGATTGCGAAATTCTCGTCCGCGCATGCGCGCGAACAACACGCGAAAACGGAGATCATTTCCTGGATTACTAAACTAATATGCACTAAACACTAACTCTACTTACACAAACTTATATGACTAAACTAAAGCTACATTTTTTAGTTTTTTTTTTTTTTTTACACTGACAGACGAGGACTACAAATAATAAACTAATAAGCACTAAACACTAACTCTACTTAAACAAACTTATATGACTAAACTAAAGCTAATTTTTTTTTTATATATACACAAAACACAGAGACTAAACACACACTAAACTAAGCTACCTTAAAGAAATGTACACTTACACTAACTACACAGAAATCTAACACTAAGCTACACTAACCTGGACAAAACAACACAAATCTGAGCTTTTAGAAAAGCTGTTGGGTCTTTTGCTTTGAAAAAAGCATTTGGTTTTAAAAGCAGGAAACTCAGAACTGAAAGCACTATAGGAAACACAATGCTAAGCTCTAAGATCGCAATACACAGGAAAAACGCACAGAAACACTCCACTCTCTCTAGCCACCTTGTGAATCTGCACTGAAATACTGCTGGGAGTGATCTTATATAATGGTCGTGCATGCAGGTTCCTATTGGTTGCTATGGAGGTTGCTAACCTCTGACAACTGTGGTAGGAAAACTCTGATTGGCTCTGATGCAAAAGAAGGGCAGAGAAAGTATTCGCGAATATTCGTATTACGGTCTCTAATCATACCAGCAATGCTTTTAGACGTCGATGGAGATCACTAGGATGTGATCTGTTTTAAAAATAAATACGAATATTCGCAATAGCGAATATTCACCGCGATATTCGAGTTATTCGCGAATACTCTGGAGTTAACAATTGCTCCCACCACGACCGCTAAGTCTTCTTTGGGGATGAAAAGAGTAAGTCTGCGTAGTAGGCGCAGCAGATGGTGGGATCCGCTGACTACTGACCCTATTTGTGCGTCCATTGTCATATAGGAGTCAAAGATGACCCCTAGACTTTTGACATTGGCGCTAGGGGAGATGATCTTGCCCAGAATGGGCGGGGGTGTCCATGCTGTTGCAGGTTGATTCCTACGCTTGTCGTGAAACAGGAGAAGTTCTGTTTTCGCTCCGTTGAGTTTAAGATAACTCTTTGTCATCCAGTCCTCTATCAAAGAGAGAGATGTCTCTAGATTGAGGTGGTGATCCTTTTTGTTGCCAATGCGGAAATACAGTTGCGTGTCGTCTGCATATGAGTGGTGATTTGGTCAGACAAAACTGTCAGTTTTTGGTATCTGCTAACTGGCCAAATCTGATAAGAAGTGAATAATTGCATGCATGCATGCATAGAATAATTTCACACTGACAAAAGCTGCAGTTTGAAATACTTCCTCTTTTTTTATTTCGATGTCAACTTAAATATGGTTAATGACGAGCATAATTCATGAATGTCCAACCTGCTCATTAATACGTAATATTAGTCTTGTGACGTTCTGATTTGTGAGCCATTAACTATTTTGTGTTAGGATGGTGCGAAGCATGAAGCAACAATTCTATATATATATTTGGTTTGTCTGATGTCTGGTTTTCTGCGGTTCGATATCCAGACGGGGACTTTTTCCACCGATCTAATTTCAGCTTGTTTTGCAGACCGATTTCCCTTTTTCCTTTAGACCTTGTGACACATATCTGATAGCAACATCATGTGAGCAAGGATTGCAAGGGTTGTATAAAATCATTACAAATTATGACTATGTATGATCAATCTGATAACAATAACATATAAAGTATATAGGATATTAAAATATATGAGATATAGAGCATGTGGAGCATGTGTTTGCGCATTGAAATAAGCATTTCATCATCTTCCTTTGGCCATTTTTACCATATCCACAACAGTTCTCCCCCCTTGAAATGCCTATTTTAATCTATTTTTAATCTGTCCCTATCTTAATCCAAGATTCCCCACCCCAGGGCGCGCGGAGTCTAAGGTCCAGCAGGTGTTCCCCAGAGCCTCTAGTGGCGAGGATTGATTTCGCTGCAGCTGAACCCAGGTCGCAGCAGTTTTTGGCTGCTAATAATCTCAAAAAGAGGGCGAAGATAGATGTTAAACAGCACCGGTGACAGAGGCGATCCTTGAGGGACTCTGCATGATACTGTGAGTTTCTCAGATGTGAAAGGTCCTAACTTCACTGTTTGCGATCGGTTTTCCAAAAAAGAGGAGAACCAAGATAAATCGCCTTCTGCGACTCTGGCCACTTCAGCTAGCCATGTCAATAAAAGTTTGTGGTCTACAGTGTCTAAAGCTGCACTTAGGTCCAACAGAACCAGAAGACAAGATTCTCCTTTGTCTGCGGCCTCGAGAGCGTCGTCCCATATTTTGAGCAACGCGGTTTCTGTCCCGTGTCCGGGACGGAAACCCGGATGAAATGGGTCAAGTAGCTTGTGGGTATCTAGATGCTGTTACAGCTGTTGTACCACTACTTTTTCCATTACCTTTGAGAGTACATTTAGGGCTGTTATGGGACGGCGGTGGAGTGGGTCCTTGGGGTCAAGGGTGGGTTTCTTCAGGATGGGTTGGATTATGCCCTCTTTCAACTGTGAGGGCACTATGCCCTCCTTGAAAGACTGGTTGATCAGCTGCGTGATGGGGGGTGCCAAGATGTTGGCGCATTCCTTCAACAGTTTTGTGGGGATGATATCATTTGGCGCTGTGCCATTACGCAAAGTCCCAATGATATTTTTTGTGGCATCGATGGAGATGGGTTCTAGGGTGAACTTACCTGATAGAGGTGAATTACTGTGGGTATTGTGTGAAAAATTGCGGGGGGGGCTGAGGGGGGAATTGTTTTATATATATATATATGTTTACTGGAATCCCCTACCCATCAGCACAAGTGATGTCAGTATTTGGAGCTATTTTACCTCTCTAACCTAAAACTTTGTGGTCAGTTTCACTTTGAACAAGATGTTTACAAGAAGAGAGCAAAGAGATATTCCTTATGTGCTTCTGAACCTTAAATGCCCAATCAGCAGTCTGAGGCTGAATACATTATTAAGGAAGCAAACGTCCTCTGCCCGTCATCCATTAGATTGGTGGGCAGCATTATAGTGATTTCAGGAGGATTTGGTTGTGGAAGGGTAAACAAATGCTTGCAATGATAAAACGTTGGGATCCTGATATGATTTTTGCAGGGAGTTTGCCCATACCTACTGGTACACATACCATACAGTCAGGCACCTGTGTGAAACTTCAGATTATCAGAACCTGTGCATGGCCACTACTCCTCAGCATGTCACAGTTAGACGAATATAAACCAGAAAAGAATCTCAACTCTAAACAGGAGTTTTCCCTACTTTCTTCTGTGTAAGTTGTGATGTTAACCAGAAAAATGTAGAAGGCAGGATGAGAACACACTCAACATTTTTACTAAAACTGGACATCAGGTGTGTTACCACTGCAAAAAAGGGTGTGGGATTGACTATCATTTGCTTTTAAGAGCTCATTGCAATGCAATAGCCCCCTATTTCTAGTATACCAGGATTTTCACTTTTCATAATGCATTAACAAAGGATTTCCTTTTTTTTTTTTCTCACCTCGATCAAAAACTGCTGGCTCATCCTGTTTAAACTCCTGCATTACAGGGTTGACCCATTCTTGTATCTGGATCCCCATTTCCTGGGCAAGCACTAGGATGGTTGCAGTCTTTCCACAGCCAGGAGGCCCGGTGAGCAACAAAACAGAGCCACTCTGTAAGGACATGAGAGAAAAAGATTTTCACAAATAAAGTCTACGGTCATTTTTTATTTAAAAAAAAGTTAACAAAAAAGAAGAGACCTTTAGATCAATGCAAAGAGAAATGCAAGGAAACTTTTTTAATCTACAATCACGATGACTAAAGAGAATCATACAAACCTTTTTCTGCCCAACGTGAGCTCTCAGCCAGGTCTCAACCTCCTCAATCTTCTTCTTGTGTACAGCAAGGTCTGCCTGCAGAAATTAATACATCTTTCATAAGTCGCATTAATCATCAAATTTGCTGAAGAAAGTGTCAAATGCTATATTACTATACTTCCCACCAGCTTATAAAAAAAAAAGCCTTATTAAACCTTTAAAAAAAATATATATATATATATATATGACATATGGCTGCAATACTGTATATCTATCTGCCTTTACTATGTTTGCCTGCTGTTTTCCTCTTATCTCTCTTCTTATGTGCATTTAAAATGTCTCTACTTCAGACTATGCAAAATAGGCTATTCTCAGTTATATTGTAGAGAAATAGTTGTATATTATACCTTGACATGTTACCATCTAGTACTGCTTTTGAACTTATCTTTGTGATTTGTTAGACTTTAATAAGAAAATGTTTCTTCTTCCGTTTTTTGGTGGAGCCACCCTAACAAGCCCAACTAAAATTCAATGCTGGTTTCGTTGGGTCGCCTGTATTCTGGTCATGCTTTTTCCAACAGCTCCTTTGGGCAGAGATCCGTTGTATCTCCCACTGACTTCTCACTACTCTACAACCCAGACGTTTTTCTTGAGTTCCCATAATAATATTACAAAAGGTCTGTCCTCCCTCATCTGATCAATGCCACCAGGAGCTATATCCTGGACCTGAGAAGACAAATGCATGCCCTCACTGTATAAGTGGTTAGCCAAAGTCAATGAAATTAAAATATAAATATTTTTTTTTTCATTTTGGATAGAGCAAGGAAGGTTATAACCCATCAGCTTTTTTTTTCACCATCTGTGTCCCATTGCAGAGATTTCCAATCACTTCCTGTCCCATAGCCAAAAACGGGAAGTGAGAGAAAACCCCTACAAATTAAGGGAATTCCTTGGCAAACACCAGCTCACCAGAACCAGTGTCCCCATTGGAATATTTCCTCTCTATTGCTTTTCTGGGGACAACCCAAAATTTGGGGCTTTTACTTTGACTTACAATGATAAACAGCGCAAATAGAGAGGGTGAATCTCCCTAAAAACGGGAGCACAGGCAGCAATAAAAACCTGACAGGTATTCTAACCAAACTCTACTTTGTCTAACACTAAAAAAATAAATAAAAAAAAATTGCCTTTAGCTTTACTTTAAGCACACAGAAGAGTGAGTTGCCTCAAGTAGAGATACATGCGATAAGGCTTGGCGGACCTTGTTCTTAACCACTTCAGAGTATGAGGTTCTGGGGGTTTCTGATGGGCACACTGCAAAGCATGGGGATGGGTGCAAGATTTATGAGATGGATTGAAAATCTTTATAAGTACTTGCTCTTGCTCTCGCCCCTCCTGTATATAATCGCATTGGAGCAGTTGTTGGAAAACAATAAGGAAAAATATGGATATAGGAGGGGAAGACGAGGTACACAAAGTGGCCGCGTACGCGGACGACATACTTCTATATACATAACCAAGCCTAGGTTGTCATTACCAAATATCATAAAATAAAATAAAGACTACGGTGAGCTCACAAACTTTAAGATAAACCCTATTAAATTTAGGAATAGAGAAGAATGAGGCAATAGCATTACAACAGGAATTCCACCCCCCCCCCCCCCCAAAAAAAAGGGTATGAGGTTCTTGAATGCACTAGTTCTCTACACTGAGAGGCCTAATACACCTAAGAGGATGGAGCTGGGGGTACTGGAACAGGAGGGCACTACCTCTGCCACCCCCCCCCCTTTTTCTCTCTGGCATCCTTTTCAATTTTCTCCCCTCTCACCCCACATTATTTATCTCTTCCCCCTGACATATTTAAAAAAATGTATCCATGCATTGGTGGTTACATAATATCAGATACATCCTGTACCTGGTGGTCTGGACATTAGGGCTGGTTCACACTGCTGCGACCTGTCAGTGGACTTTGTCGTACCCCATGAATGGCAATGGAACTATTCTAATCTGTGAAACTTAAGTCGCTCTGACATTTTTCCTGCACTATTTAGGGGTGGCTTCAGAGCGACTTGCATTGCCTTCTGTTAAAGAAGTCATATGCAAGGTGCAATGAAGCTGCACCAGTGTGAACCAGCCCTTCATGGTTATTGAACTCAGGTCAGTCTTTTTGTATCTTAGCAACCATGTGGCTCTATGACTATATACAGGTACCACATTCTGAATTACATTGACAAATCTATGTTATTGCTGATGCTGTAACTTGTAAATGGAATGCTGATCATGCATGCGCCGATGTAAATGGCATTAGGGGTGATGGGACATATATGGGTTAATTTACTAAAACTGGAGAGTGCAAAATTTGGTACAGCTCTGCATGGTAGTCAATCAGCTTCTAACTGCAGCTTGTTCAATTACGCTTTGAGAAAAAACCTGGAAGCCGAAACATTTTGCACTCTCCAGTTTTAGTAAATCAACCCCAAAGTCTTTCTGCGGGCAATTAAGTGTTTTTTTTTTTTTTTTTTTGATTTTCACGTGCGCTTTAATTGAAATTCAGGAAATCAACATTGGAAGAGGAGTAGGATGCAGCTTGTCAGGTGACTGGGGACACACATTCTGGTATATGTACAGAGGATGGACCCAAATATAAATATGTTACCAAATTGGAAGGCTTATTACTACTGTAAACAATGATCTGTAAGAAAATAATGTTGGATAACACTTACCTGTAGTTTAGGTTTGTAGTTATCAATCCACGTCTCATTCTGAACCTGACTGGAGGATGGTTTAATTTGATCATTTGACTGATCTGAGGAAAAGGGGTTTGCTCTCTTTTTGCCCTGAGACTTGGTTTCTACAGAGTCATCTTTCTTCTTGGCCTCTCTTTTAGTTGCTTCAGATGTCTGAACTGAGACTCTACGTGAACTTCCAAAAAAGTTTTCAAATGATGGCTCTACCCAATCTGTGATCTGAAGAGAGAAATCCACACCACCTCATTATAACCTGCTTTCCACTGCAAATGAATCTCCACTTGTCATGTCTCCAGTGCACATGAAGAAGTCATCCTGGTATCTAACTGGTAAATTTGGACAACACTTTTGGCCTCTTTTCCTTCAAATGTTACATTTAAGTGGGTCTACCTGTCTGTTAGTAGAATGTCCAATGTTTTTTTTTTGTGAAAACTGAAAGGAATCAAAGACATAAAATGGTGTCTTTGATCATCTACAAGGAAATCTGTTGTAGCTGCTTTCAGCTTTCAATAAACTGCATTGATAATGTCAATTTATTACATACTATAAATTGTGTAACAAAATACTTTACAAATTAACCATATTCTGGTTGTCGGTCAAACGTTTTGTTTCTGTAGGTTACTTGCAATTAAATGTGGGATTTCCAATGAATGGTGGACCATTGTGCATGACCAGTTTCAGGTAAATCTAAACCCAAGATATACTTTAAGCAGCCCCCATATCTAAGAACTGGAAAGCTGCAACTGATGAAATTTTTGCTCTTGAGCTTACATATGTTTTAAGAGAATAAGCAAGGTACAATTGGAAAGCAAAGCTTGAATATGTAAAGAGAAAATATGGCTGCACACATAAAGAATTACAAACTACACACACACACACACACACACACACACACACAAATTTGCTAAATACAAAATGTGTTCAGTGTCTTAAGCTGGCCATACACTAGTAAAATTTGGTTTTAAAGAACATTTGTTCCATATCCTAATCATTATTTTGGTCAAATCAGCCTCGATTCACATATGGTGCGAATTCACAGCGAATTTGCTGACGATTCCGCAATGCATCAAAATTGCAACCAGTTTATGCAAGCCCATTGCAGAGTTATGTTAACACTGCAAAATTGGTTTGCAAAACGAGTGCCATTTGCAGAATCAGATTACATGGTGTGAACAATCATGGAATGAGATTCTGGTACAGACAAAAAAAAAGGTCCTGCACGAGTTTTTATGCGATTTGCGCCATGGATTTGTATGGTTTAAATAACACCCTAGAGACACTGCATGTAATTCGCACAGGAATGTGCTGCAATTCCTGTGCGAATTACATCCTGCGTCCCGCATCAGTGCGAACCCAAGCTCAATGTTGATTTTCAAAAGGAGCAGGATGAAAAAAAAAAAAATCTTAACTAAACTAATTGTGAACGGTGTATGTGTTTTTTTGGTATGCAAGTACATTTATTCCAAAGATGAATGTTAAAAGCAAACACAAATTCTGAAGTCGTTATGAACGACATTCTTCCAGTCATCAAATGTACAAAGAGTTTTCCTTCAAATCTTTGTGTGCAGATATGCTTGAAAATCTACTAGTGTATAACAAGCTGTACAGTTTGCTTTATTTCCAAGTAGCCACAGTCGAGAAGCCTGTCAGCAGCTGCAGATAAGTATCCTTGCTCTCTGTGTGGAAGCAGTGTTCTCTCATCAGAGGTCCAAAACCCCATTACTGAGTTAGGTCTATAGCTCTGTAATCAGCAAAACTCTTCCTCCCTACTAACTGAAGAGCTCCGGCTCTAAAGGGAAGAGACCACTGCTTCCACACAGAAAACAAGAGGCTTTACCACATAGGCTGTAGCTGGTTTCTAAAGAAAATAGGCTGTAGCTGGTTTCTAAAGAAAACAAACTGTAAGGCCGCGTACACACGATCAAACATATCTGCTGAAACTGGTCCGCAGACCAGTTCCAGAGGACATATCCGATCGTGTGTACGGGCTAGTAGACAGGTTTCCAGCAGACAAAAGTTTTAAAGCATGCTTTAAAACTTGTCTGCTGGAAAGGGGTCTGTCGAATATGTCCGCTGGTTAGTACGCTTAAACGGCGGACCGAAATCTCCTGCATGTGTCGAATGGATTCGACGCATGCATGGAAGTATTTTACTTCCTGGTTTGGTGACGTGGCGGCGTCAACGTCACCGCCACGTCACCGCGATGTCTGTCCGCGGGGATTTTGGTTTGATCGTGTGTACACACATCAAACCAAAACATCCCAGGAGACATGTCCGATGAAAACGGTCTGTCAGATCGTTTTTATCGGATATATCTCCTTGTGTGTACGGGGCCTAAGACTTTGCAAACCATTTGCTTTGATGCCCCTGGAATGTATTTATCCGATTAAAGTGAAAGTCCAATAGGGCTTTAGTACAAAATCATTAGGTTACTTACATTATGCAGACCACATTCACATGTATAAAGTACATTACCACTTCCCACCGTAAATACGCACATATGAGGCCTCACTGGACTGGGCTGTTTCCGAAGGGCTGCATATATGTGCATCTGTCTTTGTGCTGGGAGCATGCAGCACAGTGCACTCCCAGCACAGAGACTGGCTGTCCTTGGGACCCATACCAGCAGTCCGAACTTACCTGATTGCTAGAATAGCCTCTGATTGGCTCTCACAGTGATCAGTCACTGTGCAGCCCGCCCCTGTGTTTTCTTTCTCTATGACTGGAGTGAAAGATGCATTGTATCTTTCCCTTCTCTTGCAGGGACAAATAAATAAAACTGTGTGTAAAAAAAAATAATAATAAAAAAAATAATGTATATTTTTTTTATTTTTTTTATATACGGTATACACTGTATGTATATAAGGAACAAATAACTACATCAGTGGTTCTCAACCTTTTAGTGCTGCAACCCCTTAATAAAACTTCCCAAGTTGTGGGGACCCCTAACAGTAAAAAAAAAAAAATTGTAGTGTGGGTTGTCCGCACCCAAGGCAAGACAAGTAATTTGCACCCCTAACCCATGGATAGCGCTCCCCGAGTCCCCTCCACTCGTACAGTATTAAAACCTTATATGGTACATTTTAGGATGTACCACTCCTCTCTCTTTGTTCTCCTCTTTTTCCCCTTTTATCTCTCGCTATCCTAAATTCTTGTTCCCCCCCTAGCCCTCTCTTTAGCCATTTTTCTTGTTTTTTTCTCTTATTCTTTCTCTCCCTTTTTCCTTTCTTCCTCCCCCTCTTTTCCTCTCCCTTCCATGTATTCTCTATGTTTTTATTCCTTCTCTTACTCCTTGGTGGAGGGGGAATGGGATTAGTGGCAATGCTGGGGGGGGTTCTGATCAGCCAACTTAGGTGCTCTTGATCAAGGTCATCTGCTGATCTGAGAACTGTAGTGGGGACTTTTAATGGCAACTATAAATCGCAGGTAGTGTTACCCAGTGTGTCTCCGACTTTGTGGTATCTCGTAGCAGTGACACCTATGCTGAAATCAGGAGATAGGGTCTCCTCCAGCCCCTCCCACCTCATAATCCTCATCAGTCAGCGGACCTCTAGTCTCTGCCCCCAGCCATGCCGTGAACTGAATGGGCGGCTGCGAAGAGGCTGAGTGAACGGCCATGTGCTCCAGTAACAGCCCAGCTGGGTGGCCACCGGCTTCAGAGACAGCCCCGCTGAGCAGCCGCAAGAAGGCTGGGAGAGTGGTGAGGGCTTCAGGAACAGCCCAGGATTTGGTGACCCCTGCTGGCATATCATTATTTGACCCCCGAGGGGGTCCCGACACCAAGGTTGAAAACCACTGAACTAGATCTACTAGATATATTTTGGGCAGGGTTTTTTTTTTTACTTAGTACCAGTGTCAGTGTGTTTTAGGTTGGATAAAAAAAAGCAAAATGCACACAAATACACATATGTGATATCGCTGTGATAATCAGGAACAGGAGAATTGTTGTGGGTAGTTCTTTGGTGGTTATGGAAGTAGCAAGAAATATACAGCTACATTTGTTAAAAAAATAAAATATAAATGTTCTTTTACTATTTTGGGCCAGTTTCCCTTTGATAAAAAAAAAAAATTATAAAAATCTAATATCTCAGGAGATATCCATTACCATTTAACACCAAATGAAAGCCCAATCTGTCCTGAAAAAAACAAGGTATAATCCACCCGGATACACAAAGTAGTTTGTGGTGATATGTACGGTTGTAACGAACGCGTCAAAGTTGCAAAATTGTGTTCGGGCATTAACATTTGTTTTACCCTCTGTGACTAAGGTGTTAAAAAACAAAAAAAAAAAAAAAAACTTCTGTTAAAGAACACCACTGAATGTGTTAATAAAGGTAAGCCTGCATTCACACCAGAGCAGAACATATTCCTGGTGACTTTTAGACGTATTCTAGACGTTTTTGCATGTGTATCGAGCCTCAGTAGTTTGTTTCCTGGGCTGGAGGAGAGGAATTCTTCAGACATAAAAACATGTGCTAAAATCTGTGTAGCAGGCATTCCCATTGAAGTCTATAGAGCCAAAAATGACTGACAAAGCTGGACTGAGTGTATGAACAAAGACACTTCAAAAGAATGGGATTCTGTGTAGTCAGGCGTAGGGAAGCGAGCAGAAGAATTCGGTGTG
Source organism: Rana kukunoris (assembly GCA_029574335.1). Classification (NCBI taxonomy): domain Eukaryota; kingdom Metazoa; phylum Chordata; class Amphibia; order Anura; family Ranidae; genus Rana; species Rana kukunoris. The sequence continues at coordinate 110,129,344 of CM056049.1, read as the reverse complement.
AAAGGGGGCTAAAGCAATATTTATGATAAAGAAACATTTTTATTTCATCCACATTACCTTAGCAGAAGTTACTTTTCTTCTGCAAGATGTCTTTGACATTATAAAGTTGTAGAATTCCCATCAGATCAGCACTGCATCCCGTATACCAGAGGCTTTTCTGCACCAAAGACAAAAAAATGCTTCATTATAAATCAAATAAAAAACAACAATTCGGTTTACTTTTAGCTGCTAAACAAAGAATAAAAGCAAACCATATCCATGTGCCCTCCGGAAGAATTGAACCTCTTCATCAGGGCATTTTTTGCCATTCAGCACTGCGCTACTTTAACTGACAATTTAACACTCATGGAACACTGTACCCAAATTAAATTTATAATTTTTTCACACGGAATAGAGATTTCTTTTGGCGGTTTTATTATTTAAATGAAAAAATACCAAAAAGTTGGAAAAATAAATAAAATGTACATTTCTGCTATAAAACATACCCAGTAAACAATTATAATAAAAAAAATCGAATTTCTTATTGAATTTATGCAAAAAATGTATTCTGCTACATGTGTTTGGTAAAAAACAAACCAAAAAACAATAAGTGTATATCATCTGGTTTGTGTGAAAGTTAAAGCGTCTGGTGTAGATATTAGATTTTTTTTTTATTTTTTTATTTTTTTAATACTATTAAAAGGGGTTGTAAAGGAAAAAATTATATTTTTTTAAAAAACCAACCAGTTTATACTTACCTCCACTGTGCAGTCGTGCACCGACTGTATCACTCGCCCCCCCCCCCCCCCCCCCGGCGCACCGCGTCATTGGTTGTGATTGACAGCAGCGCGAGCCAATGGCTGTGCTGCTTTAATCGACCAATGAATGAGCCGGGAAGCCGGCCAAGATGCCAGCTCGTTCACGGTGCGGGACTTTCGAGAGGTCAAGTAAATGGGGGGGGGGGGGGGCTGGGGAGGCAGGTATTGTCGGAAGTTTTTTCACCTTACAACCCCTTTAAAAGGTGGTGATTAGTGACTTATAGTGGGACTGTGATAGTGTGGTGAGCTAGCCGACGCTGGCTGGGGGCATACACTAACTCACATCAATACAGTGATCAGTGCTACTATCACTGTCACTGTACGAACGACATGGGCTAGGAAGGAGTTAACATCTAGGGGTGATCAAGGGGTTAAATGTGTGCCTAGCTATGTGTGTTATGTGCTGCTTCTACTAAACAATCTTGCTGTTTATTTCCCTGCTTTGTATGGAATAAAATAAAATAAATCCCTTCCGTGAATGACTGGGCTGATCAGCGAGTGCCAGCGACCAATCATTAGCCGGGACCCACTGATTGGCTTGTGCTGTAACTAACCACAGCACAGCCAGGGTGGAAGCCCTGATCGTGTATCACAGGCATGTCCAAAGTCCAGCCCGCGGGCCAAATGCGGCCCCCCTGTTAATATATGGCCCCCCCAGGGATTTGGATTTGTATATATATAGTTTGTGGCCCCCAGATGTATACCGTATTTATCGGCGCTGCCTTGGACGGGACAGGACAAGTGCCGTCAAATTACATGAAGAGAATCTCCTGTTTACTCAGCAGCGTCTGTATTGGAAGTCCTGTCTCCTGGGATGCCATTGGACGTCTGTTCTGGAGGCGGGACTTTGTATCAAAGAGGCCAGAGTAAACAAGAGATTCTCCTGTTTATAATTTGTCGGCACTCGTCCCGTCCCCCCTTCCTCTGCCCTCTGAGGCTGCAGATGGGCATTGATCAGGCTGCACTGATAGCAATGATAAAAGGATTTTTAATAAACAGCTTACCTGTAAAATCCTTTTCTTCATGCACTTTACGGGACACAGAGCGCATAGCCATTACACATGGGTTATATGGGTACCTTCAGGTGATGGACACTGGTGTAATCAATTTCACAGGAAGTTTCCTCCCTATATAACCCCCTCCCACTGGGAGTGCTTCAGTTTTGTAGCAAGCAATTCCTCAGAGGTTACCCAATGTTCCCCAAAAGAGGGGTGGGAGCTCTGTGTCCCGTGATGTACTTCAAGAAAAGGATTTTACAGGTAAGCTGTTTATTAAAAATCCTTTTTTCTTTATCGTACATCACGGGACACAGAGCGCATAGCCATTACATATGGGATGTCCTAAAGCAATGCTCTATGAAGGGAGGGAGACCGTAAGGCCAAGAATAGCCAAAAAAATTATCAGGAAGTAAAGTAGCTCCACCAACAGAAAAAAGGGGGCGTGAACCGGGCCAGAGGATTCTATACTGCTGCCCGTAGGACCGCCTGCCCAAATGCTGCGTCCGTACCCTTTACGACGTCCAGCTTATAAAATTTAGTAAACGTATGTACGGAAGACCAGGTTGCCGCCTTGCAAACCTGTGCCATAGAGATCTGATGGTGTGCCGCCCAGGAGGCACTCATGGCCCTCGTAGAATGGGCTTTAACTGATAAGGGAGGTGGAACGCGCTTCAGACCATAGGCCTGAAAAATCAGCTGCTTAATCCACCTAGCCAAGGAAGACTTGGCAGCCGGCTGACCCTTCTTGGGGCCATCCGAAAGAACAAAAAGCACATCTGTTTTCCGAATCTTCTCTGTAGCCTTGAGATAGACCCTCATGGCTCGAACCACGTCCAAAGTATGAAGCAGTCTTTCCTCTCTGGACTGGGGAGTAGGAAAGAAGGATGGTAGGACTAGGTCCTGATTCAAGTGGAAACTGGATATGACCTTAGGAAGGAAAGAAGGTTGAGGACGCAGAACCACTCTGTCCTTATGCAGAATAAGGTATGGCTCCCTGCATGACAAGGCTGCCAGCTCGGAAACCCTTCTGGCCGAAGCCATAGCCACCAAGAAAACCAACTTTCGGGTTAGTAGCACAAGAGGGATTTCTGTCAGAGGTTCAAACGGCTGTCTTTTTAAAGCTGACAAGACCAGATTTAAATTCCAGGGGCAGAGGGGAGCTCTAATAGGGGGATTCACATGCAAGACCCCCTGCAAGAAGGTTTTCATAAGCGAATGGGTGGCCAAGGGTCTTTGAAACCATATCGATAAAGCCGACACCTGCCCCTTTAGAGTACTAAGAGCCAACCCTTTGTCAACGCCAACCTGGAGGAATCGCAAGATCCTGTCAATAAAAAACTTTTGAGGGTGCCATTTTTGAGACTCGCACCACTCCACATAGGTCCTCCAGACTCTAATAAATATTTCTAGAGACTGGTTTCCTAGCCTGAATCAACGTAGATATGACCTGAGCTGAGAAGCCTCTGCCCTTAAGAATTAGGGATTCAGCCACCAAGCCGTCAAATTTAGCTGCTGTGAAGCAGGGTGGCAGATTCGGCCCTGAGACAGCAGATCTGGGCGCAGGGGGAGCGGCCACGGCGCTCCTACTGACATCCTCACGATGAGTGCGTACCAAGCCCTCCTGGGCCAGGCTGGGGCCACCAGGATCACAGGCCTGCGCTCCACCCTGATCCTCCGTAGAAGGCGGGGAATCATCTGCAGTGGAGGGAACGCATACAGGAGAGAAAACTGGTGCCAGGGGCAAACCAACGCATCGGTCCCGTAGGCCGAGGGATCCCTGGCTCGGGATATGAATTTGTCCAACTTTTTGTTGGATCTCGTTGCCATAATGTCCACATCTGGAACTCCGAATCTTTGGCAAATCTCTTGGAATACCTGGGGGTGAAGAGACCACTCCCCCGGGAGCAACTGTTGACTCAAAAAATCTGCTTGAGAATTGTCTATCCCTGGGATGAACACCGCCGAGATGCAGGGTACATGGGCTTCGGCCCATGAGAAAATCAGGTTTACTCCCCTTTGGGCCGCTAGGCTCCTCGTGCCCCCCTGGTGGTTTATGTATGCCACCGCAGTGGCATTGTCGGACTGTATCCTTACTGGCAGACCCTGAAGGGGAAGAGTCCAGGCGACCAGGGCCAGCCGAGCAGCTCTGATCTCTAGGATATTGATGGGAAGCAGTCTTTCTGCCTCCGACCACTGCCCTTGCTGGGTCTGTCCTTCTAGAACTGCCCCCCAACCTGACAGGCTGGCATCCGTGGCTACTATCTTCCACGTGATGGGGCAAAAGGATTTCCCCTTTGACAAATTTTGAGGGACCAGCCACCAGAACAGGCTGCGCCGGACTCCTGGGGAGAGCACTAACGGACGATCTAACGCCTGGATGGACTTGTTCCAAGCAGAGAGAATGGCTGCCTGGAGATATCTGGCATGGATCTGGGCGTAGGGCACTGCCTCGAAGGCGGCCACCATCTTCCACAGCAGTCGCATACATAGGCGAATAGTCGGCCTCTTCTTGGTTCACAATCCACCCGAATTCCTCTATGTCCCGAACTGTGCGAACTACTGCATGATTGAGGTTGGAAGCTGATCTGTCGATAACCAGAAGATCGTCCAGGTATGCCAGGACCAAAATGCCTTCTGTCCTTAGGACGGCTAGCACCGGGGCTAACACCTTTGTGAATACCCGCGGAGCTGTTGCCAACCCGAAAGGGAGGGCTACGAACTGGTAATGACGGTGATCTATCATAAAACGAAGAAACTTGTGATGTGCCGGGTAGATCGGCACGTGCAGATACGCATCCTTTATGTCTATAGATGCTAGAAAAGTCGTCTTGATGTAGGCTGGCTGCCACCGAACGTATGGACTCCATACGAAAGGTCTGAAAGCGATTTAGGCCTAAATTGGGCCACAGTGATACTTGCAAGAGTATATATACCCATACACACATACAAACGCATAGAAGTGGGCATGTGCTGAAAGGTCAGGGTCACCCCTCCCCCACAGGGGGAGGGGTTCACATTGGGCACACCCCCCATTTGCCCCAAACTACCCACACCTCCCGTGCTGGCAAACCCACCTGTAGCAGTGTATCCAGTAGTCTCCGAAAGTATTACTGTGAGGGACCACTACAGACCACCAAGCTCTGAAGAAAGGGGTACGCCCCCGAAACGCGTCAGCCCTAAAAACATCGATTGTAGACTCAAGTGACTACCATAGTCTGCTGGTGTTGTTGTGTCCTGTTGCTGCGCTGTCTTTCAAGGCTCATTTTTAAACTCAAATTGTGAGTATAATGATTGATTTTAATATTTTAATAAAAGTTACCCAAACGGTATCACACTAGGTCGGTGCGCCCTCCGTTCTTTTTCCTTCTTCTCCTGGATGATAAAATCAGCAGAGCTTCCCCTCAGATTTGCAGCGACAGCACTTCCAAGTGCACTTTGCACTTATAGTTTCCACTTGTAGTGCAAATTGTTTTTGCCTTTAGTAAATAACCCCCATTATGTATCTCACAGCAAGGAGTTTTAAGGCAGCCATTGTTTTGGTCCCACTTGGGGGTTAAAAGGCATGGAAACTACAAAAGACAACGGGGGTGCTCTAAGATTATTAACAACTTGACATCCAGAAGATTTACCGCCCTTCATGACCAGGCCATTTTTTGCAATGCATCACATTTACAGTTGCACGACGCTGTACACAAATGAAATGCATATCATTTCCCCCACAAATAGAGCTTCATTTTGGTGGTATTTGATCACCTCTGTTTTTTTCTTTTTTGCACTGCAAAAAAAAAAAGGATCGTTTTATTTTCTGCTATAAAATGTACCCAATAAAAAAATAAAAAATGTCTTCATTCATTTAGACCAACATATATTCTTCTACATATTTTTGGTAAAAAAAAAATCTCAATAAGTGTTTATTGATTGGTTTGCGCAAAAGTTATAGTGTCTACAGACTTTGGGCTATACACTGGAATTTATATTTTTTATAGTAGTAATGGCGGCGATCAGCGACTTTTACTGGGACTGTGATATTGCGGCGTACAATCTGACACTAAGCATAGGCTTCAACTATTACGACCTGAAAGTCACATGACTTTGCTGCGACTTGAAGCAATGCCTGTGAATTTTTGAGGTCTATGGATCTCAAGTCACATCAAAGTCCGACCAAATTAGTGCAGGGACAGATAGGAACGGTACTGATTGGAAATCACGGGGTGCGACTTGTCTTGTGACTTTTCAGTCCCAAGTTACAGGACAAGTTGCACAAGTGGAAACAGAGCCTAACTGACACTTCTGGTACTTTGTGGGAACTACAGTGATCAAAAAATAAGCACTGTCACTGTACTATTAAACTGTCTGGGAAGTGGTTAAAAATCAAGGGCAATCAAAGTGTTAAATGTGTGCCTAGCCAGTGTTTATGTGTACACAGTGTGGTGATTTTACTAAGGGATTTGATGGATTTTACTCCCCGCATTGTACAAAAAGAAAATACATCACGTCCCCGCTGTCAGAACAGAGTTCTGCCTTGTTTACATAGGAAGAGCTCTGTCCTGTCTCTACTCGCTGATCAGCAGGTGCTGGCAGTCATCCATTGGCTGGTACCCTCTGATTGGCTTGTGCGGTGTCTAATCATGCCCCCTACCTGAAAGTGCTGGATCCCATATATTAGGCATGTGATCCAGCGCATGAGAGCCGCCGTACATCGATGTGCTGCGGTCAGCAATCGGTTAAAATAGAACTAAAAGCAGGGTTCGAAAACCCCTGGGCGCCAGGTCGCAATTGCGACTAGAATTAGCGACCTGGCACAGCACAGCTGGGGTATCCTGTGTCTCTGTGCGCCCCCACCTCCCCCGCCACGTGATCACGTCGGGCCGAGCCAGCCGGTAATTGAGGTCACGGCTTTGCGGCCTTCTGCAGGCCTATGCTTTCTTCTGTGATCTGGCGCCATCTTGTGGTGGCCGTTGGTATGACATACAACCAGCAAAGCTAATGGAGCTTCCCCTGTCTGTTTTCACTGCCATCTCCCTTCCCTCTAATTAGAACCCCCAAACATTTGTTTATATATATATATATATATATTTTTTTTTTTATTTTTTTTCTAACACCCTAGAGAATAAAATGGCGGTCATTGTAATACTTTCTGTCACACCGTATTTGCGCAGCGGTTTTACAAGCGCACTTTTTTGGGAAAAAAATACACTTGTTTTAATTAAAAAATAAGACACCAGTAAAGTTAGCCCAATTTTTTTTTATATTGTAAAAGATAATGTTACGCCGAGTAAATTGATACCCAACATGTCACTCTTCAAAATTGCGTCCGCTTGTGGAATGGCGACAAACGTTTTACCCTTTAAAATCTCCATGTTTAAAAAATTCTACAGGTTGCATGTTTTGAGTTACAGAGGTTTGAACACCGCTTTCACGTATGCGTTGGCTTCTGCGCGTGAGCTCGGCGGGAGGGGGCGCGTTCCTGGCTCCTAACTTTTATAGCTGGCTCCTAGATTCCAAGCAAATTTGTCAAGCCCTGTGTATAGAGTAAGGGGGGGAGGGTTATATCCCCAATCAGGTTTTCATTTGCCATCTGTGTCCCACTGCGGTGAGTTCCCTTCATTTCCTGTCCCATAGACAAACAGGAAGTGGGAGGAATTCCTTGGGCACCCCCAATTCACCAGAACTAGTGTCCCCATTGGATGAATTCCCCCCTTATTACTTTTCTAGGGACAACCCAATGTGGGATTTTCTTTTACTTTCGATGATAATGGTAAACAGGACAAATAGAGAGGGGGAAATCCCCTTAATGGGGACACAGACAGTAATAAAAACTGACAGGGGGGTCTAATCCCTCTCCACTTTATACACAACTACAAAAAAAGTTTTGCCTTTAGTTATACTTTAATATAGAGAAGCTCTTAAAGGCTAATTCGTTTGGGTCAGCTTGGCTCTCATGAACTAGTGAAAGGGACATTAAAGGGGGACCCCAGCCTAGGCGGCCATTATTGCGGAGATTTGGTTCCATATGACATAGATGGAGGGACACTTTCGGAGGAATTCCAGGAAACAAGTGAGAGCCATGAATGTGCTGAGAACACGGAGGGGTGTCACAGGAAGTGATGGACATCCAATATGTTGTCACCAGAAGAAAAGCTGAGGGGAAATCACCCAATGGGGACAATTGTGCTTCCCTGACAATGCAGAGGTTTCCTCTCACTTCCTGTTACTTCTCCAGGCCCGGAAGTGAAGGGAAGAGAAATCTCTCCTGCACAAGAAGGACAGATATAAAACCCCTGACAGGGGTGATAACAGCTCCCCATACACCTTGCTATCTAAACTGCTGGGATATGTAGTTCCTCACAGGAGACCTGAGTGATCCGGGTCATTGGAGTGCGGAGCACCGGAGGAAGTGTAACATGTCGGGGAACTTACCGTGCTGTAGCCGTAGAAAGCGGCTCCGCGAACACTTTAACGGACAGTTTTCTCTGACTGACGGGCGCCTGACAACCTCGTCACCGTCCCCTCGTGTGACGCAGCCGGCAAGTTAAAAGTCGCCACTACAGAACGGCCTGTGGAGGAGGGTGCCGCCATCTTTGATTTGGGCAAAGCTGGAAAAATACATGAAGTCATTAACTGGGAAATAGTTTGTTTAATGTTGTCTGAATTGTCTGGGGGTGATGTATATACGATTATTGCAGGGAATTTTTTCAATTCGCTGGAGACCTACAAGGTAGAACTTGAAAATGTAATACGATTGGTCATGGAAAGTGAGGTCACGTCTTTGCTCCTCCCCTTCCTCGTGATTGTGCTGAGAGCGACCGGGAACAACACGTGTTCGGGGAGATCTGAGAGAGGAGACATCATGAAGAGCCCTAATATACTGCTGACTGGTCAGTGAGACCCCCTGTACGCCAACACTCTGCCCACTGACACCCTCTGTACCCCAACACCCTGATGACTTCTGACACCGCGTGTATCCGAACACCCTGCCCACAGGTGGCTGACACATGCCTGTACCCCAACATCCACCTAACACCCCCTGTACGCCGACATCCTGCCCAGTGCCCACAGGTGGCTGCTGGCACCCCTTGTACAATGACACCCTGCCCACAGATGGCTGCTGGCACCCCCTGTGCCCTGACACCCTGCCCTCAGGTGGCTGCTGGCACGCCCTGCCCACAGGTGGCTGCTGGCACCCCGTGTGCCCTGACACCCTGCCCACAGGTGGCTGCTGGCACCCCGTGTGCCCTGACACCCTGCCCACAGGTGGCTGCTGGCACCCCCTGTGCCCTGACACCCTGCCCTCAGGTGGCTGCTGGCACGCCCTGCCCACAGGTGGCTGCTGGCACCCCCTGTGCCCTGACACCCTGCCCACAGGTGGCTGCTGGCACCCCCTGTGCCCTGACACCCTGCCCACAGGTGGCTGCTGGCACCCCGTGTGCCCTGACACCCTGCCTGCAGGTGGCTACCGATACCCCCTGTACTTCAACACCTTGGTGACTGCTGACACCCCCTGTATTCCAACACTGCCTACAGGTGGCTGTCGCCTCCTGTACCCTGACAACAAGTGACCCCCCTCTGCCAGCATCTTGCTCATATGTCTCTGTACCCTAAAAGCCATGATGGCAAATATGTAATGTAACGTAACTAAGGCTACTTTCACACTGAGACTCTTTACAGGCCCCATACCGCTAAATATTGCGCCTTTAAATCGCCTCTCCTGTCACTCCAGTGTGAAAGCCACGGTGCTCTCACACTGGAGCGGTGCTTTTGCCGGATGTTAAAAAAAAAAGTCCTGCAAGCAGCATCTTGGTGGCACTTTAGGAGCGAGGTTTACACTGTTCCTAAAGCGCCTCTGCCCATTGAAATCAATGGGCAGCGCTGCCAAAGTGCTTTGCGGGCGCTAATAACCCTTTATTTCGGTCGCCAGCGGGGGTTAAAATTGCCTCAAACTACAGTAAAGTGCTGCTAAAACTAGTGGTGCTTTACCACCGGCGCTCTCGCCGCCCCAGTGTGAAAGTGCCCTTAGTGTTACATTGATGATACCTTGTTGGATTCCGGCATTCTGCTCACAAGTGACAGAATATTACATCCTGCAAATGGACATTCAGCCTCTTCTACTGAGCACAGCATTCCAAAGACTGTTTAGTAATAACCGCAGTTCATGTGCCACCATAAGCCTGGCATACTGCTAATATACATGATTGCCAGGTGATTCATTCATAATGTATCTCCACATGCCAACAGGGAACATGGGACTGTCCCAAATACAACAATTTGATTTGCTATCCATCCAATGTCCGCCTGCATGCATTTGTGTGACGTTTATATTGCTAATTGTCATTAATTTGCAGGGACCCCTGGTGTTGGGAAGACGACTCTTGGCAAAGAGCTTGCAGAGAGATGTAGTCTGGTCTATGTAAATGTGGGAGATTTGGCTAAAGAAGGTAAGAACTTGCATCATCCATCTATTAATTTTCTTTTCTGAATCCACCAAGCAGCTACATATAAAGTTGTTCCCTTTGAGCAACAAAAAACCTTAAAGCGTAGTCCTAGCCGAAATGATACATTTTAAATAAAAATACCCCTATAATGTACAAGCTTAAAGTAAAGTTATGCTGGCCATACACTCTACGAAAAATCGTCTGAACGAACTTTCGAAAAACGAAAGTTCTTTCGTGAGTGCAAACGATAGTGCTATCATGTAATGGGCGATAAATCGTTCAGTGGACATAAAAAAAAAAAATGGTTCGTTTTTTTTACATATACCTAGTGCTAAAAGTTTGGACGGGAAACACATTAACCTTCCGATTTATCGTTCGTTCGGCAGAAAATTTCCAAACTTGTCCTTCGTTTTTTCGGCTCAAAAACGTCCAAACGATTTTCAATTTTGTGCCCATTAACTGGCCGAAAAACGAAAGATCTTTCTTTACGACCGATTTTCGGACCAATTTTTGTATAGTGTATGGCCAGCATTAGTCTGTAAACTTAGGTCCAGTTTGTTTGTTTATAGCAGTAGTTTGTTATTTTATAAACTTACAGCAGGGCATGGCCATCTGAAGCCAGACCGTATTTCTTCCTGGATCTCATCCTTGCAGATCTCGCACATGCTCAGTGCAGCCAGCGCAAGCAGTGTAATAAGGTTCAGGCCAGGTTTCCATAGGAACGGCAGTGTCAGAGCAAGTTGCCACCACTTCCCAGGAGGCATTGCAAACAGGAAATGATGTGATGGGCCACGGCCAGGGAGGAGGGAGTTAAAAATGAATACAGCAGATATACAGTAGGTGCTGGAAAAACAAAATTCCAATTAGTTTACAGTGCACAGTTTAATGAGGGATGCTAAGTTGTAAAAGTGGGTGGAACTCCAGTTTAAGTAATGGAACATCTGAAATATATTGCATGTATTTGCATACAGGTGGAAATGTGAGTCTGAAGAGCTGTATGTTATGAGGGGTGCTGATAAGTATTGAGCCTTACCCAGAAATAAAAGTTGGGAAGCTGTAATTGCCACACTATTCTACATATTCCCCCAGAAAGTCAATGCACTTCCGTCACCTGTCCCGCAGATTTTTAAGTCACTGCAAATACAATTCTTCAGACTGCTGGTGTAACATCTCATTTGCAGCATTAGTTGCCTCTGTAACACTCCCAAAGGAGCGTCACTTGGAAGCCTAAGGAGGTCAGTTTTGCCATTGTTTCACCTGCAGTGTGTGACAAGGTGTTGTCATGCAACAGAATGAGACCTTTGGAGATCTTTCCTTAGCATTTTTTTTTGATATTTTGCCTCAACTTTGTCAATAAAGCACAGTAATATGTTGCATTGATGGTTGAACCCTTTTGGAGGTAGTCCACTAGCAGAACTCCCTTCTTATCCAGAGATCTTCCAAGGCATCAGAGGGAAGGCTGCCAAGAGGCCTACAGCAACATTAAATAAGCTGCAGGAATATCTGGCAAGTACTGGCTGTGTGGTACACGTGACAACAATCTCCCGTATTCTTCATATGCTTTTGTTATGCTCTGATAACACCAAGTTGAACTTTTTGGCCAGAATTCCAAAAGATATGTTTGGCGCAAGTACAACACTGCACATCACCAAAAGCACACAATACCCTCTGTGAAACATGGTGATAGCAGCATAATGCTCAGTTTTTTCTTTAGCTGGAACAGGGGCCTTGGTCAAGGTAGAGGGAATTATGAACAGTTCCAAATACCAGTCAATATTGGCACAAAACCTTTAAGCTTCTGCTAGAAAGCTGAGCATGATGAGGAACTTCATCTTCCAGCATGAGGAACTTCATCTTTTAGCATGATGAGGACACAAAGCATACATCCAAATCAACAAAGGAATGGCTTTACCAGAACAAAATTAAAGTTTTGGCATGGCACAGCCAGAGCCCAGACCTGAATCCAATTGAAAATCTGTGGGGGGGTCTGATAAGGACTGTGGACAGTTTATTTGCAATCTGAAGCCCCGTACACACGTCCGAGAACCTCGGCAGAATCCAGCGAGAAGCTCGCTGGGAGACATATTCTGCCGAGGTTCTCGATCGTGTGTACACTTCCGACAAGCGTCCCGTCGGGAAGCTCGTCGAGCCAAAAAAGAGAGCACGCTCTTTTTCCTCGTTGTTCAATGAGGACTTTGGCTCGACGAGCTTTTTCGACCGCTCATCGGGCGGAACAATGGGTTTAGCCCGACGAGGTTCTCGGTCGCGTGTACGCGGCCTGACAGATTTGGAGTGTTTTTTGCAAAGTCGGCAAATATTGCCAAGTCAAGATGTGTCCTGCTAATAGACCCAAAAAGACTGTGTGCTGTAATAAAATCAAAAGTTGATTCAAAAGTATTAGTGTGCACACTTATGCAACCATATTATTTTATTTTTAAATTTTTACTTCCCTCCGCCTAAAAGATTTCAGTTTGTTGTTCGGCAGTCGTACAGTTTATAGGTCACATTAAGGGTGGAAAAAGTTCTGAAATTATTTAACTTTGTCTCATTTTTTTACATCACATAAACCTGACATTTTAACGGGTGTGTAGACTTTTTTTATATCCACTGTAGATGCTGGTGTATGTAGGGTGATGGGTACGAGTAGAGCTGTATGTTGGATTCTGGTGTATGCAGGGACATGGGTACGGGTAGAGCTGCATGATGCTTGATACTAGTGTATGCAGGGTATAGGCATAAGTTTAGCTGCGTGGTGTTAGATGCTGGTTTGGTTACACTTGCTTTTTTTTATTCTTCTTTCACTTTCCTGTAACAGGCTATGGCGCATCCAGGATGACCTGGGCTCAGAGAAAGTGGGTTGAATGATGCTGGCCATTTGACTGAGAACGTCATCTAGTTTTAAAAAAAACACTTTGTCTGTTTTTTTTTTTTGTTTAACAGTCTGCAAAGTTGGTTAGAACTCATTCAGAAGTCTATTCTAAATTTTCACAGCTTTTACTGTAAGGCTGCATTCACACCTTAGCGTAGGCGATTTTGTATCGCGATTTGCGGCGACAAAACGCATTGTTTTTAACCCCGGTTTTTGTACAGGTCATTGTCGGCTATGCCGAAGCCGCCCGATACGTGCGTCGAAAAAAGGGTCCAGGACTTGTTTGAAATTCGGCGTTCGTGTTCTTTCGACGTACGGCGTTCTGCGTTAGGAGATGTGAACCATCTCCATAGACAATAATGTTATTTCGACCCTCCAGCGTATTGTAGCGTCGCACTTCAGGCGACAAAACGCCTAGGTGTGAATGGAGCCTAAAGAAGTCTAATAGTGTGATTTTTTTTTTTTTTTTTTTTCCTACTCCATCTGAAGTGTAGGCGAGGAGCTGGAAACATCTCGGCTGCCTTGTCAGATGATACTTAAAGAATTTTTATAGTCTTTACATACTTAATTTTTTTATTTTCTCTCCCTTTTTTATAACATCGACATTGTAATATAAGCTTACTTGATCTCTTTTCATGCTGTGAGTTCTGCCTATTTGCTGGCCATCGCTTTCCACAACTTCCTTGATTCCCTGCATGTGTGTGTGTATCTGGACCAGCACTCTGGTCATTGCCAAACATCCCTCATTTTAATAAGAATACAACTAGGAATTGAGACCGGGACTTTTTACAAACTACAGTTATACATTTTACAAAAATAATTTCTCATTACAGATTGCATAAAATTTTACTCATGAAACTGCCTTGACTTGAAGCTGGTTTACAGCTTTAGTTTAATTTTGTAAATGGCTTGATCGGGCCAAGCTGGCCCACATTAACTATTTTTCTCACTAACATGTGCACATACAAAGATTCCTCTGGTTAGCAGAGTCGGAGATTGTAACATCATCAGCCCACCTCTGACTCACTGGAAGCTTTGTATTGACTGGTAGAATACAAAGCTACCTGTGAATGTCTGAGAGCTGAGCAGACAAACTGACGCTGTTTTTTCTTTTGGGTATGAGACAGGAAGGTCTCGTCTTACACCCAGAACATAGTGCTATATACAAGGGGTGTTTGAAAATAATAGTTTAAAGCGTTTGTAAAGGAAAAAAATGTTTACCTTTTTAAAATAACAAACATGTCATACTTGCCTCCACTGTGCAGTTCGTTTTGCACAGTGTGGCCCCGATCCATGCCTTCTGGGGTCCCTCGGTGGCTGTCTCTGGTCCTCCCCGCAATTACTCACCACAGTCATGCGAGAGCTCGCATGGTGGTCAGTAATTGCGGGCGTGCTCCCGTGATACAGCGAACGGCCATAGCCGCTCACTGTATCACTCGGCCCTGCCCCTTGGCGCGCTGCATCACTGGATGTGATTGACAGCAGCACCAGCCAATGGCTGCGCTGCTCTCAATCCATCCGCTCTAGCCAATCAGCGGCCAGGCTGAGCGGCAAAGAGGGTATCGGGGCTGAGCGGCGAAGGGGATATCGGGACCGCGCATGACTTTCGAGGGGTCAGGTAGTTATAACGGGGACTCGGGAGGGGGGCAGCAGCATTCAATGTTTTTTCACCTTAATGCATAGATTGCATTAAGGGGGAAAACATATTTTTTTTTACAACTCCTTTAATCGTTCCATCGATTCAGCCTTAAATGATTCTGCATCAATATGGAGAACGGCTGAATTGCAATTGCACCAATGAGGTCACCTCAACGTACCTCTGTCGGAGTCCTCTTTTCCGATATTACAGCGCATCCAACTCTGCATTGATGGGGCACAGTGAGGCTGCTATTGATGGGGCACTGGTGAGGTTGCATTTGATGGGCACAGTGAGGCTGTGCACATGTTAGTGAGGGAAATGGCTCATTTGTGCCAGCTTGACCCAAAGGAATTATTTAGACTGAAACCAGAGATCAGCTTTGCATTCATATACATTTTATTCATCATAAATAACATGAGCTACTACCACCAGTCCAGAAATGGTAATATTTGTGGATAATATATATATATAAATATATATTGCACATTTGTGTGCCATTAATTTTTAATGGCACCCCAAACTCCCTAAATAAGCAGACATTTTGTCACCCAGAAAATGTGTAGTTTAAAAACACACCAAAGACACCTCCAAAAAGCGGTACAGGAGCTATTTTGGCACATTTTTGAAGCGGAGGACAGCCCATTCAAGTAAAGGGTGCTGATCCAAAAACACACAAAATTGTGCAGAAAATGTGGCGCTAGATGTGAACAGCCTTTTTAAAAGAACACAACCACACATAAGTTGCTTGGTATTTATGGACGTGGGGTGTAATGTAAGTAAGATTTGTATTGAAGAATTTGGGAGCAGAGACATGAAAACTGTGATGATAATCATGTGCGTTTTTGTCATAGGCAATTTGTATGAAGGTTATGACGAAGAATATGACTGTCCTATTCTTGATGAAGACAGAGTAAGTTCTGTGTTCTATTTTTTTATTTATTCATGTTTGATAGTCAGTACTATAATAATTCCAGCGTGAACCTAATCTGGAAAATGTGTTCTAAATAATATGATACAATAAATTATCATTAGCAGAGGTTAACTTGTGTGAATATGTTAGTAAGGGGTAATGTACACGAGACTTTTCTAAAACTTTTCCTGAAAGATTTTACTTGACAGAGATGGTAACCGACGTTTACAAAAAAAATCTGTTTAGCTGCGTTTGCAATTAGAACGCATTTTTTTTTTTTTTAAATAGGTAAAAATGCCTGTAAATGAAACGCAGCTAAATGTGAGTTAGGCCCCTTTCACATTTATACGACTTGTCTCATGATTTTGTACTGTGAAATCGTATGACAAGTCATTCTCCATGATTTTCAATGAACACCATTTATACTGGGACGACTTTAAGTAGTGCTGACTTCAAAGTAGTCCCTGCACTACTTTGGTCCAATTTTGATGCCACTTACACAGGCATTCATTGAAATCGTGGCAAAATCGTGCGACTTTGAAGTCGTATAAATGTGAAAGAGGCCTTAATGCGTTTACAAGCTGTTGCAGGCATTTGGCAAATGCCTCTGAACATCTGTCCTGAATGTATTTTTTTGCTTTCCAAAGAAAGCTTCTAAACTCAACTGCCTAGAAACGACTATAAACGACCCTGTGTACATGTACTAATAAGATAACACTCTTGTTCAGGGGCACCTGGAAAAAAAAATACCCAACTACTCCTAAACATCCGTTTACCAGCAGCACTGTACATGAAGCTTAAATTCTGAGCTATATAGCAGTTAGTAGCTCAAAATTTATGCACATTTTATTTTGTATACAACTGACCTGAGCACTGCTGTGACGGGAAAAAAATGCGTGCAATGGGCATGCCCAGTTTTGTGGAAGAACAATTCAGCAGTTCTATGCGCCCATATTATTATTTATTGTTTGCTGTTTTACCTTCCTAAAGCATTTGTATTCCTATTATACAGGATTTTTATAGCGCCAAGAGTTTATGCCACACTTTACAACGTAGAAGGGGGGACTGTACAATTACAATACCGTTCAATACAGAAAGAATAGGAGGTCCCTGCGCATGAAGATTACAATCTATAGGGATGGGGGGGGTTTACAAAAGGTAATAGGTAGGGTTGTCCCGACACCACTTTTTTTTAGGACCGAGTACAAGTACCGATACTTTTTTTCAAGTAGTCGTCAATACCGATACTTTTTTTTTAAATGTGTCCCCCACATATGCAGCCATGTCCCCCTAGCCATGTCCCCCACATATGCAGCCATGTCCCTCCACCCATGTCCCCCACATATGCAGCCATGTCCCCCATACCTAGCAGCCGCCCGGGGGAACATCACAGCTTTCATTTGAATAGCTGTAGTGTTCCTGCGCGTATAGACACTCCCCCTTTCTCGGGATTGGACAGATCACGATCACCCATCCAATCCTGAGCAAGGGAGAGTGTCTATACGCGCGGGAACACTACAGCTATTCAAATGAAAGCTGTGATGTTCCCGCACGCTTTAACAATGCGGCGTGTGCGGCGGCTTTCATTGCGGCGTGTGCGGCGACGGGACAAGTATTCTATTTAGGTATCGGGGGTATTTGCGGGAGTACAAGTACTCCCGCAAATACTCGGTATCGATACTGGTATCGGGACAACCCTAGTAATAGGTGCGGGGGATGATCTGATGGACGTGACTCGGGTACAGTTCTTGGGTTTGAAGTGGGGTGGACTTCCCTGAATAAGTGAGTTTTCAGGGATCGCCTAAAGGCGGACAGGGTAAAAGCTGACTGGACATACTAGGGCAGGGAGTTCCAGAGCATGGGCGAGGCTCTGGAGAAGTTCTTGGAGGTGAGTATGGGAGGAGGTAACAAGGGAGCTAGAGAGCAGGAGGTCCTGGAAAAAAATGTTTTTGCCCGGAGTTGGACCTTAACTGTTAGAAAAAAACTCTGGTCTCCTACTAGGCCTGTATAAAACAAAACAAAAATGTAATTGTCAGGTTGTATTAACTTGCAGATTTAAGTCCATACCTTTTGATCTGCAGATGAATGAACAGAAAGATACAAATGTATCTATATGCTATATAGTGTCTTTGTATAATAATTGTCAGAGCAGTGTTGTTTAAAAACCCTAATTCAGACTGCTTTTTTTTTTTTTTTGACAGCTAGAGCAATGCCAGCTCTGATTATTCATTGCCGACAATTACAGTATACTGGGAGGGAGTCCCAGAGGCAGGGCAGAGCGACTTGAAGTGCTACACATGCCTTGTGTACAATGAGGATTTTTGGACGTGTGTAGCACTTCCAAAGTCTGTAGCTAGTTAAACATGACTAGTTGAGAAAGAAGCAATTAAGTAAAAAAAAGAGCCGCTACTTTTGTGATATGTGATGTAATATGCTCTTACACATTTTTACTGTTCTGAGAAATTTACTTTTATGAAAGAGAATTGTTAAAACAATTTATTTTATTTTTTTTGTTACCCGCTTGGACAATTTTTGTTTTGTATTTCCTACTCGTGTATGGTTTTTCATCTATGGTTTCTTTCCAGGTGATTGATGAGTTGGAGGATAAAATGAGTGAAGGTGGAGTCATTGTAGACTATCACGGTTGTGACTTTTTCCCCGAGAGATGGTTCCACATTGTGTTTGTGTTGAGAACAGACAATTCCTTGTTGTATGACAGGCTGGAAAGCAGGTAACAATCCAGAAACTGCTCATAAACTAGTTGGACACTGGATATGTTTATACACACCCAAAAAAAACATCACCAGGACATTTGTAGCATGTTTAGTCCTTCTGCTGCCCACCCCCACTTGCCAGCAATTCCCAGCTCTTTGACAAAAAAAAAAGCTGCTGCTGTCAGCAAAAGGCTGAACTAAGTGTGCACATCCGCACTGAATTTTAAATGTGAGAGTAGCTGCAGGGGAGAGGTACCCTGCCAGAGAATCATTGAACATTAGACAGCATCATGCAGATATCTGCATGTCTCTATGAATCTTTCCTAAGTTAGTATTTTCTTGCACCCAGATAGCCCTGATGAACACAGAGGTAGATGTGCCCACTGTTGTACATGATTTTCTAGTCACCAACCATTTCTGGTTTAATATTTTTGTTACAGGGGATACAAGGAGAAAAAACTTCAAGACAACATCCAGTGTGAGATCTTCCAGACTATCTATGAAGAGGCGACAGAGTCATACCAATCAGAAATCATTCATCAGCTGCCCAGTAACACACCAGAAGACCTGGAGAACAACCTGGACAAGATTGCAAAATGGATTGAGCAGTGGAGGAATGACAATAACTAAACTCAGCAGTGGAAGGATGGTGATGACTAAATTCTGGATGCAGACTCTGGTTCTCCTAACATGAGTGCAGCTTGGTGTGGCATAACATACGTTAAAAGTGTGTGTGTCAGTGATTTTTACAGAGCATTTATTTCTTTAGAACAGATATGATGTACATATTGTAAAGTAGTAAACTTATTAAATATGTACCTTAAGCATAGAGCCAGTAGGAGGAGGCCAAGCTTATTGATGATCTCACTGTATACAGTCATAGGGCTTTTACTGTAGATCATTCCCATTTGTATAAATTCTGCTATTGATAAACCGCCCTTTAAAGTCCTGTGGTTGCCTATGTGCATACAAAAATCACCGTTGGTCTAGAAATTGGGCTGTTAGTGAGTCGCTGTGGGCTAAGACAGACACCCCCCACAGTCAGGAGAGGGCCCTGTTGGCTATGTTTTCTCCATATCATTTAATCTGGCAATACACCTTTAGATTATCTGCAGGTTTTCTATGGTTAGATGGAAAAAGTACAACAGATTTTTCCATGTACGCTAAACTGTGGATGGAGGAATCTCCCTCTGGGCCAAGCTTCAGTATCTTGGTAGTCGGCCCCGCTGGCTCTCAACCTAAACAATGCCTGCACCCAATCAGAATGTTCAGGTATTGTGAGAGGCTGAGCCAGTGGGGCCGACTAGCAAGATATGGAAGCTTGGGCCAGTGGGAGATTCTTTATCTGCTCCACTTTTTCCATCTGACCATAGAAAATCTGCAGATAATCTATAGGTGTATGGCCAGTCTTACTCTGCATGTCGGGAGTGTGGTATATAATGTGTTGCTCTGCCATTCTGTAAACCTGTCACATCAATCTTATACTGTGTGTTTCCGATGGAAAAAAACTGACACTGTGTGAAAATTAGATATGGTAAATCCTGCTGGATTTGTTTTCTACAAAAGGGATACGGTATGTTAAATTGTTAATTTCACAATTATGCTGTCAGTATTTCTAAAAGTTGAGAATAGCTGATTGGCTAGACATTACGCCTGCAACTGTTGCAAGAATACTAATATGGTAAATCACCTGCTTTCCAAGGGCAAAACTATACGGTGTGGTGTACTTAGACTGCTTTCTATACCTTCCTGATTTGCCACCGAACAGCTTGTGAGTTTACAGCTGGGTCTTTAATTATTGCTATGCCATCTGACCTACTGTAAATGTTGATAAAACACTTGCTGCAACTCCGACTGAGAGACCCGAGGAACAATCGGTGTGCACAACAGTAAACCGTTATATGGTATCTTGACGCATTGGTAAAGCTTATTTTTTCAATTAAAATAATAAACATGTTATACTTGCCTGTTCTGTGCAGTGGTATTGCACAGAGCAGCCCGAACCTTCCCTTCTGGGGTCACCTGCTGGTGCTCCTGGACTATTCCTCTTCTTTGTGTGCCACCTTCTGAAACCTCTTCCTTTTGGGGGTGCACCTGTGAGCGCACTCCTGAGCCAGGCTGTGTGCATCTATTGACACTCACAGCAAGGCTCGGCCCTGCCTCCACTCTCTGATCCTGGGATTTGATTGACATGGCTCCCACTGCTGCCTCTCGTGAGCAGAGAGAGGGGAGACCACCGCTGCAGATGAGCACAGCCCTGGATTGAGATTGGGCTAAGTAAGGTATAAAGGGGAGTGATGCAAGTAATGGGACGATTTTTACCTTAATGCAGAGAATGCATTAAGGTAAAAATGTTCAGCCTTTAGAACCACTTTAATGTGGTTAATTACCAATCTAATTTTGGTCTTTATGTAGGGCATGTAAATATTTTTCCAAGCTTGTGTAGATGGGATTATATTAGTCCAGCAGGTCATCTGCCCTCATCTTTGGGTAACCACTGGATGTACGGATAGCTTCCACCCCTGTCAGCATGTCATTGTTTTTTACAGGCTTCCTGGCCACAAATTCCAGCCACAAAAATCTGCTGTTTGGACCTTGTAGAATGTGTGAATGACGCAGGTATCATTTTGTGGTGATCACGTGAAAACAAGACTCTTCTCATTAATTTACTGTACCAAATTATGTTATTTAATATGTTTGTACCAGTGTTAACCTGTTTACAGTGTTTTTCTTGGTCTGCGTTTAAAGGAATGTATAATTTTTTTTTATATGCAGTAAATATAAAATCGATCTTCATACCACTAATAGAGTGAAAAATGTTTCTTTTGTACAGTTTATTTTTTTAACAGAAGAAATTAGAGGTCGACCGATATATCGGCAGGCCGATATTTGGCCGTTTTGGAGAAATCGGCATCGGCCGATTTTTATCCAAATGGGGCCGATATTTTACAATTCCCGCTAGCGATGCCACGGCTCCGGAGCTAGGCCGGAGCCACGGCCTTTCCTGATGCTGTGACCGCGTCGGCAATCCGTGGATTGCCGTCGTGGTCACAGCATCAGGAAAGACCGCGGCTTCGGCCTAGCTCCGGAGCCGCGGCCATCTTGGTACACCCAGCATGGCGTCCCTCCTCTGTTTATGCCCACAGAGGAGGAGGGGCCCGCGCTTGTGGGAGACACACCGCTCTGGTGTCTGTACTACGGGGGGCAGGAGGGGGTCTATACTGGAGGGAGCGGGGGTCTGTACTGAGGGGGGGTGACACCATTTTTTGCACCAGTGCCACTTGCCATCTGCCAGTAACAATACCAGTGCCATCCGCCAATGCCACCTGCCAGTGCCACATTCTATCCAGTGCCACCTGCCAATGCCTACCAGTGCTAACTATTACCACCCAGTGCCACCTGCTAGTACCATCTTTCAGTGCCATCCAGTGCAACCTGCCAGTGCCAATAAGTGCCTTCTGCTAGTGCCATCTTCCATCCAGTGCCACGAGCGAGTGCCACCAATAAAAATCGGCCGCAAAAATTGGCATCAATATATCGGCATCGGCCAGAGAAAAACCCATATCGGTCGACCTCTAGTGTCCATGTGAAGAACAGGTATTACAAGAGACAAATGTACATCGCCCAGTAGTATATTACCTACATAAGATTAAGGCTTGTAGAAAAAACTCACTTGTGAAAGAGAATAAGACATGGTAGTCTGGGTATAGCACACATATAATAAGTAATTCAACAGTTTCAAGGCCTTAAAAGCAGACGAATCACACTGTCATGTCAGATCAAGAACAGGAGTGGGGCGGGGTAGTAGTGTAGCAAGGGGAGGGAAGGGGGGTGCGCTTTGTACAGTTTTTAAATTCTACAAGTACAAAAGGTCCGCCATATTTTCTCACGGCATACTTGATGTCATACTTGCCTAATGCTCTCCTGTCCATTCTTGGTATCCCACGGCCACCTACAGGTTGTATCTGAACTGTTAGAGCCACATCACATGAGTGTAACGTTTTGAGTGGTATGCACTTTTTACTATTCAAGCTTTGAGTTAAAGTACAACCATTGCTACCCATCTTATTCTGAACTACACACTATGGTTTAAACACAACCACCATTGCAGCTTTGCGTTAGGGTTTGGGCTTCCACTGCATCACCCGAGCAGTCGCAGTGTGTTGCAACTACTGTCTGATCCTCTGCTGGACTATTCCTGCACTCACTAACAACTAATTCACATACACTTTAAAAAAAAATGTTTGACCAGTATCTTGTTATAGGAGTTGTTAAAGAACAAGTCCACCTTTGGGAATATGTTACATATTCCACCTGTTTTTAGGGTGGAACATGTAATATTTTCCCAATGCTGCAGCTACTGCCAGATTCTCTCCCCCTGTGCCAGCAGTACAGGGTGAAGTTCCCTATACTAGTCGTCAGTTCTTTAAATCAGTGTGGCCCCACAACCGTGTCATTCATGCACAAAGCTCTGTGTATAAATCACCTACAAGTCCCAACATCCTTTCCGGATGTCAGTTTGTAGTACTTAATCAAAATATGTATATATATGAGTGTATAACATACACCCATATATAAAAGGTGGGACTTTGCATGAGACCATGACTCAAAGGTACATAGGTCTCCATCCCTATTGTTTTTTGACAGTAAAAGCTCCATCCCTATTGTTAGGTGGAGGAGAAAGAATGGGGAAAAGAACACCCATACATGGTGGGACTTTGTGTGAAGCAACACATTGGGGTACATTGAATCAAAAAATATTAAAAGTTTATTAATATAATAAAATCATAGTGCAATCATGGTAACCATAATCAATTCATGTATAGTACAGACAATCAAGACGCACATGATTGGTAATCACATACTTGAAATATCACATGATTGGTAATCACGTAATACAGTTAATATAATACAACATTGTTATACATGATAAAGCATGGTCCAGAAATACACTTAGATATACGATAGTAACAGCATGATAATTAATGTACTTAATAATTGATTCAAACAGAATAAAACCCGTGGTATTTGCATGACTACTGTGACATGACGTCAACATAACAGGGGGGGCTCTACGCGTTTCGTGGACTCAATCCACTCATCAGGAGCGACTACAATTGGTAATACCTAAAATAGATAGAGAGTTGATTGGTAATCAATGGTAATTGATTAACACAAGGAAAGAGAACAAAAGTGTAAGCACTCTTACCTATGGGTAAAAATTAGTAGTATATATATCATGGTGTGAAATATAAGCAGCAATGGGGGATAGTGGAAAACACCCCCTTGGGAGTTGAGGTGATGACCACATAACGACAGAGAGGCCAGGAGGTGTAGGTGGATGAACTTCTCATAAAAGCACCATCCTCGTCCAAGGTTGGAATGTTGGAGGAAGCAGTGGAAGCTTCTGTAAAAAAGGTGGGGGGGGTGGGTGGGTGTTAGTCGGATACAAGGAAACACTAACTGAAGTTATAAAGGAAAAGTTGAGGAAAAGCAAGACAAAGGGGTGAAGGGATGGAAGACTACACAACTAATACCATGGGGTACATGGAATAGTTGAGGAGACAGAATACAAGTGTGCATGGAGGGGGGACATAAGCAGTCCCCGTAGATAAATACCTGGTGATAGAGGTCCGGTGAAGGGACTGGAGACGGTGCTCCAAAGTGGTGCGATGGTGAAGCAGTGGCCCATCTGTCATCGGGGTCCCACCAACGCCACGCAGGACATGCAGAGAGAGTGGAGAGGCAGCCCATAATAAGCGGCAACCGCTCATTAAATAGGCGTCCGACCATCCTCATTGTGCACGCCAGATGGAAAGCAGGAAGCCGCCGTACGATGGCGCGTGGTGATGTCATCAATACATGCACACTTGTATTCTGTCTCCTCAACTATTCCATGTACCCCATGGTATTAGTTGTGTAGTCTTCCATCCCTTCACCCCTTTGTCTTGCTTTTCCTCACCCTTTCCTTTATAACTTCAGTTAGTGTTTCCTTGTATCCGACTAACATTAACACCCACCCACCTCCCCCCCCCCCTTTTTTACAGAAGCTTCCACTGCTTCCTCCAACATTCCAACCTTGGACAAGGATGGTGCTTTTATGAGAAGTACAACGTTTTAAGGAGGATTCCAATTTATTATTATGTGGGACAATTGCATCTAATTATTCATTACGTATCACTTTTTTGTTTGTTGACGCATGCATTATTTATATTTTATATGACATATCTCTTGTCACATTATTAATTTGTTTTACACTGGTGAAATGAGCACACCATTCCCCTAAATTGATATCAATGTTAGAAAGATCACTGTTTGGCCTCATTCACACTTGGCGGACTCCATCGCAGTCCGTCCCGACGGACTCCGCCTGCGTCCGCCAGCTCAGCGGGAGATCAGTCCGCAGATCTCCGCTGAGCCGACGGATGACAAGCTCCTCTCTGTTCACTGAGCGGGGAGGGGCTTGTCGGCACCGCTGTCCTCTATGGAGCGATCTGATAAAAACTAACAGCATGTCCGTTTTTACCAGATCTTACCCAAACCGATCCGCATGGACGGATGGGGATGTATCCCCCATACGTCTGTTTTTAGCGGATCGGATCAGGTCGGATGTCAGCGGACATGTCTCGGCTGACATCCGATGCTCCATAGAGATGCATGGAGCACCCGTTCAGGTCCGCCTGAAAAACTGACAGGCGGACCTGAACGGATGTAAGTGTGAATGAGGCCTTTAAATGGTGCAGCTGTTCTGAGTGTTTTAACTGCTATTAACATTACATAGCAGCGCTTCCTGGGGGGATCAGACAACGCTCTACAGCATAGTGGGCTGCACCCTTACCATGTGGGTCCCCGACACATAGACCATAGCATGTAAATGGCCCAGTTGAATCCACCACCCCCAAAAAACACATGGTGCTGGGCATGCTGCCCACCTGGTTCCTACGAACGAATAAAAGCAGATTGCCTGGTGATAGATCCAGCAAAGCCTCTTAACATGCTTGAAGAGACGAACAGGGGAACGGAGTGCAAGCCTGGCCTATGGTTTAAAAAAAGACATGAATGAATTCAGCTTCCTGACAGGGGAACTCAATGAACAGGGCATGGTGGCAACTGCACTCTGTCTGAACTTAATAATAGCGACTTCCACAAATTGGGCTTCTGGCAGGGGAGGAGTTGACAGGAAGGAATGCATAAATCAAAGGAGGGATTTTTTCACAATTTATCAGCGTTTCACTGGAAAGGCAAATAAAGATGTTTAATACATGAATGTATGGACCTGTATTTAATGTTTATGAGATATTCTTCTTTGAGTGCCCACTCACACCTTTGTGTACTGTAATATGAGGAGCTCAGGATATCCAGTCAGCTCCTTATAAAGATAATTCATCTTTATTGGCCTCATAAGGGAACACAAAATGGCTTGCTTCGAGCACAACAGACAACAAAAAGTGCAAATTCTGGTAAAAAAAAATCAAACTTTTAGCTCACCACCTTAAATACTTGTCCTATAACAGGGTTGTCTTCTTCAGGGTCCTAAAAGCTAGGTCACCTACCATTAGACAACTCAAGGTATCTTTTATCCATTATAGACCAAGCCATATGGGTGCTTTAAATCCTCATTGTGTACTGCCACAATGCTTCCATGTTGGTGTATGTAATGCTGCTAACTTGGTTGTTCTAGTCTACTGTAGAGTATTTATTTTTTTGAAAAAAACTATAAAATGCTTACTGGAGTCTCGGTCACAGCATTCCACCACTCTGTCTCCCAAATGTGTCCTACTCACTGCACCTTACAGACACTTGCTGGCTCTGTCCTCTGTTGGGTAACCCTTTTGGATGAGAGTCCCTGTAATCAAAGTTGGAGGTTCTTTACCAACCATAGTCACTGAGCCTCTGAATTCCAGATCCCATTAAAGGATTTAGCAATCTTGGGCAAACCTTTAATAGGTGAGAACTTCTAAGTACTTCAAAACTGCATTAAAATCTACCCCCTTAGGCTGGGTTCACACTAGTGCGGTGTGAATTTTAGCTCTTTTATCTCTGCAGATAGATAAGGGAAGTGTATTAGCTCCGTTTTTGCTGCGAATTTGGAGACCTGGGGGAAGTTCTGAGTGAGAGGAGAGTGGGGGAGAAATGTATTGAGCTGAATGAGTGAAATTCCTGAAGAGAACTGAACACATCTGCGAATCAGCTGTGTACCCGAAGAAGATAATGGGACTGAATTCGCACCTGAGCCGCACCGCAAGGCCTCCATAACGCATACGGATTTCCGGCAATGCGCAGTGCGAATGCATCGCACATATGTGAACCAGCCTCATTGAAAACAATGTATTTAAAAATGTTCTGCGTATTAGATGTGGTTTAAGCCGCAACCAATTCGCATAGGTGTGAACCCGGCCTTAAAGTAACTACAAGCCAGACAACAGGGAAACCTACCTGCTTTCCAGAACCCATCCCTGGTGTCCTTTTATAGTGCGTTAACGTATGCATGTTCATGTAATGAGGTACGTTGTATTAAGACAATCAATTCACTCTGAATTTGACCTCAATGGGCCTAAATGCACAATGCAAATACCTATTTTTTTTTTACAAACAAACTCAAAACAACTTTCAGAGAATCCACCTCTATGCATTGTGGAGCAATGAGTGTGTAAACACAGACCTCAGTTTGTAGAAAATAATACAGCCAGAGCTACAATGGAAGGGTTTAGATCAAAGCATATTCATGTATTAGAATGGCCCAGTCAAAGTCCAGACCTAAATCCAATTGAGAATCTGTGGCAAGACTTGAAAATCGCTGTTCTAAGTTGATCTCCATCCAATCTGACAGAGCTTGAGCTATTTTGCAAGGAAGAATGGGTACACATGTCACACGTCACATGAGTGTGTTTACTGTAAATGTGCATTGAGGTGCTATTAAGAATCTCACATATAACTTTGTTACTTTGTATCTCAGAGCTTATTTTTAACAAACATATATACCAGGGGTCTCAGACTGTTGCAAAACTACAAGTCCCATCATGCCTCTGCCTATGAGAGTCATGCTTGTAACTGTCAGCTGGAGGGCCACCAGTTTGAGACCTATGCTATATACGGTACTGTAATCCTTTTTAGAAATGCTCCATCTAGTGGTCATTTGTATTAGTAACCATTGCATTTAAAAGCTTTATATTCCAATTTGAACTAGGGAAAGAAAAGTAAGTAAGAATACTTTACGCCTAATAACTTAAAAAACATATGTGTGCAAATAAATACGTGTTCAGCTGCTAACCCCTAACTAGATAAATGAACTATTAGGATAGTATTGAATAAATTGTAGGGGGCGCTCTTACTAAGACAAATATAAAGTGCAACTGCAATAATAGATCGACTAATATCTAAAATCCATAATCAAATAGTCATAGTATAGTGCAAAATATAGAAAACATATATGAATGACTTGTGCAAACCATTGACAAAAATGTGAAATTCACAAACACATTCCAAAACGATCATTCAAAGTCCAATTGTGATAACCCTGATGGGTAGTGGTTTCTTCTAATTAATGACGATTAGATGTGCACCTTCACCAACTAGGGAATATACACCCAAAGTGTTCCATAAGTAAGTTCTGCTTATCAGATGGTAGTGACCTCTTTATTTAAAAAGCAGGTCAATTGCGCTTTAGTAAGATAATGCTTGCTGCAATAGTGGAGACTGTATGGGCAGCTCAAAGGATGGCATATGTGAAAAAAAATATATGGAAGGAACCAATAGTGTAACCCTGTTTTATTTAAAAAGTAATAAAAAACAAATGCCAATTTGCTGCTTATATAGATTGTGCCTTAGCCTGGCACTGAGGCTGTTGGCGTTTAGAATGGTCGGATCGTGCCCCAAGGCTCACATTTGTTGCTGGCATGCGTTCCACCATCAAGGAAAGACAACAAAAGGGACCGGAAGTATCGTGACCAAGTACTGCCTCAAAAATATATATACGCATATGCAGTGTCTTGTAAAAGTATTCATACCCCTTGGAATTTTCCACATTTTGT
Source organism: Rana kukunoris (assembly GCA_029574335.1). NCBI lineage: Eukaryota > Metazoa > Chordata > Amphibia > Anura > Ranidae > Rana > Rana kukunoris. The sequence continues at coordinate 110,100,954 of CM056049.1, read as the reverse complement.
CCTGTTATATCCAAAAACTTAAATGGATTTTATTGGGATTTATGTCATAGGACAACACAAAGTGGTGCATAATTGTGAAGTGGAAGGAAAATGATAAAAAAATTTTACAAATAAATATGTGAAAAGTGTGTTGTGCATTTGTACTCAGCCCCTCTAAGTTAATACTTTGTAGAATCACCTTTCACTACAATTACAGCTGAAAGTCTGTTTGGGGATGTCTCTACCAGCTTTGCACATCTAGAGAGTAGACATGTGCATTTGTTTTCGTTAGAATGCATTTTCGTCCGAAAATCTGTTTTTTTCATTATCGTTTTAACAAACGATAACGAAAGTGCAAGAAACGAAAACCGAAAGATCCGACATAAAAAATGCTTTATTTTCGTTTTCGTTTCGATATAGAGAGATTTGACATTATAGGGAAAAGATTCAACATCATAGAAAAAGATTCGACATTACAGAATAGATTTCGATTAATGAGAAATAGATTCGACATTATAGAGAATAAGATTCGACATTATACTAGTCATACAACATTAGAAGGTCTTGTAGGCGGAATATTCAGCCAGAAATGTACGATTCGTAAAGATTGCGACGTTCCGTCGAATATTCTTTTGCCCATTCGACGGCAACCAAAAAATATTCGACGCTCCGTCAAATATGCTTTTGTGACCATTCGACAGAAACCAAGTAATTATTGGATTTTCGACGAAGCAATTCCCCAGCAACGAATTTGAAAATAAATCAAAATGATTTTCGGGAGTAACTAAATAAATTAATTTTCCAAACGAAAACGAAACAAAATATTCCAGTCTGCACATGTCTACTAGAGAGTGACATGTTTGCCCATTCTTCCTTGCAAAATAGCAAAATCTGTCAGATTGGATGGAGAGCATCTTAGAACAGCGATTTTCAATCCCTTTACTTGCCCACAATTTTCTCAATTGGATTTAGGTCTGGGACTTTTGACTGGGCCATTCTAATACATGAATATGCTTTGATCTAAACCCTTCCATTGTAGCTCTGGCTGTATTATTTTCTACAAACTGAGGTCTGTGTTTACAGGCCATAGGGTTTGTTCTTAGATTAAAAAAAGTAGCTGCAGTAGCAGGTCTAAATGGTAGTAATGAATAACGTGTACTCAGAATGGTCTAGAGTGGTAAGTGCGGTACCCCAAGGCTCTGTCCTGGGACCAATTCTGTTTAACCACTTAAGCCCCAGATCATTTCGCTGGCCAAAGACCAGGCCACTTTTTGCGATTTGACACTGCGGCGCTTTAACTGACAATTGCGCGGTCGTTCGTGGTTCCCAGACAAAATTGACGTATTTTTTTCCCATAAATAGAGCTTTCTTTTGGTAGTATTTGGTCACCTCTGCGTTTTTTATTTTTTGCACTATAAACAAATATGGAGCAACAATTTTGAAAAAAAAACAATATTTTGTACTTTTGCTATGATAAATATCCCCAAAAAATACAATAAGCGTTTATTGATTGGTTTGTGCAAAAGTTATAGCGTTTACAAAATAGGAGATAGTTTTATAGCATTTTTATTAATAGTTTTTTTTTATTACTAGTAATGGTGGCAACCAGCGATTTTTAACGTGACTGCGACATTATGCGACACTTTTGACACCATTTTGGAACCATTGTCATTTTTACAGCTATCAGTGCTATAAAAATGCACTAATTACTGTAAAAATTACACTGGCAGTGGGGTTAACCTGTAGGGGGCGCGGAAGGGGTTAGGTGTGACCTAGGGAGTGCTTCTAACTGTTAGGCGGCAGGCGCACTGTGGAAACCTTTAGAAACGGCTAAAGAACAACAAATAAATAATTGAATAAATGAAACCAAAAACCTAGCTGTGTCTCGGCTCTTACTGCACAAAAGGCAAGTCTAACTTCAGTCCAAGCCTACCACTTGTCAGACACAATTTTTAGCTATCACCAAGCTTTCCTTTCAGCTTTAACAGGCTGCAGAGCACTGATTTTGAGCTTCATGGGGTCCTACATTGCCTACAAGCAAGGGTAACACCCAGAGTGGACAGATTATTAGAGGTCCCGAAAAATGTAGGAGAGGAACCTGGGAAGTGTATAAATTCCTGAGCAGGACCTTACCAAGCTTTCTTTGAGACACTCTGCCACACTGTGTATAATAGGCAGGCGCAGGGGGTGTGCCTGGGCACACCCTAATCACCCCATGCCGGCATGCAGATTCCCACTGCAGCCCAGGCTACTGCTGGGGAAGTTTCAGGGAAGGGGGCCAGTAAATAGTCCATATGCTACTGGCCTCTTCTTTTTCTGAATGAACACACAAAAAAAATGAGTAAAATTGCAAAACAATTATAAAAAACAAAATTTAAAAATTTAATAATAAAAAAACTACTGACCCTGTCCACTGCTTTGCTGACAAAGCTTGCCCCCTTCTGACATTGTCCATTGCACTACTGACTGACACTATCCTCTGTCCTACTGACACCAGCCTCTGCCTTACTGACACCTCCACTGCTCTACTGACACCATCTACTGTTCCACTGACACCAGCCGCTGCTCTACTGACACTGTCTACTGCCATATATGTACTGTACATACACAAGCTTAGGGTGCACACCCTAATGCAAAGGCTGTGCACACCTTTGCTGTGTATATAACTGTTGCAGGGGTGTGCAGTGAGGTCAGGGGCTGGTGAGGCACTGTTGTAAACGGCGCTCAAACCACACATGAGGTATCGCCGTGAACATTCGAGTCAGAGCAATAATTCGAGCACTAGATCTCCTCTGTAACTCTAAACATGTAACCTGTAAAAAAAAAATTAAGCGTCACCTATGGAGATTTTTAAGTACTGAATTTGGCGCCATTACACAAGTGTGCGCAATTTTAAAGCGTGACATGTTAGGTATATTTATTCAGCGTAACATCATCTTCCACATCTTACAAAAAAATCAGGCTAACTCTAGTGTGTGTTTTTTTTTGTTTTAATGAAAAATTTGCTGTGAAAATACCATGTGACTTGTATCTTAGGCATACTTATGGGAAAATTTGTCACACAAGCAGGAAATTATGTTTCTGAGGGAAGTTCTGTACATATTCGCAATGTCTGCTGGCCACAAGCAGATCCCCGTTCTGACAGGGAAGTACAGAGAGATCGTCTGTTCCTAGTGATCAGCAACAGCGATCTCTCTCCTCCAGTCAGTCCACTTCCCCACAGTTAGAAACACTTCCCTAGGACAAAATTAACCCTTTGAACGCCCCCTAGTGTGTTCCTGCCAGTGTCATTTATACATTAATCAGTGCATATTTTTACCTCTGATCACTGTAATAATGTCACTGGTCCAAAAAAGTGTCTGATCTGTCTGGCACAATGCCACAGCCCTGCTAAAAATCGATGATCACCGCCATTACTAGTAAAGAAAAAGAATAATAATAAAAATGCCATAAATCTATCCCTTATTTTGTAGACGCCTTTAACTTTTGCGTTTTTTTTTTTACCAAAAATATGTAGAACAATACATATTGGCCTAAACTGATGATTTTTTTTTTTTTAAATTGATATGTATTATAGCAAAAAGTAAAAAAAATATATTTTTTTTATTTATCTTTATTTATAGCGCAAACAATTAAAACCGCAGAGCTGATCAAATACCACCAAAAGAAATCTATTTGTGGGGAAAAAAAGGACATACATTTGGGTACAACATCGTACGACCGCGCAATTGTCAGTTAAAATAACACAGTGCCGCATCGTAAAAAATGGCCTGGTCAATAAGGGGGTAAAACCTTTCCGGAGCTGAAGTGGTTAAGCTGCATACGCACCTTAATTTGTCCACCTATACTAAACATGTGAAAGTGTGCATTGCGTTTGCAGTAGTAATCATTGTTAATGGTACCCCAAATGGGGCAGGCAGCTGTGTGTTTTTTTTATTTTCCACGTGGAAAAACACCAAATGCGTTAAACCGTGCAGGTAAAAAAACGCACAATGCTCAACACTCAAAAAGCTGCATGAGCTGGTTTTGTAGAGCACAGCCTAATAAAATGGACGGCTCTCCTATGTGTGCAGTAAATACACAAATGTGCAACGCGTGTCATAGTGTGACTAGGGCCCAACAAGCTCCTGATCATGTGATCACTCTGATAGCCAATCATAGTGCTCATTAGTTTTAGAGCCCTCACCCATATGACTTTCTCTTCACAACTGTAAGGAGTAAAAGATGAAAATTCTCTCCTCTCTAGAGGAAAAACCTGGAAATAAATAAATAAAATAGAAGAGGGATTCAGTGTAGAACTGAAGACAAAATGTATTTTTTATTTTGGTGCCCATTCCCCTCGTGTGCAGTGACTTGAATGGAGTGTCACTTTGTACACTTCATATAAAGTTTGTTTAAAAACACACAGGGGTTATAACCCTCCATTTCTATATTCAAAATGAAAAAAGTGTTGCATGTAGTTGTGCTTTGGTCCCCCTGTCAGTGTTATGTCACTTGTTGCTATGAGGCAGGCTTTATCATTGGCCAAGGTTCAGGGACTCTGTCTGGATTCTATGTTTATGTTCTGCTGAGGAAGAATAGTAAAGTTCAGAATGGATGACATGAGGCGTTGTATGGGCTCAGTCACACACACAGGAAGTGTGACACAATGGACTACACAGAGCACCACCCAGCTCCAGAGGTGAGCCAGATCCTGCCTGACTACCTGCGAGGAGGGCGGGGCTGATGTCGTCATCCAGACAGAGAGAGAGGACGGTCATGTGACCGGGAGAGAGAGAGGAAGCCTGTCCCAGGGGAGAGCGCAGGTTTCAGGTGAGAGTGCCCACGTTAAAGGAGAACAGTCCTCCATACATCCCTATGGAGAGAAGGTAACCCCGACACAGGAGACACTCCATACAGAGAGAAGGAGGACACAAGGAGGGCGGGAGACATGCCCCGAGTCTTCTGAACATCGCACAGCAGGTGACATCCTCACTCTACTTTGTTTACTAAACACAGTGTGCAGGAGGAGTAGTGTTCAGCTCTGCAGCCATAGCATAGGCATCCCAAAATCTGACAGACACCTGCCTGACTTTGGACAACTCTCTTGACACTGAGATCTGATCCTGGGATCAGCTTTGGGCTTCAACCCTGGGATCTGACACTGAGGTTGGACCCTGGATCTGACTCCACGATCCAATCATGGGATCAGCTTTGAGGTTCAACCCTGGGATCTGACACTCAGGTTGGACCCTGTCCCTGGATCTGACTCCAGGATCCAATCATGGGATCAGCTTTGGGGTTCAACCCTGGGATCTGACACTGAGGTTGGACCCTGGATCTGACTCCACGATCCAATCATGGGATCAGCTTTGAGGTTCAACCCTGGGATCTGACACTCGGGTTGGACCCTGTCCCTGGATCTGACTCCAGGATCCAATCATGGGATCAGCTTTGGGGTTCAACCCTGGGATCTGACACTGAGGTTGGACCCTGGATCTGACTCCACGATCCAATCATGGGATCAGCTTTGAGGTTACAACCCTGGGATCTGACACAGGTTGGACCCTGGATCTGACTCCAGGATCCAATCATGGGATCAGCTTTGGGGTTACAACCCTGGGATCTGACACTCAGGTTGGACCCTGTCCCTGGTTCTGACTCCAGGATCCAATCATGGGATCAGCTTTGGGGTTCAACCCTGGGATCTGACACTCAGGTTGGAACCTGGATCTTACTCCACGATCCAATCATGGGATCAGCTTTGAGGTTACAACCCTGGGATCTGACACAGGTTGGACCCTGGATCTGACTCCAGGATCCAATCATGGGATCAGCTTTGAGGTTACAACCCTGGGATCTGACACAGGTTGGACCCTGGATCTGACTCCAGGATCCAATCATGGGATCAGCTTTGGGGTTCAACCCTGGGATCTGACACTCAGGTTGGACCCTGGATCTTACTCCACGATCCAATCATGGGATCAGCTTTGAGGTTACAACCCTGGGATCTGACACAGGTTGGACCCTGGATCTGACTCCAGGATCCAATCATGGGATCAGCTTTGGGGTTACAACCCTGGGATTTGACACTGAGGGGTTACAACCCTGGGATCTGACACTGAGGTCTGACACAGGTTGGACCCTGGATCTGACTCCAGGATCCAATCATGGGATCCAGCTTTGGGGTTACAACCCTGGGATCTGACACTGAGGTCTGACACAGGTTGGACCCTGGATCTGACTCCAGGATCCAATCATGGGATCCAGCCTTGGGGATACAACCCTGGGATCTGACACAGGTTGGACCCTGGATCTGACTCCAGGATCCAATCATGGGATCCAGCTTTGGGGTTACAACCCTGGGATCTGACACTGAGGTCTGACACAGGTTGGACCCTGGATCTGACTCCAGGATCCAATCATGGGATCCAGCCTTGGGGATACAACCCTGGGATCTGACACAGGTTGGACCCTGGATCTGACTCCGGGATCCAATCATGGGATCTGACACTGACGTTGGATCCTGGATCTGACTCCAGGATCCAATCGTGGGATCTGACCCTGGCAGGGCCGGTGCTACCACTAGGCCAGTGTTTCTCAACTCCAGTCCTCAAGCCCCCCCAACAGGTCATGTTTTCAGGATTTCCCTCAGATGAAAAGGCTGTGGGAATTACTAAGGGTCCTTTCACACGTGCGGACCGTTTTTTAGATCCGGTTTTTTATCATCAGTTGATCCGTTTTTTCATCCGTTTTTTTTTTGGTTTGAACTTTTTTTTTTTATTACATATTTTGATGAAAAACGGACGTTAGCGGATCGGATGTTAAACGGGACGTCCGCTAATGTCCGTTTTTCGTCCGTTCCGTTTTTTTGACGGATGAAAAATAGGGTTTTTTTCCGTCCAAAAAAACGGAGCTTAACGGAGACGGACGTTAGCGGATGCATGTGAAAGGACACATAGGAAAGCATTGCGGTCAAAAACTGATCAAATCAGCTGTGCAAAATAATGGAAATCCTGAAAACCTGACCTGTTGGGGGGCCTTGAGGACTGGAATTGAGAAACACTGCACTAGGCAAACTAGGCAGCCGTCTAGGGAGCCTGGCCACTGGTGTTCCTACTCTCTTCTCTCGGCAGCAAACAAATAAGTATCAACATCAGCAGCCAGCCGCTGCTCCGTTTGCACTGTGGCGGCGGAGGACTGTTTCCCGACTCCCGAATGAATGGAAGCAAACAAACATTCATAGATGAGCGCTGGTCAATCATGGGATCCAGCTTTGAGGTTAAATCCTGGGATTTGAAACAGATCTGACACTAAGATTGGACCCTGAATCTGACTCCGGGATCCAATCGTGGGATCTGACCCCAGAAACCAGCACTGACACCTGATCCCGGGATACAGCTTTGGGGTTCAAACCTGGGATCGGAAAATGAGATCTTACTCTGTGATCCAACCCTGGGGTCCAGTTTTTTGGGTTCAACCCTGGCATCTAAAACTGAGATCTGACATGAGGTTCGACCCTTGATCTGATTCATAGTTTGACATTATGACTGACACTGAGGTCCATATTTTAGGTTCAGCTCTGGATCTGACACTAGCAACCATAATATGTTATACACCTGTGCTCTGTGCAGCCCCGGACCTTCTCTTCTGGGGTTCCCAGCAGTGACTTTGGCTCCTCCTTTTCTGTGTCTGCCCCCATCGCAAGCCACTTCCTATGGGGGAAGACATGCAGGCTCGCTTCTGACACACACACAGCTTAACACGGCCCCGCCCCCACTCTGGTTTGATTGACAGCAGCAGGAGCCAATGGCTCCCACTACTGCACAAACATCTTGTGAGAAGAGAAAGGCAGAGTAGAACTGCAGCCGGACACAGCACTGGATCGATACAGGACTCGGGTAAGTGTTTATCCCATTTAGTGCTGGCCGCATGCAAATATGCGGCCCCTCGGTGGATGGGCCTTGGCGCTGAGCGGCTGTATATTTGCATGAACTGGTGGTATACAGCTGTGGCGAGAGTGCGCACAGTTACCGGCGGCTAACGGAAAGAGGTCAGGGCGAAGCAGCACAAGGAGCTAACCAGCTGTGTTTTAGTAGAGAAGCATGTTGATAGGAGGAGAGTGTGTTGCTTTTTCTTTCACTGTCCAGTCACCGGCTAAGGGAGGGACCTGTGAGTGCTGCTGAATTGCAGCAGAGAAATATCAGGTCTTCGCCTCTGCCACACAGGGCCGTGCTGTGTGGCGGAGCTGTGTTAATCTCAGGACTGGATGAAAAGTAATAAACATTCTTTCTGTGATAAACGGCTTATCTGTGTGTTTAACTGTTTGGCTGGAGTTTAGCTTTATATGTTCCTATTCTGTGTGTAGATATGGAAATTTCCAACAGGCTAGAAGATCTTTTTATTTGATAATGCAAAATGAATAGCTGGCAGCATGCCAAGTGATAGAACTTTTACTAACGCCACATATCCATAGAGCTCCCAATCATTTCTTTGGGTCTGATTTGTGCAGCATGGGCATTGAGATGCATTTGATAACACATTGCTGTACCTGGGCCTGGCACGAGTATTTTAGGCAATGTTCAGGTTGGTTGCCTTTTAATTGCCCTGTGTATTGGTAGCCAAAGTATCTATAATCTAGAAGTAGAAGCTCAGTAATTGCTCTTTCACATGGGGGGGCATGGTAAAAACCAGTGGCTGCCATGGTTTTACCACCCCCTGACCACCCACCTGAATTCTAACATTACAGCCTCATAGGGCTGTACACATGCTGCTGCGCTGATGCTCTGCAGCTTCGGCATTTATATCTTGGGGTACTTTCACACTGAGGCATCGTGGGCATTGGCGGTAAAGTCCCGCTTTTTTTTATAGCAGGGCTAGTTTTTACCGCAATTTTGCGACCGCTAGCGGGGTGGTTTTAACCACCGCTAGCGGCCGAAAAAGGGTTAAACCTGCCTGCAAAAACACTGCTTTGCAGGCGGTTTGGAGGCACTGCCCCATTGATTTCAATGGGCAGGGGCGCTGTAGGTGTGGTATAGTCACCACTCCTAAAGCGCCTCAAGGATGCGTCTGGCAGGACTTTTTTTACAGTCCTGCCAGCGCAATGCTCCAGTGTGAAAGACCTCAGACTTTCAGACTGGATATACAGGCGTGGGTCTTTCAGGGCACTTTCCAGGCGCTATTTATAGCGCAATAGCGCCTGCAAAGCACCTCAGTGTGAAAGCAGCCTTAGGCGGCAAAGTTGAGTCAATGGGGCCTTCTGAATGCCTGGCAGTCGTTGCTATACTCTCCTCTGAAAAGCAACCCACCGCAGGAACTTTTTAAAGGATGGTAACTAGGGTTGTCCCGATACTAGTATCGGTATCGGGACCGATACCGAGTATTTGCTGGAGTACTTGTACTCACGCAAATGCTCCCGATGCCTGGCCGAATACTTTTTTTGTATTTATCAACATGTTCTATGAAAATTCTTTGAGTATTTTACTACTGTGTGACAAGCAAATAAAACATTTTTACTCAGTTTTACTCAATTTTATTCTTTTATAATGTCTTGAGTTAGAGTTCTTCATAATTCTAAAGAAAATATCCTTAGTCTGTATTGTGGTTTGAAAACTGTCACATGACATTTAAAAAAAGTATCGGTATTCGGTATCGGCAAGTACATGAAAAAAAAGTATCGGTACTTGTACTCGGTCCTAAAAAAGTGGTATCGGGACAACCCTAATGGTAACCATAAGGAACCCTAATTGGTGAGAAAGAGGCACAGTCATTCAGGGAGAGGCTTTCATCCTTTTTAAAGGCTCCCTGATCTCGTAGATATGAAGATCTGTCCATCTGTGACCAATTTACATCTACAGGAGGACTTTGTAAGAGATTTACTAAAACCGGAGCATACAGAATGTGGTGCAGCTGTGCACAGTAACCAATCGGCTTCTAGGTTTTATTCTCAAGTTAGGCCCCTTCACATGTCCGCCTCCGTTTTTACAAGTCCGTTGACTTGTAATGGACGCCTATGGGGTCGCGTCCGTTAGCGGATGATCCGCTAACGTCCGCAATGATCCGCGTCTGTCTGGATCCGGTTTTTCGGACGGAAGAAAACCCTATTTTCACACGTCCGTTCAGTTCGTCCGTTTTTTGGACGTCCGTTAACGGACCTCAATGCTTCCCTATGGGTTAGCATCCGTTAGCGGATGAGCATCCGCTAACGTCCGTTAACATCCGTCTGCGGTAAGCTCCGTTTTTTTGGACGGAAGAAAACCCTATTTTTCTTCCGTCAAAAAAACGGAACGGACGAAAAACGGACGTTAGCGGATGTTCCGTTTACCATCCGATCCGCTAACGTCAGTTTTTCATCAAAAATATGTAAAAAAAAAAAAAAGTTCTAAAAAAAAAAAAAAAAACGGATGAAAAAAACTGATGAAAAACGGAACGGAAACGGATGTAAACGGACGGAAAACTGACGAAAAACGGTTGAAAAAACGGATCAACTGAAGGGGGAAAAAACTGATCTAAAAAACTGAACGGACGTGTGAAAGAGCCCTAAGGCTACGTTTCCACTAGTGCGACTTGGGACTGCAAAATCACATGACAAGTCGTATCCTATGTTTCCCAATCAGTAGAGTACCATTCAGATCTGTGCGACTTCAAAGTAGTCCAACTTTGATACAACTTGAGGTCCATAGACCTCAAGAATACACAGGCATTGCTTCAAGTCGCATTAAAATCGTGACAAAATTGCGTGACATTCAGGTCGCAATAGTGGAAACCTAGGCTAAATCTCCCCCACTGTTACCCTGTTTTTGCGTGTTTTCATTCCTGCTGAATATGTACAGTATGTGTAGTGGTATGATCCAGGCTCAGTTTACCATAATCTTAGAAGAATATACAAAACAGGATTAGCTGTGTAATGGTATGGTTCAAATATATAGATTGTGTTGTTTTGTTTTTTTCTATCATTTTCTGAATGTTCTTTTAAGTGGAACTTTAAACTCTGGTTTTCCCTATTTTGCTGTGTAGAAGGATTAGAACCTGTTTTCTTGTTGCAAGCAGAGTTTCTAACCCATTCAAAGTTACGTTGTTAGTATGGTTGAAAAAAGGGCACAAGTCAATCTAGTTCAACCAATAAAATTAAATAAATATATATAAAAAAATTCCCTCTCTTAGGCCCCTTTCACACTGACGTATTAGCACTAAAAATAGCGCATAAATAACGCCTGAAATAATCCTGCCCCAGCATTCTCAATGTGAAAGCCAGAGGGCTTCCCACTGAGGCGATGCGCTGGCAGCAGGAAAAAAAATCTCCTGCAAGCAGCATCTTTGGAGCAGTGTTTATACTCCTTCCCATTGAAATCAATGGGAAACCGCGGTAATACCGCCCGCAATGCGCCTCTGCAGGTCCTTCCCACAAGAGCTTACCCCCTTCTTTGGAAGCTCTCTCCCAAGGGGGTTAGCTTGCGGGTGCGCTCCCCTGATACAGCTGGCAACTATAGCCCCCAACTGTATCACTCGGGCCCGCCTCCCAGTGCGCCGCGTCATTGATTTGATTGACAGCAGAGGGAGCCAATGGCTGCACTGCTATCAATCTCCAATGACGAACTGCTTCGAGCTGGGGCAAACCATTGCGGGAACGAGCCTACAGAGTTTTGTGGCTTAGGTGAGTAAAACGGGGGGGGGGGGGAGGCTGGGTGGCCCGTAAGTGCAAGGTGTTTTTTCACCTTAATGCATTGGATGCATTAAGGTGAAAAAACACAAAGCTCTATATCCCTTTTAACCTGTTCCCGTCTGCGCTATGGCCGAAAGACAGCTACAGTGCGGGCTTACTTTGCTTGGAGGGGTCCATGGAACTCCTCTCATGATCGCGCAGCCTGCACTCCCCCTGTGATTGCTGCGTTCTTCAGACTCGGCTGTTAACAGATCGGTGTAAAGGGACAATCACAGCGACACTTTACCATGTGATCAGCTGTGTCCAATGATAGATGATCACCGATGTAAACACAAGCTGGTTATCATCTTTCTTTTCCTCACGCTGGCGTGAGGAGGAGAGAAGAGAGCCGATTACCGGCTTGTGGAAAGCTGGCTACACACTATACAACTTTCTTTTAGATTTACCAGAACATTTAATATGAGGTCAAACCTAAACGCTTTTACATCAGCCACTGTTTAGGGTTGGTTTGCAGGCGCTATTTTAAGCGCAATAGCACCTGCAAACTACTCCAGTGTGAAAGGGGTCTAAAGGAAATTGAACAAAAGTTGTAAAATGTGTATCCAGCTATAAAGGGACATCTACATTGATAATCAGGGCACTGTTTATCAGTGTAGTCCCATCAATGACCTGCTTGCAAAATATAAAAAATAGGTACATGTTTCATGTCCTTATTGTTCGTTTTTGCTTTGAAGATGCTGTAATCCTGCTCTGTTCTCCACGCTTCCTGCTTTTCTGTTTCCTTATAACCACAGTGCTGGGAGCTTTCTCACAGTGGTCTACTCTAAGCTGGCATTACTGTGTGTGTCTAAAAACTTCCCAGAACCAATCAGATTCATTTTAAAAACAAAACACTGCCCTGGATTTGTTTGTTTGTTCTGTGTGTCTCTTTCTACTTCACAGAAACATGAAGCCAGTTCAAAAGTGAAAATAACCTGCAGGCACATTATATGTTTGATTTTTTTATCTATTTTTATTCATTTTGAAAAGGAATCGGTTAACTTTATGACTCTATACCCTGTAAACAGTCATTTCAGCAAAACATTTTCTTTTCCTTTAGTGACCCTTTAAAACTGGCTGCTGTGCCTGAACATCCCCCCCCCCCCCCCCCCCATGTGCAGGCATGCCTCAGGTCACTCTGGGATCCCTTGCAGTGTTTCTGCACATTCCCGTGAACTCATTTCCAGGATTTCTACATTGAGATCCCACAAGCTGGCGCATGGGATGTGTAAGCATGCGCAGAAACAGCAGGGGGTCATTGCCAGTCTACTGACAGGGCCCGGGCGCAAGGGATCCAGTGAATGCGCAAACATGCCGTGGGGATCTGCAAGGTCTCGTAGATGCTGGATGCCAATTCAGGATGGCGGTGCTAAAGAGTAGTGGTGTAGGGAGAGTTCCCCTATAAACAAGACAACGCTGGACCCCTTGGACTAGTTAGTATAGTTTTTTCTTACTTTTATACAGGGATAAGTTCTTGGATTTAAACATTTGCATTCTTGATAGTAGGGGGGAGTTCCTCTTTGAATTGGTAGAATATGGGAATAGGAGGCTTGTATAGGAGTTTCAGCGTTTTTGGTTCAGTGTCTTTTTTAATTATTATTTTTAGTCAATGGAAAGCTTGTTAGGATCAAAACGCCCAGGTGAGAATTGGGTCTTCGTAGTTCAGGTGACTTGTGTCAAAGACCTACCTGAGCGATCCTAACAAGCTTTCCTTTTTTGCTTGAGTGTCTTTTTTTTTTTTTTTCTAGTCAAAGGAAAGATTGTTAAGATCGTTGACCTACAAAACGCTCAGGTAGGTCTTTGACACAAGTCACCTGAACTACGAAGACCCAATTCTCACCTGGGCGTTTTGATCCTGACAAGCTTTCCATTGACTAAAAATAATAATTAAAAAAGACACTGAAGCAAAAACGCTCAAACTCCTATACAAGGGATGAAAAGAAGAGCCTGTAAAAAGCATCAAAGATGCTCAGCTCAAGTGTGAATGCTAATTTTGTGTAATTTCCTTTTAACATCTTTTTCGTGTTTTGTATTTTGAAATAACAATGTTTTATGTTCTGTTTTTTCAGCAAACTTGCACAAATGTCTGGAGGAGCGTTGTCATCAGAAATAAGATCCAAAGGCAGGGCGACAAACAAGCGCGCTGCACAGTATGATCAGGTACCAGTAGAGCCCAATGCAGCTGGCATTAATCTCCAAACCTTGCACGACTGTGAATTGGCTCTGAGCGCCGATCCTTTACCTCCACCTCCGCTACCACTTCATCCTCCGTTTGGGCCGGAGTTCTACCCAAGCGATAGTGAGGATCCAGTAACTCCACATGAGCTTAGACCTGTAAGGAGGTTTATTCCAGATTCCTGGAAAAATTTCTTCAAAGGAAAGCAAGAGACGGCATGGGAAGAACCAATTTCAGAACTTAACTACATTTCAGGAGGGGCACAGTGCTCTCCTCCACGATCGCCATCTCTACCTACTTCTTCAGCACATGGAAAAAATTCAGGAGTAAATTCCAAGGCAGCTGGAAGCTCTTATAAAGATCCATATGGGGGTTCTGGCGGTAGCTACAACTCAAGGAAAGAGGGGGAAGCTATGATTCCTGATGACCCATATGGCTCTTTGGATCGGCATACACAAACTGTAAAGACATACACTGAGATGGTTGAAGACTACAATTTGCGCTACTCTTACATGAAGTCTTGGGCTGGATTGCTCCGGATCCTGGGTGTGGTTGAACTTTTGCTTGGCGCTGGTGTTTTTGCCTGCGTGACGGCTTACATCCATAAAGACAATGAATGGTATAACATGTTTGGCTACTCGCAGCCCTATTCCTACACTGCAAGTTTACAAGGGGGATACTATTATTCAGGACCCAAGACTCCTTTTATACTTGTAGTGGCCGGTTTAGCATGGTTAGTGACTATAATTATGCTAGTCCTAGGTATGTCCATGTACTATAGGACTATCCTTCTAGACGCTCACTGGTGGCCTCTAACAGAATTTGGGATTAACATCTGTCTTTTTATATTATACATGGCTGCAGCGATTGTGTACGTGAATGACACAAACCGAGGAGGACTGTGCTACTATCCATTGTTTAACAATTCGATAAACTCTACATTCTGCCGAGTGGAAGGAGGACAGACGGCAGCCATCATTTTTTTGTTTGTCACCATGCTTGTCTACCTAATTGGTGCCATTGTTTCATTAAAGCTCTGGCGGCACGAAAGTGCTAGGAAGAGACGGGAGTATCTTGAACGGGAGGTAAGGATTATGTTTTGTACTATTGTCAGGTGATCGTATATGGTTAAGGGTTTTTGTGGTGCACATTGTTTTCTGATCAGTGGTGTCGCTACAGAGGGGCAATTAACTGCTAATCTGATGCCCCTAAAAAGGCCAGGATGTGAGAGGAGACAGTCGTACGGCACTAGCGCTCCTCTCCTATTCTGATCCTGCTGATGTCCTGCTCCAGCCTTTTTCCCTGTTTTCTTTTTTTACAGAGCTGCTGTCCCCCCCGCTCCCCCACTCCCAGCCGCAGGGGGCTCACTTGCATGTTTCCTGGCAAGCAGAGAGCTGTTAGATCGTCAGTGCTCACAGGCCATAGCCATCACTGACCCTGGCAATCCAGCCCCCCTGCACAGATGGGAGAGGAGAGCGGGTTGTTTCTGCTGCTCCCCCCCCCCCCCCCACACACACACACACTCACCGGCAGTGTTATGCCTCCGTCACCCCCCGCCCCCCTCCCTTCTTTCTGGCACCTCTCAGTGACTACTATAATGTAAGAGGGACTCTGATATAAGGGGGGCTTTGGTGAGAAGAGACCCCCTTACATTAGAGTTCGTCTTTACATTCCAGAGGCCACAGAGATCACCGCTGTAAGTAAAACATACACTATATTACCAAAAGTATTGGGGCACATGAACTTTAATGACATCCCAGTCTTAGTCCATAGGGTTCAACATTGAGTTGGCCCACCCTTTGCAGCTATACCAGCTTCAACTCTCTTCTGGGAAGGCTGAAATGAAAAGGCCTGACTCAATGTGTTTTATCGGGTTGAGGTCTGGCCAGTCAAGTTCCTCCACCCCAAATTCACTCATCCATGTCTTTATGGACCTTGTTTTGTTCACTGGTGGAGGGGGGATTATGGTATGAGGTGGTTTTTCAGGGGCCCCTTCATTTCAGTGAAGCAAACTCTTAAGACATCAGCATACCAAGACATTTTGAACAATTTTATGCTCCCAACTTTGTGGAAACGGTTTGGGGATGGCCCCTTCCGGTTCCAACATGACTGTGCACCAGTGCATAAGACAAGGTCCATAAAGACATAGATGAGTGAGTTTGGGGTGGAGGAACTTCACTGTCCTGCACCTCAACCAGATAGAACACCTTTGGGATAAATTGGAGTGGAGACTTCGAGCCAGGCCTTCTCATTCTAGAACCTAGCATTAATGAAAAATAATCTCCTGGATCATAATCAATGAAAAATTGGCTAGAGTATCATTTGTGACCAACAACATCCCTTTAAAAGGTCTTAAACCCCTGGATTGTGGATACCTTCAGTCCCCGTAGGCACAATGGTATAAATAGGCCTTAAAGTGGTAGTTTATTTTTTTACATTCATGCATGAAGGAAAAAAACCTTCAGTGTGCAGCCCCCCCCCCCCCCCCCCCCCCATGCTTGATTAAAGGATCACTACAGGAAAAACATTTTTTTAGCTAAATAGCTTCCTTTACCTTAATGCAGTGCTGTTTTTATGTTCTCATTGTTCGTTTTTGCTTTGAAGTAGCTGTAATACTTCTCTGATCTCCACACTTCCTGCTTGTCTAGCTCCTTATGAAAAATCTCATGGCAGCTTTTCACTGTGGTCCAAGCTGTGTCTCTCAAACTCCTCAGACCCAATCAGATTAATTTTAAAAACAAAACACTGCCCTGGGATTCAATTTAAAAACAAAACACTGCCCTGGATTTGTTTGTTTTTGTTCTGTCTCTCTACTAAACATAAACACAAAACCCTTTTAAAAACGAAAGTGAAACTAGAGGCATATTATATGATTGATTTTTATCTATTTTTAATCATTTTTAAAAGGAATCAGTTAACTTTTATGTCTCTATACCCTGTAAACAGTCATTTCAGCAAAAACATTTTTTTCCTTTAGTGCCTTTAGTCCTATTTCCATCCAGCAATGTGCACAAAAATCAAGGCTCTCCCGGGTCTCTCGCTGCTCATTGGCTATCACTCACAGCCAGTGAGGCTGGGGGCTGGGCTGGACATGAGCAAGCTGGCTCAGGAGCAAGCACAAGTGTGCCCACATAGCAGGCAGGGGAGGGGTCCAGCATGGTGGCGGGGGACCTGAGAAGAGGAGTACTGGGGCTGCTCTGGAAAACCATTGCACAGGGCAGGTAAGTATAACGTGTGTGTGTGTGTGTGTGTGTGTGTGTGTGTGTGTGTGTGTGTGTGTGTTTTCTATTACCTTTACAAGTGCTTTAAAGGGGTAGTTCCCCCAAAAAACTTTTTTTTAACATTGATTGAGGCTTGTTTTGTCAAGGGGAATCAGGTGTTTTTTTTTTTTTTTTTCTTTTTTTTAGAATCAAAGCAGTACTTACCATTTTAGAGATGCATCGTCTCCGTCGCTTCCGGATATGGTCTTCGGGGAAGGGTGTTCCTATTTGATTGACAGGCTTCCGACGGTCGGATACATGGCGTCACGATTTTCCGAAAGTAGCCGAACGACGGTGCGCAGGCGCAGTATAGAGCCGCACCGGCGCTCGGCTTCTTTCGGCTACTCGTGACGCGATGTATGCGACCGTCGGAAAGCCTGTCGGAAGCCTGTCAATCAAATAGGAATGCCCAGACCAGAAGACCATACCCGGAAGCGACGGAGACGATGCATCTCTAAAACGGTAAGTACTGCTTTGATTCTAAAAATAAAACACCTGATTCCCCTTGACAAAACGAGCCTCAATCAATGTTAAAAAAAGGTTTTTGGGTGAATCACCCCTTTAAGATGGGACTATTAGAGCTGATAAGTATTATTGATTATAAGTTTATAATTTATTATAGTACTTGCCTTTTTCATATGTCTTTTATTTTCCAGCTGTTTACTTTGTCATGAAACTATCTTAAAGTATACAATATAGTTGATTTGTCAACCAAGGAATGTTTCAGACTAATCTGACAACCTTTTCTTTCTTTTTCATAGATGAAATCACAAGGTTCGCACATGAGTCCACCAAAAGTCATGGTGAGTAATCTTTATGCTCGGCAGCTCTGGTGTTAGGCAAATTATTTTTATAGCACCTATATTTTCTAGAAAAATAAAACCTGCTTTTTTAAAGGAGAAGTACAGTCAAAGCTTATTTGCTTCTCCTATGGATCACAGGAGTGCAGTTAGTTGTGCACTCCTGACCCATTTTCAGAAGACAGTGGGCTGAAATCTGCTGTCTGCTGATGTCACAGAGCTGGTCCAGGCTTGGGCAAAATCACAACAATGGAGTTGGGATCCACCCACACACCTGGACCAGCACCAAGCTCAGCCTCTCAGCGAATCGCTTAGAGTCTGAGCCGACCGTTCCTGCCCCCTCACGGGACAGAGCAGAGAGCCCGGTAACTGACAGTCACCAGCTCTCTGCTCAGGGAGCTGTGAGAACCAAGCGATCGGCGGTGTTGGATTGCTTGTTTTTCAATTTTAGAGGCGCCGGAGGACAGATGCTGCCTCCATCTGGGTACGTATGATTATTAAATAAAATGGAGACCCACACTTTTCTTTTAGGATTAAATGAGAATTGTGGGAATTAATGTTGCAGCTGTCATCTGCCGACTCCAAGCCTGAGAACCGAGAAATCGCTCAGTTCTCACTTTGCT
This sequence comes from Rana kukunoris, assembly GCA_029574335.1. Lineage (NCBI taxonomy): Eukaryota > Metazoa > Chordata > Amphibia > Anura > Ranidae > Rana > Rana kukunoris. Next base: position 110,082,436 of record CM056049.1, on the reverse strand, counting down.
ATGAGCAGAGAGCGGTGACTGTCAGTTTACACTCTCTCTGTTGTGCTCCTCTAGGGCTTACTGGAGCGCCGGGCTGTGGAAGAGACAAGAGCATCTGGGTGGATCCCGACATTATTGTTGGCATTGTTCCAGAGCCTGGGGTGGCTATGGTGAGGTCAGTCGAAGACAGGCCAAAAAAGCTTTGGCCATACTTCTCTTTTAAAGACCCATTACACCCAGAACTGATGTTTCAGTTGTATTACTGGTGTCAGGGTAGTTATATTGCCTTGAACTCTTTTATATCTTTGGGGTACTCCAATATAGATGGATCTGTACCTAAAATGTCTAATTCTGCCTTAAAGGGGTGTTCCACCCAAATGTAATGTTTATTAAAAGTCAGCAGCTACAAAAAGTGTAGCTGCTGGCTTTTAATAAACAGACACTTACCTTATCCACGTTCCAGCGACGCGCCGACCGGGACTCTGCTCCTCTCCCCCCCCCTCCCCGGCCGCCATCCTCATTGCGACTGTGGGCACCCACTGGGCAGGCGCGAGCCACACTGCGCATGCACGCGCGTGGCACGGCCCACCGCTGATTGGACAGACGATCGTCTAGGACCTGTCAGACGATCGCTAAAGGGAGGGTCTGCAGTAAGGCGATTAGGCCTAATCGCCTTACCAGCCCCTCGGCGGAAGTGGGACAGGAAGTTTTTTTTTTTTTTAAAGTCAGCAGCTACTAACAGTGTAGCTGCTGACTTTAAATAAGGACACTTACCTTGTCCTACTTGCCCGCGCTGATGGGCCCCCCGATGCCGGTCCCCCCGATGCCGGTCCCACGATCGCTCCGGGTCCCTCGCCGCCATTCACACTATGGGAAACAGGCAGTGAAGCCGTACGGCTTCACTGCCCATTTCCTACTGCGCCTGCGTGAGTCTCACGCTGGCTTGTGAATGGGCGCGCTGCTCTCTGAGAACACACACAGTTCCCAGAAAGCAGCGCGCCCCATTCACAAGCAGGACAAGAAGAAAAGGCACCGCGGAGTGGAAGAGGCAAATTACGGACTTCCGCATAGCAACAGGTATTTCGGGTGAGTATTTTTTTTTTTTTTTTCAGGTTTTATTTTTTTAATTTTTTTAAACAACATGGGAAAATGTTGTTTTCCTGGGTGGAGCTCCGCTTTAAGTTGGCCATACGCTAGTTGATCTTTTAGAATGAATGTTTTGTACGAACATTTGTATGGAAAATTCTTAGAATTACATTTGCTAATTTGACAATTGTCCTTCGAAAGTACTTCAAAATTTTGTTTGATTTCAACAGGCTATTTTGGAATAAATGTATTTTCCTGAATGAAAACCACATTCACTGTTGGGCCCCTTTCACACTTGTATGACTTGAAGCAATGCCTATGTAATCTTGAGGTCTATGGAGCTCAGGTTGTGTCTTTGCAGTATTTTGGGGCCTTAGAAATTTGTTTGTTTAAGAAAGTTTTTCTATCTTGCCTCTTTTGCATTTTCGTGTCACTGTTGTCTAAAAACCAACATTGATTTGAAACTTTCTAACAATTAGAAAATCGAATAAATATTCCTCAAATTTTCCAGTGAGATTTCCTCTAGAGCAGGGGGTAGGCACCTTTTGAGAGGTGGAGATTGATCTGAACAACATGAAAGATCAAAGATCATTGGAGTTCACCACCTCTTCACTAGTTCTTAATTTTTTTTATTTAATTTTTTTACAATTTTCTTTATTTTTAGCAGCCCTGTTGGAGGGCCTTGGTTAAATACAGTGAGAGATAAAAGTATTTGATCCCCTGCTGATTTTATACATTTCCCCACTGACAAAGAAATGATCAGTCCATAATTTTAATGGTAGGTTTATTTTAAGACCCCTTTCACACTGAGTGCCTGTGCCCTTAGCACTAAAGCTTTTTACGGCGCTTTTCAGTCGCTAGTGGGGCGTTTTTTACAAAACAATTGTAAAAACTCCTGTTTGGAAGCCTTGCCTATTCATTGCAATGGGCAGAGCATTTTGGGAGCGCTAAATAGAGCGCTCCCAACCCGCCCCAAAGATGCTGCTTGCAGGACGTTTCGTTTCATGCCAGTTAGGAGGAGAATATTATATATTGCAATTTGCTGCTTGTAAAGTTGGACAGCTGAGCTATTGCTTGAAAACTATGGGCCAGATTCAGGATTGAGAGCGTATCTTTGTGCGGGCATAGCGTATCCTATTTATGCTATGCCTCCGCAACTTATACAGGCAAGTGCTGTATTCACAAAGCACTTGCTCCGTAAGTTGCGGCGGCGTAGCGTAAATGGGCCGTCGTATCCGCGCGTAATTCAAATTGGGCAGGTAGGGAGCGTGTTGTATTTAAATTAACCCTGACCCCACGTAAATGAGGCGCCAAACGAACTGCACATGCGCCGGACATGAACGTATCCCAGTGCGCATTCTCCAAATCACGTCGCAAATAGTCATTGAAAACGACGTGAACGTAACTTACACTCAGCCCCATTCTGAATCGGCTTAGAAACGACGTACAATACGCCGTCGACGTAACTTAAAGCGGAGGTCACCCTAAATTAGTCTTTCTCATGATCCAGCATCTGGCCCGCCAGTATGCTTTTTATTTTTATTTTATTTTTTTAAATCCCCCACTTACTGTATTATCTTCCATTTGTTTCTTTCCCCCGCGGTGTGGCGCCTAACAGCCCGTCACATCTTACGAAAATAGCCTGGAGCTGACTGCACGCCGTATTTCTCCGAGTCTATTCCGCTTTTTTCGGAGGCCGTGACGTAGAAATACGGTGCTGCGCAGTGCTCCTAGGTCTTCAGGTGCGATCGCCGAGAATCCCGATCCTAAATCGGGTATTTTCGTAAGATGTAACCGCTATACTGGCCATCCACCACGGGGGAAAGAAATAAAAATTGAAGATAATACAGTAAGTGGGGGATTTAAAAAAAAAAACCTACTGGCGCTGAGCCAGTTGCTGGATCACATGGGAGAGATTATATTTAGGGTGAAACCACCTCTTTCTGGGCTGCGCCTAATGGAGGTAACTTTACGCGGTCCGACTTACGTGAACACGCAAATAGATACGCCGGCCACAACTACGTTCGTGAATTGGCGTATCTACCTAATTTACATATTCAATGCGTAAATCGACGGAAGCGCCACCTAGCGGCCAGCATAAATATGCAACTAAGATACAACGGCGTAAGAGACTTACGGCGCTCGTATCTTAGCTATATCTTTGAATCAGGCGCAGAGATACGACGGCGCTCATTTGGACTTGCGCCGTCGTAAGTCTTTCTGAATCTGGCCCTATATGTGTGTGTGTGTGACAGTGTATGTGCTGCTGTTACCTGTGGGTCTTCAGCGATCGATCATAGGCCCTGGCAGCTTATTATCTCTTTCTTGTAATGGCCACTGCACGCCACTCACCTGTGGGAGGAGTTGGCGCTGCACTGGCTGGATCGGCATAGGCATAGCAAGTGCAACATACATTTACACAGGCATGTTGCACTTGCTCCTCCAAATGTTTTATTTATTTTTTGCTTTGATCGAAAGTCCTGTTAGAAAGTTGCTTCATTAATTTTCCATGGCCCCGCCGCATGTAGAAGAAACATGGCAATCCTTATCCTCTCTTACTTGCTCCTGGGATGGACTAGGAACTATGGACTATGGGATTTGTAGTGTGCTTTGAGCAGATGAGATTACAACTTCCATGCAAACGAAGGTGAGGGGATTAATGAGGTTTGAAAATACAGGTGCAGAAAAACACAATAAGAAACAATTTCATTAAAAAGAGATTAAAGCAGAGGTCCACCTTTAAAAAATAAAATAAAAATATTCCGGTACATAGAAATGCTCGAAATGTTCCCCCCGCCACCCCCCCCCCATTTTTTTTTTTTACTTATTTAGAAATGGGGGTTGCTAGGTGATCTTCCTAGTCCACAGCTGGTTATCGTCCTTGCTTTGTCTGGGGAATGGGGCGCGCTGTCTTCTGGGAACTGTGTGTTTCCCAGTGAACAGCTGCCCATTCATAAAGAGCCGTGCAAATCACGCATGCGCAGTAGGAACCGGGCAGTGAAGCCGCAAGGCTTCGGGGGGCCAAAATTGGGGGTGCCTAGGACTGGTAAGTGTCCTTATTAAAAGTCAGCAGCTACAGTGTTTATAGCTGCTGACTTTGAAAAAAAAAAATCGCAGCTGCACCTCCACTTGTCCATTATGTAGTAGATGTGTATAGTTATATTTTTTTTTTGGGGGGGGGGGGGGGGAATAAGCATATTGTATACTGCCACTTAAAGCTGGCCATAGATGGCTCATTTTTTTTTTTTTGTTCATATAGGGAGCTGAGCAAACACAAACTAACAGATTCCTCCATCCACACAAACGTGGTGAATGAAGGAATCTGGCCCACTTGGACATTGTATTCTGACAGCAGGACTCCGCTCTGCCAGAATATACTGATCAGGGGCTGTAGCTGCTGATCTAGAGACATTTTCCAACATGTCCCTTTGACAGAAGTCATTTGAACAATTGACTTTCATGCCTTGTTTCCACTGCACGGAACGGTTCGGGTCAGCAAATTTGGAGCGGTTAAGATGGGACTGGTCTATTCGCGTGAGCGTTTTCACTGCAAATCGGACCGCCGGGGACCATTCAGGGTTTAGAAAAAATTCCTAGCGCGTCCACCAATCGGTGAGATGTATTTGTAGATCCGCCCTAATGGAACCGTTCTACTCTCTCTGGACCCACATGAGAAGCAGGACCCTTGCTGGTGCGGTACGGTTCACTTTTATGGCACGCTTTTATAATGGAAACACCCAAAATAGCGTACCGTACCGAACCGATCCGCTCAGTGGAAACGAGGCATTATTGAGCAGGGGCAGACATGCATTGATAGAAATTCAGCCAGTCCCCGCTGAATCAGGCTTATTTTAATCAGCGTATGGCCAGCTTTCATTTGAAAGAGATTAGCTGTTCACATTATTTGGAAACATAATTTCTAAATACATATAGTATAATGCGGTATGCAAATCTCTTCATCCTTGTAATGTTATGTTCCTAGCAGCTGTCCCACACATATATAAGGTGTCAGGGCGGCCACTCTGTGCCAGATCACATACCTAGTACGTGATCTGACACTTCTAGGTCTGGGGCGTGCCGCAGGTGAATTGCTGTGATTTGCTCCCGCTGTGTCTAATCAGCAGGTCCGTTGGACACCCACTGATCGTTCAGGAGAAAGACAGTCTGCCTATGTAAACAAGGCAGACCGCCGTTCTGTGAGGGGAATGTACTGATCCTGTGTTCCTGCAAGGCAGGACCACAGGTCTTTACATTCCCCCACAGTTAGTAAGCACTCCCAGGCAACACATTTAACCCTTTGATCGCCCCTAATGTTGACCCCTTCCTAGCCAGTGTCATTAGTACAGTAAATAGTACCGAGCATATTTGTTTAGCACTGATCACTGTATTAGTGTTCCTGGTCCCCAAAAAGTGTCAGGTGTCCGATTTTGTCTGCCGCAATATCGCAGTCCCACTATAGGTCGCTAATCGTCACCACACCTAGTAAAATAAATAAAAATATCCCATAGTTCGTAGACGCTATAACTTTTGTGTAAACCAATCAATATACACACATTGGGATTTTTTTTTTTTTTACCAACAAATATGTAGCAGAATACATATTGGCCTAAGTTGATGAAGACTTTTTATTTATTTATTTTTATTTGGTATGTTTTATAGCAGAAAATAAAAAATATTTTTTATTGTTTTTCAAAATATTGTCTTTTTGTATATAGTGCAAAAAAATTAAAAACGCAGAGGTGATCAAATACCACCAAAACAAAGCTCTATTTGTGGGGAAAAAAAGGGGCATACATTTTATTTGGGTACAGCGTCGCACAACCACACAATTGTCAGTTAAAGTAATGCAGTGCAATATCACAAAAAATGGCCTGGTCATGAAGGGGGGTAAACCTTCCAGAGCTTAAGTGGTTAGACTGTTAGTTTTGCTTTCCATTACTAATATAAAAAAAAGGTGTGTGTGGAAAGTATGTAATGCTGGATACAGTGCAAAGTACTGTCCTTGTGTCCAATATGTTCTTCCTGTTCCACAATATTATTATTCAGGAGCAGATTTTTTATTTTTGCCCGGATTATGCCTTTTGTATCTTTCCTTTGCTGCTTGAGCACCTGATATATTGCTTTTTTTTTTTTTTACTTACGAGATGGGTCCAGACATGCAGTGTGTGTCCTGAGCTGCTCATAAATTATTCATTATAATATTTTTAGCAAACTAGAAAAACATGTTTTCCATATTTTTTTTTTTTTTTTTTTTTTTTTAATATTTTTTTAGGGTTGTTTTGTTTAGCAGCTGTCTGGTATAGTATAGAGTCAATGTGCGGTCATTTTACATGTGCTATATAGAGGACAGGAAGTTGGCAGGTCATGTTGAAAATTTGCGACCAGTCCTTATGCCAGTGCTGGTATTGCATGGAAACCCAGCAGTATACTCGCAGGTAAAATAAGCCCAAATTTGTGTTTTTGAACAGTATCTATACCTTTTGCGATGCGATTTGAGCCCATACAAAATAGACGCACACAATTTGAACAGGAATGCGGTGCAAATCCTGTCCGAATCACATACAGTTTCCCACACTGCTCCTGTGTGAACCCAGGCTGAAGCCAATATTGCAAGTGATTCGGACAGGAATCGCACCACATTCCTGTTCAAATCGCATGCAATTCTTTGCAGCACGATTTTGAGCCCATTCATTTTGTATGTGCTCAAATCGCACTGCAAAGGTATTGGTTTTAAGAAGTCGGGCCGGGGCATCGTCATGGTGGCTGGTGTAGCAGTATTGGTATCCCGCGTGAAGCCTAGCACAGAGCTGCTGCAGTCGAACACAACTGTGGTGAATTAACCCCCTTACATGCTGAGTGGCTGTATTTTAAAGTCACAGGCTGGATCTGGATGCAAGCAGGACACGGCGAGACACAGGCTGGTTGGGAGAAGGGGATGAGGGGTTACACTGGGGGACACAGGCTGGATGAGGGATTACACAGGGGGACACAGGCTGGATGAGGGATTACACAGGGGGACACAGGCTGGATGAGGGATTACACAGGGGGACACAGGCTGGATGAGGGATTACACAGGGGGACACAGGCTGGATGAGGGGTTACACAGGGGGACACAGGCTGGATGAGGGGTTACACAGGGGGACACAGGCTGGATGAGGGATTACACAGGGGGACACAGGCTGGATGAGGGATTACACAGGGGGACACAGGCTGGATGAGGGATTACACAGGGGGACACAGGCTGGATGAGGGGTTACACAGGGGGACACAGGCTGGATGAGGGGTTACACAGGGGGACACAGGCTGGATGAGGGGTTACACAGGGGGACACAGGCTGGATGAGGGGTTACACAGGGGGACACAGGCTGGATGAGGGGTTACACAGGGGGACACAGGCTGGATGAGGGGTTACACAGGGGGACACAGGCTGGATGAGGGGTTACACAGGGGGACACAGGCTGGATGAGGGGTTACACAGGGGGACACAGGCTGGATGAGGGGTTACACAGGGGGACACAGGCTGGATGAGGGGTTACACAGGGGGACACAGGCTGGATGAGGGGTTACACAGGGGGACACAGGCTGGATGAGGGGTTACACAGGGGGACACAGGCTGGATGAGGGGTTACACAGGGGGACACAGGCTGGATGAGGGGTTACACAGGGGGACACAGGCTGGATGAGGGGTTACACAGGGGGACACAGGCTGGATGAGGGGTTACACAGGGGGACACAGGCTGGATGAGGTGTTACACAGGGGGACACAGGCTGGATGAGGTGTTACACAGGGGGACACAGGCTGGATGAGGTGTTACACAGGGGGACACAGGCTGGATGAGGTGTTACACAGGGGGACACAGGCTGGATGAGGTGTTACACAGGGGGACACAGGCTGGATGAGGGGGGACACAGGCTGGATGAGGGGTTACACAGGGGGACACAGGCTGGATGAGGTGTTACACAGGCTGGATGAGGGGTTACACAGGGGGACACAGGCTGGATGAGGTGTTACACAGGAGGACACAGGCTGGATGAGGTGTTACACAGGGGGACACAGGCTGGATGAGGTGTTACACAGGGGGGGGGGCACAGGCTGGATGAGGTGTTACACAGGGGGGGGACACAGGCTGAATGAGATGTTACACAGGGGGACACAGGCTGGATGAGGTGTTACACAGGGGGACACAGGCTGGATGAGGGGGGACACAGGCTGCATGAGGGGTGATACAAAGGGACACAGACTGGGTGAGGGGGGACAGAGGCAGGATGAGGAGTGACACGGGGATACAGGCCAGATGAAGGGTGATACAGGAGGACACAGGCTGAATGAGGGGGTGACACAGGGGGACACAGGCTGGATGAGGGGTGACTCGGGGACACAGGCTGGATGAGGGGGAGGACACAGGCTGCCCTCACTTCCCCCATTACTTCCCACCCTGCCATCACCCCAGCCTCACCCAACTCCCTAACACCCCGCCAAACCACCCTCCTACCTACGCGATAGGTATCGACGAGTACATGATGTAAAGTATCGGTACTCATACTCTGTGTTACAAAAGTGGCCTCGGTGCATCCCTACCAAAAAAAAACACAGGTGATGGGTTTTCAGGATTTTCTTTCACAGTACACAGGTGCTTTAAATGGCTCGGTGTTTATGACTGGTAATGTATCTAAGGGAAATTCTCAAAGCATGGCCTGTTGGGGATACCAGAGTATTGAGGTTAGGAACCACAGATCCAGGGTAAAAAATAACTGGTACATAGACTGAAAATATTGGTAAATCATGTATTTCAAGTGTCAGAACTTTGTTGTTCTGTGATGGTTACACTGTGTGCACAATTATTAGCCAAGTGAGTATTTTGACCAAATCATTATTTTAATGCATATTGTCCTACTCTAAGCTGTATAAACTTGAATTCTTATTGGATTTATGCATATCAGGTGATGTGTACTTGTGTAATGAGGGAGGGTGCGGCCTAAGGAGATCAACGCCCTATATCAAGGTGTGCATAATTATTAGGCAGCTTCTTTTCCTCAGGCTAAATTGGCTAAAAAAGATTTAACTGACTCTGAAAAACTCCAAAATTATAAAGTCTTTCAGAGGGATGCAGCACCCTTGAAATTGCTAAGATATTGGGGTGTGATCAGAGAACAATCAACTGTTTTTTGTAGCAAATGGTCAACGAGGTCACAAACGTGTTGTGAAAAAAGATGCAAATTTTACTGCCAAAGATTTGAGAAGAAGCAATTGTGAAACTACCAAGAACCCATTATCCTCCAGTGCTGTCATATTCCAGAGTGCCCAGAAGTATAAGGTGTTCTGTGCTCAGAGATATGACCAAGCAAGGCTAAAACCATATCGGACACACAAGTTGAAATGTCAAGACTGTGTCAAAAAATATCTGAAGATACTTGGGTTCGATTCGCGTCTATGCATTTTTTTTGTGCTTTTTTGCGTTTTGCATATTTGCGAAATGCAAAAAGCACTAAAAATGCATTGGTGTGAATCAGGCCTTATGACATGAGTGACTCTTGACGGACCAGATGGATGGGCCTGTGGCTGGGTCAGTAACAGGCACAGAGCTCCACTTTGACTCGGATGCCAGCAAGGTGGATTACTGGTATGAGCTAAGTGGACCCTTTCGGGTTGAAGATGGACTCAAAATCAACACTCAAACCTACTTCCAGTTTTTGGAAGACCGTTTCTTCAAGCAGTGGTACCGGAAAAAGTCTGCATCTTTCAAGAAGACCAAGATATTTATGCAGGACAATGCTCTATAACATTCATCAACGTACTCCCCTGCATGGCTAGCCAGTAAAGGCCTTAAAGATGGAATAATAATGACACAGCCCCCTCTCTCACCTGACCTAAACATTATTGAGAACTTGTGGGCCTTTCTTAAACAGGAGATTTTCGGCCTCTTTCACACGGGGCTGATCAGTAATGATCCGCCCCGTGCACCTCGGTTTGCTCAGTGGGGATCGCTCCTGTGCAGGGACCGCCCTGTCAGATCTCCGCTCTCCTCTATGGGAAATCGGATGAACACGGACCGTCTGTCCGTGTTCATCCGATCCGATCCGCCAGACAGAAGGGAAAGTAGGTTTTTCCTCTGGCATACTTTGGCGGATCAGAGCGGAGCGCATGTCAGCGGACATGTCTCCGCTGACATCCGCGATCCCATAGGGATACATGTATGTCCGTTTTTCATCCGACAACGGATGGATGAAAAACGGACATACGGAATGTCCGTGTGAAAGAGCCCTTACAGTGAACAGTGTCTGGTAGGCTGTGGTGGCTGCTGCACAAAATGTTTACTATCAACAGGTCAAGAAACTGACAGACTCCATGAATGGAAGGCTTACACGACCGTTTTTCCCGTCGGGGGGAAAAAAACATGGTTTTCCTGATGGAATTCCTCTCAAGCTTGCCTTGCATAGACACGGTCACAAAAAAGTCTGGTGAACTTTTGACTGCCAAAAACGCGGTGACGTAAAAGACTACGACGAGCCGACAAAATTAAGTTTTATGCTTCCAAGCATGCGTTGAATTGTTTCCGAGCATGCATGTTTTTTTTTTCCCATCAGAAAAGCATATAGATTAACGGTTTTCCCACTAGGATTTTTTCCTGACAGGGAAAAAAAGAGATCCTGCTCTTCTTTTTTTTTTTTGGCAGTTTGTCCATGGGAAAAAGTCCAATGGAGCATACACATGCGATTCCAGGCGAAAAACGGACGTGTGTACGTGGCATTATGACTGTTATTGAAAAGTAGGGTGCCTATATTGGTCACAATTTTTTTATATATATATATATATATATTATAGTGTGTACGCATAATAATTCTGCACACTAAAGCTTGGTTCACACTGGGGTGGCCTGTCAGGTGACGTAGCCGCCTGACACTTCGCGCTCCATTCAGTGCAATGTAATCGTTCTAATAGGAGCGACTCAAGTCGATCCAACTTAGAAAAAGGTTCCTGTACTACTGGGGGGCGACTTCGGAGCGGCTTGCATTGACTATTAAAGAAGTCGTTTGCAAGACACGCTGCAGTTGCGTTGTGCAGGGCCGCTTCAGGTTTGGGCGACTTTGAAGCCGCCGCAGTGTTAACCGAGACTAATAGTTGCCCAATAATTGTACACGGATATTCTCCTAAGAAAGCCAAAACCTCACTTTTTACTTTCTCAAATATTCAGGTATGAAGCTTATGCGTGCAGATAACAATAAACCTACCAGCCTGATGGGATTTGGGCATAGCCTGTCATTGCACAGGGGAGCAAGTGTTTGTTTTTTTTTGTTTTTTGTGCTCCCTGTTTGCATTACCTTAATAAAGCAGAGTTCCTACTAAACAAATAAAAATAAGTCAGCAGCTACAAATACTGCAGCTGATTACTTTTAATAATCGGACACTCGCTTGTCCCAGGGTCCAGTGGTGCGGGGGAATAAAGCCCCGCTCGTCTCCCCCTCCTCTCTGCAGTGCTGGTATCACTACAGTGGGCGCCCGGTTGTGGCTTTGCAGCTGGGCACACGCTGCGCATGCACGAGCCGCGCTGCGCACTGTGATTGGCCGAGCAATCATCTGCAACCTGTGACGTGTTCCAGATGATTGCAGAGAGGGAGAGGTGCCCAGGGAGGAAGTGGGAGCTGAAACCCCCCAAAAAGAGTGTTTACGCTACCCCGCCCCAAATGTGGCATGTTAGGGGGTCTCCTGCACTTGGAGCAAAAATTTAATTTTTGGGTCAAACTTCGCTTTAGTAAACAAACCACTCGCGTTCAGTACTGTGCTAAAACAATTTGCAATAGATGTCCTTGAATGATACTGATTTAATCAGAAAATGTTATGCATATCAATATACATATAATCGGTAAAATACTGCTACTTTTTAAATTTAAATGTGTTACTTCAAATCTAATGTTCAAATAAAATCTCCAAGCCTTTATATGCGTCATGTAAGTGGCTGGCTGGTGTCACGTATAGGTGATTTTTTCCAGTGTGTCAGAACCTGAATATGCACTGAGCTGTATCATGGGGGATGTCCTACAAAGACGCTAATGACCAGTGAACAATCTTGCAGCTTTTAGTCTGGATTGTATATACCTGGAACATGAGAAGGGTAATTGCTCCCAGGAATGTGCGGCACATCAGTGCAAGGGGGAGATAGGCTTGTAGGAATGTAGCCTAGTCAGTGCTAGACTTGTTCCTTCTTGTAGAGTGCTCATTCTGCAGTCACCTTGGGTTTTTATGTTAGGCGACTGCTGAATCCAGTATATACAGATGATGTATACGATGCATAGGTGTGCGCAGCCTATTGCATTAGAGTGTGCACCCCAAACACGTGTGTGTGTGTGTGTGTATATAAATATATATGTATGCAGTAGGGCAATGGACAGTGTCAGTAGGGCAGTAGTTTATTTTTTATTACTTTTTCCAATTACATATTTTTTTCAATTTTTCAAATATTTTTTTTTCAAATCATTTTTTTTTCACAGCGCCATTGGGGAGCTTTGGTAAAATATCAAGGGTCTAAACAGACCCCTGATGTCTCACTTTTGGGACAGAGAAAGGGAATGAAGACAGAGATCCCCCAGTCCCTTTCTCTGCAGCCAAGCAGCAGAGGAAATCTGTGCAGCACAGGTTGATTAGGGTGTGCCCAGGCACACCTGGCACACCCTGTGCTCACGCCTATGATACGATGATTTGCTTGTGACAATTTGGCATATATGAGCCAACTAGGTGATACTGACTTTTTGCTAGTGTACATACTTCTATGGTTCGTAAGCATTTGTTTCATATTGGTTGTAAAAAAGGGCAGGAATCTGTCACATCAACATGCACCAATTGTGTATGTGTGATCACACCAGGAGAATTACAGCTGTTCCTGGCAGACAAAAGACAGGGAAGTCTTTTCAATGGTTGTGATTTAAGGAGACGTATTCTATCCAAGGGGGAAATTCCTCGTGCTAAAGTAAATATATTGATTGCAAAAATAGTAATATAGTGATACACAAAACATGTGATATACATGAAAACAAAAATAAATAAACAAAGAAAGGTTGCGCTCAGAGGCACAATATGATATTGTGACAAAATGTGAAAAAGAAAAATGGTATATATTACAATATAAATATGAGGATTTATATATACACGTCTAGGTGAATCAATGTGAATCCGTGAAGGCTAAATTCAAATGTAACCAGAAGAAACAGTTAATTTGCAAAATCAATGGGTTTGATCTCTATTAGTCCATCTGTGTTGGTAACAGAGTGATGTAATCAACATTAGCAGCTTTTCAAAGTTGGATAACGGTGATAATAACTGTGGATTGAAGAGGTCCTGGGCAGGATGCACCACCAGTTTCACGGTATTAAATGCAGATACGACAAGGTAGAATAGGGTGTACTCTTACCAGATCCAAGGGGAATTCGAGCATGTCACTCCAAAAGCGTCTGGAACAGAATACTTCAGACTCTTCCACATAGGATTGGTACGATCTCCACTGGACCAGCATAGTACTCCACACTACAGCAAGCTCAACATCCCGTTTGTAGATCAAAGGAAAGAGAGAAAAAACGAGCACAGCAGTGGGGTGATTCCATCTTCAGAAGGACGGCTACAAGGACACATGACAATGGAGACGCTGTATGAACGGATGAAGCTCTCTTCCCTCATGGACTTACTGGAGAGCCGGGGCAGACCAGCCAGCAACCGTAAGAAAAGGGACATTATCGCAGAACTTGTTGAAATGAATAGAGCTAAGAGGCCCAGCGTAACAGACAGGACACCTAAGGAAGAATTTTTTGATCGGCTGTTAAACATGGACTGGCACAATATGTTCCTAATCCTCTGCCGGAGATCATAGACCGGGTTATAGCGGCTGCCACCTTGCGACGGCAAAGAAGTGCTGCAGCAGCTGAAGAGAGAGGAGAGGCGCAGATACCAGTCTCCATGGAAGAGGAATTCCAAAGAAGGTTACAAGAGATGCGGATACAGCATAGAGGACCAGTATCAGAGGAGACCCTGCTGGGATGGTCGGATGTGATTCGGTGCCAACTCTGGAAGGAAGCGTTAGCTCTGGAGCAGCAACACCAAGGAAAGGTCCTGCCCTCCATCTATGCAAGGTACTGGCCGCAGTATGACGTACGAATGCTGTTGTTGGGGGAACAACCGAAGCAGGAGTGGATAGCCGAGTTAAGCAGGCTGATCCGGGCAGAGATGCAGCTGGATGAGAGCTACAGAGCCCTCCGGTGGTATGTAGCCCAAGAGTGCCCGTGGTCAGCGGATGACAGCCCCACAGAAGGCTATGACTATGATGGCCTGGGATTGTTGTATTGGAGGATGTCCAGTGATCCCGACTTTGGGGATGATCGGGAGTGGCGCTTGGAGGACATAATGGAACAAAGAGAGGAGAAATTAAATATCTCGGGAGGCCACTGGTCACAGGAAGATTTGGAATTTCTGGCCATTCGGGAATGGGAGCTGGAGGTCGCCTACAGACAGCTGCTAGACTCGGCTCAGCAGCAGGGTGGGGCTCCCATTGCCTGGGACTATGAGGAAAGTTCAGATGACAACTGTGAACTCCTGGCTGATGAATCGGCAGTGGAAAATATGGAGATTTTCATCCCTAAAGCCGAAGCGGATGGTGTGGAGTTCCAGGGAGCCGGGGCGGTTGGCCCCCCTCTCCAGCAACAAGCTGAGGTGGTAAAGCTTTTACCCCCAGCTGAATCACTGGCAACAGAGCAGGGTACCCCAAGCCTCTGCTCCCAACTAGCAGAAGAGGGGGACCCTGTGGTAGTGGATGGGACTGTGGTCTCCACTCACAGCAACACAGCGGAAGAGCTGGCAACAGAACAGAGGGTCATGGACCTCTGCTCTCCACTAACGGAAGAGGGGGACACTGTGTTAGTGGATGGGACTGTGGTCTCCACTCACAGCAACCCAGCGGAAGAGCTGGCAACAGAGCAGAGTGTCATAGGCCTCTGCTCCTCACTAACAGAAGAGGGGGTTCCTGGGGTAGTGGATGGGACTTCAGTCTCCACTGGCACAACCTCAGAAAATGGTACAGGACTGGGACAGGAGGATGTCTGCTTTGCTTTGCAAGCACCGGGGGGTTTTCACCAAGCACCAGTGGATGGGACTTCAGTCTCCACTGGTATCTTTGACAACGTCATTTTGTGACAAAACCGGTTAGGGCGGAGCCACGCACTATGTCACCACGTTACACGTGACCCCGGAAGCACGGGCGCACGTTATTGCTTTGCTGCTGTTTTTTCTGTTTATGTTTTTTAGCCGGCAATTTTAAACTGCATATTGTGTATTTACTGCACATTTTTATTAAACTTCCTGGAAGTATTTCACTATTGCGAGCCCTCGTTTTTTCTCTTTCCTTTGATCTACAAACGGGATGTTGAGCTTGCTGTAGTGTGGAGTACTATGCTGGTCCAGTGGAGATCGTACCAATCCTATGTGGAAGAGTCTGAAGTATCCTGTTCCAGACGCTTTTGGAGTGACATGCTCGAATTCCCCTTGGATCTGGTAAGAGTACACCCTATTCTACCTTGTCGTATCTGCATTTAATACCGTGAAACTGGTGGTGCATCCTGCCCAGGACCTCTTAAATCCACAGTTATTATCACCGTTATCCAACTTTGAAAAGCTGCTAATGTTGATTACATCACTCTGTTACCAACACAGATGGACTAATAGAGATCAAACCCATTGATTTTGCAAATTAACTGTTTCTTCTGGTTACATTTGAATTTAGCCTTCACGGATTCACATTGATTCACCTAGACGTGTATATATAAATCCTCATATTTATATTGTAATATATACCATTTTTCTTTTTCACATTTTGTCACAATATCATATTGTGCCTCTGAGCGCAACCTTTCTTTGTTTATTTATATGTGATTTAAGGAGAGAGATCTGTTTTTTTGCTTCAGTCTAGGGAGATAAAAAATGTAAAGAGCCAGATGATATTGAAATGACAAGATACAATTAAAATGCTTGTCAAGCTTAGAATTTTTAATTAATTTTGGTTAGAATGGGGAAAAATGAGAAGTACTGTTGGGTTTATTGCTATCCCTGTTAAGCCAGCCATACATGGGTCAAAGTTCAGCAGGGATCGGCTGAATTTCCATACATGTATGGGTAGGGAGGTTGTAGAGAAGTCGATCTACTTGTAGAGAAGTCACTGTTTACTGACAACAGGGAAGTCTCCCCACTGTCAAAATACAAAGACTCGGTGGGAAGGATTCCCCATCCACATCAAGTGTGTGAATGGGGGAATTGGGTCCTTCTTCCTTACCTATTATTTTTTTATTTTTTATTTTTTCAGCCTTCTGGTTGAATGGATGATAACAATGACTCCTTTTATGGGCAGCTTTAGAGAGATTTAAAGAAGCACTCCAGGAATGAGATTACTTTCTACTATTACTTTATGCCAGCTTGGCTAAAATGAATTTATGCAGATGCTTCCTTTCTTGTGTCCAATGGTCAATCTAATAATTCTACTTTTGTAGCCTATGCTGCATGCAGGAAGTGGCATGCTTTTCTGGTGCGTGCTACAGCGACTTCCCCACTATGTACTTTTAAAAATAAAAATCACCAGTTGGCGGAGGTGGAGATTGTGATGTCATTTACCCACCTCTTAAGATTGGCCAATTAGAGGGAGCCTTGTGTTCATTGAAAAAAAAAATCAATGGTTCTCCTGAGTGGCTGGGGTGGCGGAGAAAGTGATGGTCTTTATTTAGCCTCAAGTGGAAGTCACTGAAGCACCTGCCTGAAGAGACATTACTTCCTGTATGTAGCATACGAGGTGTAGGGTTCGCTGATGAGGCAGTTCAATCGGCCCTCTTGTACTGGGCCTGGGCCCCATCACTTCAAAGCGGGGCCTGGGCACCTGTCTAGCAGGAGGACTGCCTTGTGACTCTTGTGGATCTCTCTGCAGCGCTGCAGGGGGATTGGTTCTAATATTTGCCCCTTCCACACGCTTGTTCACATGTGCTTTTCTCTCTAAAGAGCAGTCAGCATTTAGATTGCTCTTCAGAGAACATTTGACAGGCAGTGAGGAGACATATTACAAAATGGCAAAGCCGCGCGGCTTTGCCATTTTGTATTACTTTGTGTTTTCACACGATTGCCGCTGCTTTCTAGTTTGTACATTTTAATTTAATTTTTGGTTTAGCGCAGTTTTCTGTTTTTCTGAGGAGACATATTGCCTGCTCTAACTCCACACTAATGCATTGCGGGGCACTTGCAGGGCAGCTCTATTCGCTTGAATGCGTCTTGTTTAATGGGGGTAAAATTTGTGTCATGGCCGCAAAGCATGGCATTTTAACAAAAAAAATAAATTGATATTTTTGGGGGGGGGGGGGGGGGGTATAGGGGCCTGTCCAGTAGGCTGTACAGGGCCTCTTGATTTCTAAAACTACCCCCTTTTTTGTAAACGCTATAAATTTTGTGCAAACCAATCAATAAACGCTAATTGCGATTTTTTTTTTTTTTGTTGTTTTTTTTGTTTTTTTTTTTTGTTTTTTTACGAAAAATATGTAGAAGAATACGTATCGGCCTAAACTGAGGAAAAAAAATGTTTTTTTTAGATATTTTTGGGGGATATTTATTATAGCAAAATGTAAAAAATATTGCATTTTTTTCAAAATAGTCGCTCTATTTTTGTTTATAGCGCAAAAAATAAAAACCGCAGAGATGATCAAATACCACCAAAAGAAAGCTATTTGTGGAAAAAAAAGGACGCCAATTTTGTTTGGGAGCCACATCGCACGACCGCGCAATTGTCAGTTAAAGCAACGCAGTGTCGAATCACAAAAAGTGCTCTGGTCAGAAAGGGGGTAAATCCTTCCGGGGCTGAAGTGGTTAATGTATGTTTATTGTGCACTGTCACTTCTATGTTTGCATTATTACATATATCACTAGGTTCTCATGTGTAGCTAGCCTTTGTGGTTGCATAGACAGAATCCATTGCAGCCAGCTAAATCCGATCTTGTTAAAGGAGTTTTCAAGAAGTGAAAGAAGCTTGAATTCCGTTTTGCTGCTAATCGCAAAATCCAAGTGTGATTTAAAGGCCCATTGATCACCTACATCAGTGTGTGTTTTAGCATCTAATGATGTTTTTTATTTTTTATCCCCTTTATTTTAGCACAATGTGTCTTCGGGTAATGACCATATGGTACTGGATGGCCCAAAGCAGCAACGAGCTCATAAAGTTGGTGACATGCGGCCTGAGCTGGTTAGCGGATATATTCCAGCAGGACATATACCAAAGCCCATTGTCATGCCGGATTATGTGCCGTAAGTATTGATGAAAGCTATGTTTGCATACCCAGTTTGTATGTGCCTGACATCTTTGATTTGTTTGCATATGCTGTCCTCTAACAGTGTGAAATGTAAGTGTACATTTAGAGGGGAAACCATGTTATTTCAGCTCGGCAATATCACCAGGAACCCCAGGTAGGTGTTTAACCTCTTGCCGTCCGCGCTATATCCGAATGACGGCTACAGTGTGGACCTAAATTGCCGTAAGAAAATGAGGAAAGAAAAGAAGGGGGGAGGGTAGAGGAAGACCCCCAAGCTCCGATTCCTGCCAGTTGGCAAATTTAGTTAGTTGGCAAAGCCAGTGAAGGACAAAGCAACCAGTTCAATTGCTCTTTAACACCTTCAACGTTCTGACTGGACGTCCTTCAAAACGGGCCACTTGTGCACATGGTAATACACACTTTGACATCGGGACCTTGGGTGCTATAGGACCCTTTCTTTATCGTACATCACGGGACACAGAGCGCATAGCCATTACACTTGGGTTATATGGGTACCTTCAGGTGTGGACACCGGTGTAATCAATTTCACAGGAAGTTTCCTCCCTATATAACCCCCTCCCACTGGGAGTGCTTCAGTTTTTTCGCCAGTGTCTTAGGTGTTGGTCACGTCTAGCTGTCCCTCGGAGGTCTCGGGACCCAGGATAGCTAGCCGGATCCGTCCGAAGTGCTTCAAAGCCAAGGTGTACGGTACCCGGGCCCTGCTGGAGTGGGGTTTTGCCTATAATGCCTCTCCTTGGAGGGCTGGATTCTGGGCTCCAGTGCCTTAGTCTCTTCCAAGAACTAAACGCTACTGATGCCAGGATGCTATATAGGTCCAGGGGTGTGGGTTCCTTAACACAGGACCCCGGTCCCTGAAGGTCCAAGACAATACCCACGGAGATGGGGGAAGGCTGGGCCTCTTGCATTTTGCAATACCCTGCGGCGTGGAGCAGGTAAGAGGGAACCTGCGGGACTTGGTTCGACAGTAGGTATCCCCCTGGGGGTTCTGGGTTGGCTAATGGTATGCTTGTGCATCAGCCACTATCTCCACTATGTCTTTTGAGGCAGGATGGGATGTACTAATGTTTACCCAGATAACATGTAGATATATATATGCTTTTAAAGATATGTATTTTGCTACTCCCCCCAGATTTGCCTGTTAGCATGATACTGCAGCCCCACGTGTATAGAGAGGAAGTGCTGACAAAACTCCTGTTTCCTAGGGGGACAGCTTCCTCTATGTGTGCACTACAAAGATTAGTGGCTTACCGGGTGTCTGTGCTACTAGCGCTGGTCCAGGCTTCTCCTCTGCTCTCTGCTTCCTCCATGTTGGTTTCAGTGTGGGGGGGGCGGGCCAGCAGCGTCAGGTCTCAGATAAAGCAAAAAAAAAGCATTTCCTGACTGGTCATTCCCTCCTGAGAGCAGTGGAGAGTGAGGACACAGAGCGTGCAGCTGAGCCATTTCTGGCTAACAGTGACACCCAGTGGTGGTTTGTGGATCTTCAGGTCTGGACTTAGTCCACACTGACCAGAAAAAAAAAAAAAAAAAAAGATTTTTTTCTTAAAGGGACTCGGCCTTAGATCTGGCAGTATCTGAGTCGGTGCAACCTTGGACTCCAGCTAACGGGCATTGGTGTGGCAATACTCACAGGACTCTCCTCGGTATTGCCGCCTTCTCAGGCGTATGAAAATTTAAAAAAATATTTTTTTTTTTACCATAGCCTGTCCTTATTAATGTTTCACTTCTAGCTACAACAGTTGGGTGTTGGCTGTAGGGGTGTCTCAAGGTTGTGCAATGGCTCCCAAGGGATCAGGACCAGCTAAGGCTGCAAAATATGCCAAAAAAGTAAAGGGGTCTCCAACGGGGTCAGAGGATTTGGGCCAGGCTCCAGTGGTCCCACCCTCACCAGATAGACCACCGAACAGCATCATGCAGGAGCCATTGAGGGTGCTAGGGGCAGAGGCGGCCCCCAATCAACCCATTCCCGTTTATGTTACGGAAGAAATGCTAGAATCCACCCTGGGTGGGCTAGAGAAAAGGTTAACTGCTTTAATTGCCCGCTCTTTGCCGGGTGGCAAACGGGCTAGATCCCCGTCACCTAGAACGGTGTGTTCGGATGCAGAGGTTCTCTCTTCGGAGGAATTGGACCCACAGGGGGATCAAGCGGACCTGAGTCCTGACGGGTCAGACATTGAAGATTCCACTATAGATGACATTTTTTCGGCTTCTCAAGCAGAGAGTCTGTGGATCCAGTCTCTGACGGATATGGTTCGCACTGCTTTTAAACTTCCAGTGTCAGAACAATTAGCCCCCGCGGTATCCTCTTTAGGTTCCTTGAAGGCACCATTGAGTGGTGCATCTTTCCCGGTTCACCCCCTTCTGGAGAGCGTGATTTTTCAGGATTGGGCTCGACCCGATAGGATTTTTATCCCTCCTAAAAGGTTTACCATTCTCTATCCTATGGAAGTAGAATTTGCAAAGAAATGGGCACTCCCTACCGTGGACGCAGCCATTTCCTGCGTAAATAAATCCCTGACCTGTCCGGTGGAAAATGTCCAGGTGTTTAAAGATCCAGTCGACAAAAAATTGGAGACCCTACTGAAGGCTTTTTACCACAGCAGGTGCCGTGGTTCAGCCAGCAGTGGCAGCCATTGGCGTTTGTCAGGCTTTAAAGGATCAGACTAAACAGATATTAAGGGACATACCGGCTCAGCAAGCTCGTGAATTGGCTGACCTCCCAAGAGCTCTCTGCTTTGCAGTAGATGCTATTAAGGACTCTGTTCAACAGGCGTCCCGTTTTATCTCTGCTGTTGGTTCATATGCGTCGCCTTTTGTGGCTAAAAAACTGGTCAGCAGAGGCACCCTGCAAAAAGCTTTTAGCAGGATTTCCCTTTCATGATGGGAGACTATTCGGTGAAGACCTAGATAAATATATCCAGACCATATCAGGTGGTAAAAGTTCTTTCTTGCCTATCAAGAAAAGATCACGTGGGCCCGCATTTAAGCGACAGGCCTTCGCAGGCTCGGCCCCTTCAACTTCCCGTCAGTATCGACGGCCTCCTGGGCGTTCAGCATTTAATAGCCGCCCACAAGGACAAGCCACGACAGGCAAGAGGCCATGGTCTCGCAATCCGGTTAAACCAGCCCTCAAGTCAGATTCATGAAGGGGCGCCCCCACTCTCTTGGGTGGGGGGAAGGCTTCGGTTTTTCTCCGAAGTGTGGAAGGCCAGAATTCCCGACTCTTGGGTAAGATCCGTGGTAACCACGGGCTACAAGCTAGAGTTTCGGGAAGTCCCCCCTCCTCATTTTCAGGGGTCAAGTCTTCCAAGCGACCCATTAAAGAGGGCCTCTCTTGTAAAAGCATTGGATCGTCTCTTGCTCCAAGGAGTAATCGTAGAAGTACCAACCCAGGAATGGGGTCTGGGATTCTACTCCAACCTTTTCATAATACCAAAGCCCAATGGCGACGTCAGGCCTATCTTGGACCTCAAACGCCTAAATCGCTTTCTAAACATTCAGACCTTTCGTATGGAGTCCATACGTTCGGTGGCAGCCAGCCTACATCAAGACGACTTTCTAGCATCTATAGACATAAAAGATGCGTATCTGCACGTGCCGATCTACCCGGCACATCACAAGTTTCTTCGTTTTATGATAGATCACCGCCATTACCAGTTCGTAGCCCTCCCTTTCGGGTTGGCAACAGCTCCGCGGGTATTCACAAAGGTGTTAGCCCCGGTGCTAGCCGTCCTAAGGACAGAAGGCATTTTAGTCTTGGCATACTTGGACGATCTTCTGGTTATCGACAGCTCAGTTTCCAACCTCAATCAGGCAGTAGGTCGCACAGTTCAGCATCTAGAGGAATTCGGATGGATTGTAAATCTAGAAAAATCGGTATTGAAACCCACAAAGCAGTTGGAATATCTAGGCCTTCGGCTAGATACAGACTGCCAGAGGATAATTTTACCTCAAGCAAAGATCAGATCAATAGCTCAAGCAGTTCAAATGATCTTAGGCAAGAAGAGGCCGACTATTCGCCTATGTATGCGACTGCTGGGGAAGATGGTGGCCGCCTTCGAGGCTGTGCCCTACGCCCAGATCCATACCAGATATCTTCAGGCAGCCATTCTCTCTGCTTGGAACAAGTCCATTCAGGCGTTAGATCGTCCGTTAGTGCTCTCCCCGAAGGTCCGGCGCAGCCTGTCTTGGTGGCTGGTCTCTCAAAATTTGTCAAAAGGGAAATCCTTTTGCCCCATCACGTGGAAGATAGTATCCACGGATGCCAGCCTGTCGGGTTGGGGGGCAGTTCTAGAAGAACAAACCCAGCAAGGGCAGTGGTCGGAGGCAGAAAAACTGCTTCCCATCAATATCTTGGAGATCAGAGCTGCTCGGCTGGCCCTGATCGCCTGGACTCTCCCCCTTCAGGGTCTGCCAGTAAGGATACAGTCCGACAACGCCACTGCGGTGGCATACATAAACCACCAGGGGGGCACGAAGAGCCCAGCAGCCCAAAGAGAAGTAAGCCTGATTTTCTCATGGGCCGAACGCCCATGTACCCTGCATCTCGGCGGTGTTCATCCCAGGGATAGACAATTCTCAAGCAGATTTTTTGAGTCGTCAACAGTTGCTCCCGGGGGCATGGTCTCTTCACCCCCAGGTATTCCAAGAGATTTGCCAAAGATTCGGAGTCCCAGATGTGGACATTATGGCAACGAGATCCAACAAAAAGTTGGACAAATTCATATCCCGAGCCAGGGATCCCTCGGCCTACGGGACCGATGCGTTGGTTTGCCCTTGGCACCAGTTTTCTCTTCTGTATGCGTTCCCTCCACTGCAGATGATTCCCCGCCTTCTACGGAGGATCCGGGTGGAGCGCAGGCCTGTGATCCTGGTGGCCCCAGCCTGGCCCAGGAGGGCTTGGTACGCACTCATCGTGAAGATGTCAGTCGGGGCGCCGTGGCCGCTCCCCCTGCGCCCAGATCTGCTGTCTCAGGGCCCAATCTGCCATCCTGCTTCACAGCAGCTAAATTTGATGGCTTGGCGGCTGAATCCCTAATTCTTAAGGGCAGAGGCCTCTCAGATCAGGTCATATCTACGTTGATTCAGGCTAGGAAACCGGTCTCCAGAAATATTTATTACAGAGTCTGGAGAACCTATGTGGAGTGGTGCGAGTCTCAAAAATGGCATCCTCGAAAGTTTTTTATTGACAGGATCTTGCGATTCCTCCAGGTTGGCGTTGACAAGGGGTTGGCTCTTAGTACTCTAAAGGGGCAGGTGTCGGCTTTATCAATATGGTTTCAAAGACCCTTGGCCACCCATTCGCTTATGAAAACCTTCTTGCAGGGGGTCTTGCATGTGAATCCCCCTATTAGAGCTCCCCTCTGCCCCTGGAATTTAAATCTGGTCTTGTCAGCTTTACAAAGGCAGCCGTTTGAACCTCTGACAGAAATCCCTCTTGTGCTACTAACCCGAAAGTTGGTTTTCTTGGTGGCTATGGCTTCAGCCAGAAGGGTTTCCGAGCTGGCAGCCTTGTCATGCAGGGAGCCATACCTTATTCTGCATAAGGACAGAGTGGTTCTGCGGCCTCAACCTTCTTTCCTTCCTAAGGTCATATCCAGTTTTCACTTGAATCAGGACCTAGTCCTACCATCCTTCTTTCCTACTCCCCAGTCCAGAGAGGAAAGACGGCTTCATACTTTGGACGTGGTTCGAGCCATGAGGGTCTATCTCAAGGCTACAGAGAAGATTCGGAAAACAGATGTGCTTTTTGTTCTTCCGGATGGCCCCAAGAAGGGTCAGTCGGCTGCCAAGTCTTCCTTGGCTAGGTGGATTGAGCAGCTGATTTTTCAGGCCTATGGTCTGAAGCGCGTTCCACCTCCCTTATCAGTTAAAGCCCATTCTACGAGGGCCATGAGTGCCTCCTGGGCGGCACACCATCAGATCTCTATGGCACAGGTTTGCAAGGCGGCAACCTGGTCTTCCGTACATACGTTTACTAAATTTTATAAGTTGGACGTTGCAAAGGCTACGGACGCAGCATTTGGGCAGGCGGTCCTACGGGCAGCAGTATAGAATCCTCTGGCCCGGTTCACGCCCCCTTGTTTTTCTGTTGGTGGAGCCATGTTTTCTCCTGACAATGTTTTTGTTTGGCTATTCTTGGCCTTACGGTCTCCCTCCCTTCATAGAGCATTGCTTTAGGACATCCCAAGTGTAATGGCTATGCGCTCTGTGTCCCGTGATGTACGATAAAGAAAAAAGGATTTTTAATAAACAGCTTACCTGTAAAATCCTTTTCTTGAAGTACATCACGGGACACAGAGCTCCCACCCCTCTTTTGGGGAACATTGTGTAACCTCGGAGGAATTGCTTGCTACAAAACTGAAGCACTCCCAGTGGGAGGGGGTTATATAGGGAGGAAACTTCCTGTGAAATTGATTACACCAGTGTCCACACCTGAAGGTACCCATATAACCCATATGTAATGGCTATGCGCTCTGTGTCCCGTGATGTACTTCAAGAAAAGGATTTTACAGGTAAGCTGTTTATTAAAAATCCTTTTTTTCCAGTATTTGTTCTCTGTGTAGTGATGCAGAGTGGGCAAATTGTGTTTCACCCTGACATCATGGCCTCAGTTTCTTTATAATATTGATCATGTTTCATTGCATATTCTATTAGATGTGGACACAATTTTTAAATATATAAAATATTAATTCAAAATGTCCTACAACTTATCTTTATAGTAAAAAAAATATATGTTTTCATTACAGAAAATACCAGGCAATAAACTCGGATGATGAGCGAGATCGTTATAAGGCGGTTTTTAATGACCAGTACTCTGAGTACAAAGAACTGTCGGCTGAAGTCCAGGCTGTCTTAAAGAAATTTAGTGAACTGGATGCTGTTATGAGCAAATTACCTAGGAACCCAGAGAATGAGCATGTGAGTATCATACTGTCTCTATACCTCTGTTTATATCACGGAGCCCTCACTACTGAGCTGTATTTAAAATGTTGCAGCGTGTGCGGGGAGAAGATCCCTTACCCTCTGTCACAATGTCCTTTTCACAAATTCGCTCTGTTCTGTGCTGTGCTATAGAGGTCTGAGGGTGGGGGCGACGGGGGAGCACAGACGACTGCTTTGCCTCACTCCCTGTCACAGCCATGATCCTGCAGCTCCTGACAGACGGAGAAGCAGGACGAGTCGGCTCTTGCACTAAAAAGCCTGCAGCTGCTCTCCTCCCCTGTCAGTGTGGCCGCTTGTGTTAACTCGGCCTGCCAGAAGAGCAAAGGGGCGGGACGGCACAGCTGTGTTTGTGACCGCTACACTGGGAGAACTATTCTAAGGCAATGCAGGCTTCAGGAGCAGCTGCTTTGGGCCCCCAATAATGACAGGGCCCTGGGCAGCTGCCCCTTTTTTCCGGCTTTATGAATGGGATTATGCCGGTCCCGCACGCATGCGTGGGAGTGACTTTGTCGCCTCTCCGGCCAGTCATAGTGCCGGAGCCGCGATACCCGGAAGAAGCTCCGAGGGGACATGGCGGCGGAGGGGAATGAGGAGTACTTTGGTGCTATGCATACTAGCTCATTATGCTTTTCTCTTGCAGCGTTTTATTCCTGTTTTTTCAAGGGGGTTTACTTCCTCTTTAAGTGATCGCCCCCCCCCCCCCCCCCCCCATTAACCTGTCTGTGTGCCCTCAGCAGCTGCCGGCAGGAGAGAAGAGAAAATGGCAGAGCTGTGGGGGAGAGGGGCATACAGGGGTCCCAGACAGCAAGTAGCGCATATACTAGAACCGATCCCCCCCTGCAGTGCAGCTGGAGGAAGAAAAGAATAAAACTAGCAGCACTGCACAAGAGCCACAAGTGTTAATAAACAATAAGGCAATACTGTCCGCTAACCCCTCCCCCCAGGCCAATACCAGGTTGCACATGATTGGATGATAAAATCAGCAGAGCTTTCCCTTATTTCAGAGTTACAGCGACTGCACTTCCAAGTGCACTTTGCACTTATAGTGCAAAGTGGATTTGCCTTTCGTAAATAACCCCCACAGACGTAGTATATGGGAAAGCCAACACTCCCAAACCCTGCATTAGAGAAATACTAGCGACTTTGCAACTATGCTGCCAAGTTGTGCTTTTTTCAGCCTGTTTTAAGTGTTCTATGACTTGAAAAGTGCATGTGTTTGAGTTTTTTTAATTTGAACTTTTTTATAGTTTTCCACTTACATTTTAATTGTTTTTTGTAAATTCTCTCCTCCAGGAATACAGGGTATATAGAAGAAAGAGAGAATATATTCTGTATATTAATGCATTGATATCAGCGTGTGATACATTGTTGATTTCAAATTAGGAAGCATACCCACCTAAACACAGGGGGGTTGATTTTACTAAAGTTGGAGAGTGCAAAATCCTGGTGCAGCTCTGCATAGAAACCAATCGGCTTCCAGGTTTTATTACCAAAGCCTAGTTGAACAAGCTGAAGTTAAGGCTGATTGGCTACCATGCACAGCTGCACTACATTTTGCACTTTCCATCCAGTTTTAGTAAATCAACACCAGTGGTTCCTAGTGATTATACCGCTGATATGTAATCTGTAGATTGCCAGAGGACAGTAACAGTTAGGCCTCTTTCACACGGAGCGGTCCGTTTTTCAGTTCGCTCCGTGTGTGTCCGTCGGCTCAGCGGGGGGGGGTCCCGCTGAGCTGTCGGCGGACAGGGCGGTCCCCGCACACTGTGCAGGGACCGCCCTGCCTCTCCCCCGCTATCCCCTATGGGGAATCGCATGAAAACGGACCGTCTGTCCGTTTTTTTCATTCGATCCGCCGGACGGAAGAAAAATAGGTTTTTCTTCCATCCAAAAAACCGGACCTTAACGGACGCGGATCGTTGCGGACGTTAGCAGATGCATCATCCGCTAACGGACGCTATCCCATAGGGGCCCATTACAAGTCGGTAAACTGACTTGTAATAAGCGGACGAACGGTCCGCTCGTGTGAAAGGGGCCTTAAAGGATAAGTGCACCTTTCTGAACATTACACCTGTTTTTAGGCCCCTTTCACATGGGCCCCTCCGCTCCGTTTTCTCAGTGGGGGATCTCTCCAATGATCCCTGCTGAGCATGCGGTTGACAGGTTCGGCTCTTCACTATGGGGCATTCCCAATGGATCGCCTGTCCATTTCCATCCAATAGCATTCGATTCAATCCGCCAGACGGATGGAAAATTTGACCACCATCTGTCTGTTTTTGGCAAACAGGATCCGATCGGATGGGTGTCAGACATGTGCATGCCGCTCCATGGAGAACAATGCAGGGTCTGATCAGGTCAGCCTGAAAAACTAACAGCTCATGTGAAAGGGGCCTTGGGGTGTAACATGTTCAGCATCTGCCTGCTCCCCCCCCCCCTATTTTTTAAAGGTGAACTAATCCTTTAAACTGGACATAGACGGATAGAATTTTGGTTGTTTAGCAAGTGAGAGACAAAAAGTCACGCCATTCTCCAATAATTTTCCACAATTCTCTAATAACTGTTCACCTGGCTTATTTGATTTTAAAGTGGTGCTTGTAGGACCAGCTATGGCTCCAATTTTGCCTAATTCAGCAGAAATTGGCTTGAATTTGAGTCATCTATGGGGACCTTTAAGCTGGCCATACACAGATACATATTTCTCCATCCATGCTAAACAGCACTGATGGAAAAATCTCCCAGTGTGGCTATTGCATTCTGACAGCCAGTACCACCAGCTTTCAAAATACCCAAATAGTGCCTGCATTTAATTGGATACATTTTCTGCCCAACTCCTTCCATTTTTCAATAGAAGGATGTTGGGCAGAGTTGTGCCAAAATGGCCACCCACTGATTGAATTTCATTCAGGTGTGTGTTATTCTTTTAATTTTTTAAATACAGGATACATAAAGGTTGATTAGCCTGTACTTTTGTGTTAGTAAATACAACTTTATTACATCTGCTGCTTACTATAGTTTCAGTAAAATATGACACAATTTTAAAAATGTTGCTGAATTTTTCAGGAATACCAGCGGATCGCAAAGGTTTTGCAAGAATATCAAAAGAAAAAGAATGTGAGTATATTATTTTGTATTTCACAAATATTATAGAGGTTTTATTTACTAGTTTTAAAGATAGTACATGTTTTGCAGTAACACAAAGTAGGAACAAACTGCTTCCGGCACAGGTGAACAATTAAAAGCACAACTACGGTCTTTTTTTTTTTTTTTCTTTAATGGCTTTTTTATTTGTACAGAGCATACATCAAATCCATAAAAACCGGCGTACTAAGCACAGGCGTACCTTGCATAGCACACCCACCGGGAGCCGGGCTGAGACCACCAAACTCAATTCACATGTAGCCGAGACCGGGATCCGAACCCTTGGCTGCAGAGGTGAATGGCTTGTCAACGCAGTGCCAATCACGTTGAGCCACCACAGCTCCCCTGACAATACAATAATTTCACCGACAAGGGAACAATCCATTACAAACCATAGGTTGAACGTGTAAACCTTGAATGAGAATGTAGATACAATGGGAAGAACAACTATGTGAACCCTTTTGTGTTAACTGCAATCATTTGCCATAAAATGTGATCTGATCCTCATCTCACTTACAACAGTAGACAAACACAATGTGCTTAAAGGGGAAGTAAACCCACTTTAAAAAACAAAAAACAAACACCACCTGCAAGACAAAGGTATAATGAGTTAGTATGCATAGCATACTAGCTCATTATGCAATATTTGCCTCAGATCGAAGCCCCCGCAGCCGTTTTCGTACACCGCTCGGGCGGCCGATAGCTCTCCCTGGGTTACTTCCGGGTAGCTCCGGCGCTGTTTGGGCGGAGCCGCAGTGACATGTCTCATGCACACGGGAGCCGCAAGTCACGGCACGGCCTCCTTTAGGAAAGGCACGATCGCTGTTGCTAAAGTGTGCATGCGCCGTAGACATCGGTACCTGTCATTTTTGTAAATATCTCCTAAACCATGGAGGTGTTTAGGAGATATTTCAAGCACCTAGGTAAGCCTTAATCTAGGCTTACCTGTAGGTTAAAGTGGTTGTAAAGGGTTTACAACCACTTGAAGCTTCATATAACACGCAAACAATTGTAATTTCCTGTGTCTTTATGGAGCACACCTATTAAACATTCACAGTGCTGGAGGAAATAGTAAGTGAACCCTTGGCGTTTAATAGCGGATCGAACCTTTTGGTAACTTTTGGTAACCCTGGATCAGACCTGCACAATGTTTAGGAGGAATTTTTGACCATTCATCTTTACAAAACTGCTTCAGCTCAGATTCGTTTATAGAATGTCTGGTGTGAATGGCTCTCGGGGTCATTCTAAAGCATCTCTGTGGGGTTTAAGCAGTTTAATTTTTTTGCAACCTGCAAGGCAATGTCATAATATCCTAGTATGCATTGCATACTAGCACATTATGTGAAACTCGCCTTAGAACGAAGCCCCTCCAGCGGTGCTCTGTTCTGTGATTACTTACAACAGCCGTCTACAACTACAGCATCCATCTTGGGTGTGTATGTGGGCACATACGGCTGATTGGCCTGTTGTCAATTTTGACCTATAGATGTCTTGGTCTTCTTGGCACAGCAGGACAAAGAACCCCTACTTTGTCTTTTTTATTTCTCACACTTAGAGATGCAGCCCTAAATGTTTCACAAATATTTACATGTGACCATCTCCTCCATTGAAAGTTTCCCAATATAGTTACCATTTGAATCTAGCACAGATCAAGAGGTAGAAGGCTTTTGATTAAAGGTTGATGTACAGTGCCTTGCGAAAGTATTTGGCCCCCTTGAACTTTGCGATCCTTTGTCACATTTCAGATATAAAACTGTAATTTTTTGTGAAGAATCAACAACAAGTGGGACACAATCATGAAGTGGAACTAAATTTATTGGATATTTCAAACTTTTTTTTAACAAATAAAAAACTGAAAAATTGGGCGTGCAAAATTATTCAGCCCCCTTAAGTTAATACTTTGTAGCGCCACCTTTTTCTGCGATTACAGCTGTAAGTCGCTTGGGGTATGTCTCTATCAGTTTTGCACATCGAGAGACTGAAATTTTTGCCCATTCCTCCTTGCAAAACAGCTCAAGCTCAGTGAGGTTGGATGGAGAGCGTTTGTGAACAGCCAGTTTTCAGTTCTTTCCACAGATCAGATTCTCGATTGGATTCAGGTCTGGACTTTGACTTAGCCATTCTAACACCTGGATATGTTTATTTGTGAACCATTCCATTGTAGATTTTGCTTTATGTTTTGGATCATTGTCTCTGTCCCAGTCTCAGGTCTTTTGCAGACTCCATCAGGTTTTCTTCCAGAATGGTCCTGTATTTGGCTCCATCCATCTTCCCATCAATTTTAACCATCTTCCCTGTCCCTGCTGAAGAAAAGCAGGCCCAAACCATGATGCTGCCACCACCATGTTTGACAGTGGGGATGGTGTGTTCAGGGTGATGAGCTGTGTTGCTTTTACGCCAAACATAACATTTTGCATTGTTGCCAAAAACGTTGATTTTGGTTTCATCTGACCAGAGCACCTTCTCTTCCACATGTTTGGTGGGTCTCCCAGGTGGCTTGTGGCAAACTTTAAACAACACTTTTTATGGATATCTTTAAGAAATTGCTTTCTTCTTGCCACTCTTCCATAAAGGGCAGATTTGTGCAGTATACGACTGATTGTTGTCCTATGGACTGAGTCTCCCACCTCAGCTGTAGATCTCTGCAGGTAATCCAGAGTGATCATGGGCCTCTTGGCTGCATCTCTGATCAGTCTTCTCCTTGTATGAGCTGAAAGTTTAGAGGGACGGCCAGGTCTTCGTCTAGATTTGCAGTGGTCTGATACTCCTCCCATTTCAATATTATCGATTGCACAGTGCTCCTTGGGATGTTTAAAGCTTGTGAAATCTTTTTTATCCAAATCCGGCTTTAAACTTCTCCACAACAGTATCTCGGACCTGCCTGATGTGTTCCTTGTTCTTCATGATGCTCTCTGCGCTTTAAACGGACCTCTAAGACTATCACAGTGCAGGTGCATTTATAGAGAGACTTGATTACACACAGGTGGATTCTATTTATCATCATTAGTCATTTAGGTCAACATTGGATCATTCAGAGATCCTCACTGAACTTGTGGAGAGAGTTTGCTGCACTGAAAGTAAAGGGGCTGAAAAATTTTGCACACCCAATTTTTCAGTTTTTTATTTGTTAAAGTTTGAAATATCAAATAAATTTCGTTCCACTTCATGATTGTGTCCCACTTGTTGTTGATTCTTCACAAAAAAATTACAGTTTTATATCTTTGTTTGAAGCCTGAAATGTGGCAAAAGGTCGCAAAGTTCAAGGGGGCTGAATACTTTCGCAAGGCACTGTAACTGTAACCTGTCTCTTGCATTAGAAGTCCCTGTCTGCAGCAATTCCAAAGTATTTTCCATGCTCCATGTCCTCTCTGAAGTAGCTGTAACTTTTTTATTTTTTATTTTTTTATCCATCATTAGAAAATACTTTTGTGAGAGCTTCTCTTAATGGACTTGTTTTGTTGTTGAGAATGAGCGATTGGTTTGAGTATAAATGACATCATATTTTTTGTGACAGGACCCAACGTTTCTGGAGAAGAAGGAACGATGCGAGTACCTGAAGAACAAGCTGTCACACATCAAGCAGAGAATTCAGGAATATGATAA
The DNA here is from genome assembly GCA_029574335.1 of Rana kukunoris. NCBI lineage: Eukaryota > Metazoa > Chordata > Amphibia > Anura > Ranidae > Rana > Rana kukunoris. Next base: position 110,050,354 of record CM056049.1, on the reverse strand, counting down.
AGTTATGAATTGGAATGATGGATTTAATTAACTTTTACCAAATATGCTTTAAACCCTGATTCCCTTTATGCCTTTTAAATATTGCAGCCTGTTTTTATATTGAATATTTTTCAATGTAAATACTATACTCTCCAATGGTAAAGACTGGATATCCTGTGTGTAACAATATGAGTGTTGCTTCTTTCCTAAATGGTTTGCTAGTTATACTTGAAGGAGATGCTCTCGCATTTAGGACGTGCTGCCCATTTCATGGACATTAGGGCGGATTTGAAAAAAATAAAGAAAGAATTGCTCTTGCGCACAGCAGCCAATAACATTTCTGATTTTACTTTACTTCTAGTACTTGCTATGGGAAACGCACGTGAGCTGATTTACTAAAATTGGAGCGTGTAAAAACTGGTGCAGCTGTGCATGGTAACCAATTATCTTCTAACTTCAGCTTGTTCAATTAAAGGGCTTTTGAAGGTAAAAATGTTTTTCCTAAATAGCGTCCTTTACCTTAGTGCAGTCCTCTTTGCTTTTAAATGTCCTTATTTCTTCTGAGAAATCCTCACTTCCTGTTCTTCTGTCTGTAACTCCACACAGTAATGTGAGGTTTTCTCCCTGGTGTGGAGTGTCATGCTCACCCCCTCCCCTGGAATACAGGAGAGTCAGGACGCCACTAACACACAGCTCCTTTCTCTATCTGCAACGTAGAGAGTGTCCTGACTCTCCTGTATTCCAGGGGAGGGGGCGAGCATGACACTCCACACCAGGGAGAAAGCCTTGCATTACTGTGTGGAGTTACAGACAGAAGAACAGGAAGTGAGGATTTCTCAAAAGAAATAAGGACATTTAAAACCAAAATGGAAGGATGAGGTAAGTGAAGGACGACTGCACTAAGGTAAAGTTAGCTATTTAGAAAAACATTTTTTTACCTTTACAACCCCTTTAACCACTTGCTTACTGGGCACGTATACCCCCTTCCTGACCAGATGAAATTTCAGCTTCCGGCACTGCGTCGCTTTAACTGTGAATTGCGCGGTCGTGCAACGTGGCTCCCAAACAAAATTGGCGTCCTTCTTTTTTTCCCACAAATAGAGCTTTCTTTTGGTGGTATTTGATCATCCTTCCCGGGTTTTTATTTTTTGCGCTATAAACAAAAAAAGCGACAATTTTGAAGAAAAAAAAATCAATATTTTTTTACTTGTTGCTATAATAGTTTTTTTTTTTTTTTTTAAATTGCAATAAGCGACTGGTTTGCGCAAAAGTTATAGCGCTTACAAAATAGTGGACAGAATTATTATTATTTATTTTTTACTAGTAATGGCGGCGATCTGCGACTTTTTTTTTTTTGGGACTGCGACATTATGGCGGACACTTTTGACACATATTTGGCGCCATTCACATTTATACAGCGATCATTGCTATAAATATGCACTAATTACTGGATATATGTGACTGGCATTGAAGGGGTTAATACTAAGGGGTGAGGAAGGGATTAAATGTGTACCCTGCATTGTGTTCTAACTGTGGGGGTGACTGGGGGAGGTGACCTATCTGTGTGCCTATGTACAAGGGGCACAGATCGGTCTCCTCTCTCCCTGACAAGACGTGGATCTGTGTGTTTACACACACAGGTCCACGTCCATGTCTGTGTACCGTCGATCGCGAGTGCTTGGCGGACATTGGGGCCACCAGGCATGCGCATCGGCATCTCAGTGGCCTGGAGGAGCGGAGGCCGTAAAAAGACTGCCTCCCAGAGATTTAGAGCCACCCTGCGGCCGTACAAAGTCGTACGGCCGTTGGGAAGTGGTTAAGCTTTGACAATTAAAAAATAAAAAAAATCTGGATGCTCCAGTTTTAATAAATCAACCACACTGTTATAATAATTTGGCCCCGATACTCTAAGAAAATAATATTTTTTCTGGTACCAAGACAGATTGTATATATTGTTTTAGAGCTGCAGTACCAAAAAATAAATCTATTTGTTTCTTAGTACATTTTTGCTTTTGCAAATTATTTAATCTTGTCCTGTATTTAAAAAGTAACTTTTGTTGAGAAAAAAACATTCCGCTCTGGGTGATCTAAAATGTACATTACAAGGATTTTGACAAATGTTTTTGCAGATTCCTACCTTTTGTTATTCTCAAGAAATGTGTGTTTGTCTGTACAAATGAACGCAAGTGAGTTTAATGGGAGTGGTTTCATAATTATCAACAAGCTGCTGTACCTGCAGGGTTCTAATGAGGAAAATTGCAGGATCTGCATCCCTTTAGATGTGATTTCCTATTGGGAGTATCTCACCAAAAATTATATTTTGTTGCAGGGGATGCCCAACACCTGATTTGTATTTTAGTGCAGACTTTTGGGAAAATCGGTGAGCTAATCACACGAGCAGGAAATTGCATATCTGGAGGGGGGGGGGGGGTCATTCTGTGTACAGATCACCTCCCAGGTTGCCATATTGCATTTTGCAGAAAATGACAGTGCTGCAGATTGAAAAGGAATGGTCATTTTTAATAATATTCAAATTGAATATGACTTGTGTTGCAATTGTATATGCTATATTATTATTTTTATTTGCTATTTTTTATTTATTTTTGACCAATGTGGGGGGAAAAAATAGAACTGCTGCAGGTATGTGCAGGCATCTCCTCCCTGGAATTTCTATTTTATTTTTATAAAGTGATGGTTGCTTTAAGAACAAATGTCAGGGAGGAAAAAATACATGCAGTATATAATTACAACAAAATGGTAAATTCGGTGAGCGAAAGAGCTGTTAAAGTCATTAAACATTGTCTGTTTAAATGGAAGTTCAGCCAAATATAAAAACACTATTTTAGTTTAGTCGTACATTCATATAAGTATAGGGAAATTCTCACTGGTAGGTGATGTCGTCAGGATAAAACGTGAAGACAAAAACTAAAACTTTACAGTTGGCAGATAGTAATCCACCATTCACAGGATTGCTTTTTTCAAGGAGTACAAGGCATTCTCTGATTGGACCAGATATGGATCATGCAAATGGGCAGTGCTCAGCACAAGAGTGTGAATACTGTGACAATTCCTATGTTCAAGCCGATTACTATGATTGTCACCTCTTACAACAGTCCCTCGTGTATGAAATATGTGTACCTATGTTGGTCCAGCTGGACCAATGTATGCAATAAAAATCATACCTATCGTTAAAGCGTTTGTTACCCCAACACTTCATATTACTGATATGTGCCTGCTGTACCATGTACTTGTATTAAAAAGTATCCTGTTCTCTTTGTATTGCTTCCTTTGTGTGAAATCCCTGGTGTTCCTGCCAGTCCCTCTGCTTTCCTATTAAAAACTGACCACACTAAGCGAGATAATACACAGTCTGTGCTCTAGCTTATCCTGGCTACTCGGCCTGCTCTCCAATGATCAGACTTGTCCTGACACGCTGCCCCGGCACAGCCATTCTCTGGGAGGTTCAGTGTTCTGCTGCTTCTCCTCCCCCAGCCCTTATGTAGCTGAGAACAGAGGGAATGTGAGCACTTACAAAAAAAAAATTCATAATTTTTTATATATATATATATATATATATATTACACACACACACACACACACACGGTTCTCAAAAAATTAGGCTATTGTGATAAAGTTAGTTATTTACTGTAATGTACTGATAAACATTAGACTTCCATATATTTTAGATTCATTACACACAACTGAAGTAGTTCAAGCCTTTTATTGATTTAATATTGATGATTTTGTCATACAGCTCATGAAAACCCCAAATTCCTATCTCAAAAAATTAGCATATCATGAAAAGGTTCTCTAAACAAGCTCTTAGGGCTCTTTCACACGTCCATTCAGTTTTTTAGATCAGTTTTTTCCCCCTTCAGTTGATCCGTTTTTTCATCTGTTCTTCGTCCGTTTCCGTTCCGTTTTCCGTCCGTTTTTCATCAGTTTTTTTCATCCGTGTTTTTTTTTTTTTTTTTAGAACTTTTTTTTTTTTTTTTTACATATTTTGATGAAAAACTGACGTTAGCGGATCGGATGGTATCCGCTAACGTCCGTTTTGCGTCCGTTCCGTTTTTTTGACGGAAGAAAAATAGGGTTTTCTTCCGTCCAAAAAAACGGAGCTTACCGCAGACGGATGTTAACGGACGTTAGCGGATGCTCATCCGCTAACGGACGCTAACCCATAGGGAAGCATTGAGGTCCGTTAACGGACGTCCAAAAAACGGACTAACTGAACGGACGTGTGAAAGAGCCCTCAACCTAATCATCTGAATCAACTAATTAACTCTAAACAGCTGCAAAAGATTCCTGAGGCTTTTAAAAACTCCCAGTCTGGTTCATTACTCCAAACCGCAATCATGGGTAAGACTGCCGACCTGACTGCTGTCCAGAAGGCCATCATTGACACCCTCAAGCAAGAGGGTAAGACACAGAAATTTCTGAATGAATAGGCTGTTCCTAGAGTGCTGTATCAAGGCACCTCAGTGGAAAGTCTGGGAAGGAAAACGTGTGGCAGAAAACGCTGCACAACGAGAAGAGGTGACCGGACCCTGAGGAAGATTGTGGAGAAGGACTGATTCCAGACCTTGGGGGACCTGCGGAAGCAGTGGACTGAGTCTGGAGTAGAAACATCCAGAGCCACCGTGTACAGGCATGTGCAGGAAATGGGCTACAGGTGCCGCATTCCCCAGGTCAAGCCACTTTTGAACCAGAAACAGCGGCAGAAGCGCCTGACCTGGGCTACAGAGAAGCAACACTCTACTGTTGCTCAGTGGTCCAAAGTACTTTTTTCGGATGAAAGCTAATTTTGCATGTCATTCGGTAATCAAGGTGCCAGAGTCTGGAGGAAGACTGGGGAGAGGGAAATGCCAAAATGCCTGAAGTCCAGTGTCAAGTACCCACAGTCAGTGATGGTCTGGGGTGCCATGTCAGCTGCTGGTGTTGGTCCACTGTGTTTTATCAAGGGCAGGGTGAATGCAGCTAGCTACCTGCTCACAGTGCCAAAACCACTGGTAAATGGTTTAGTGACCATGGTATTACTGTGCTCAATTGGCCTGCCAACTCTCCTGACCTGAACCCCATAGAGAATCTGTGGGATATTGGGAAGAGAAAGTTGAGAGACGCAAGACCCAACACTCTGGATGAGCTTAGGGCCGCTACTGAAGCATCCTGGGCCTCCATAACACCTCAGCAGTGCCACAGGCTGATTGCCTCCATGCCACGCCGCATTGAAGCAGTCATTTCTGAAAAAGGATTCCCGACCAAGTATTGAGTGCATAACTGAACAGAATTATTTGAAGGTTGACTTTTTTTTTTTTAAAAACACTTTTCTTTGGTTGGGGGCGTGACCGGATGCAGGAGGGTGTGAGAGTGTTGGTGTGAGAATGTGACAGCGCTCACCTCACCTCCCCTCCCCTACCATGCTGCTTGTTGCTGCAGCCAGGCACTTAACTCTGACCCCCCATCAATAGCAAAGCGCTATCGGTACTCGCGGTCTTACCTGTGGCCAGGATTAGGCGGGACATGCGGGAGCTGAGGGGGTTCTGTCCCCGGTCTGTGTTCGGTGCCCAGCTGTGCATCCTGGATACAGCGCGACTGCAAGCGCACGCCTCGGAGAGCGGGGGAGGAGTGTATGGAGCCGCCCGAGGCACTAGCGCGATCAGCGAGATTTTGCAGCCCTCCTGCTTTACATGAGACCGCGCTCCCTCACTATATCAACTGCCTCAGTGGAAGGACTATGGATGCAGCTGGCAGGGTCTTCTGTGCAGAGATGGAATAAATATCAGACCATCAAGGGCGAAGGTAATGTTGGTTTACCCCTATTGTGTCAATTAAAACTCATGTCTGGCTGAATAGAGCACCATATGGGATGTATCCTAGTCTTCCCCGTCCAGACGAATGACCAACAGCTGTTAATTACTTCTCCCTAGCTGCTCATTTTCAATGATGGAGGGAAAAGAGGAGAAAAGGACAGAAAAATAAAGTTTACTCTTACTATGCTATCATAATTATATCATAAACTTATGTATCATAAATCTGTCCAATTTATCACTGAGCTGTGCATGGCTAGAGTGAGCCTTTAATGGTGTGATAGTAAGTTCATCAAATCTATCGATAGAAAAGGAAAAAGAAAGACAAGAGGAAACCAGCATTGTAGCTTATGCACTATTGAGGACTGTTTGGTTGCTGGAATGCTTTTCTCATTTGTCTGACCCCCTCCTTGCTCAGATACACCTGTTTGCTGACCCCATGGGGTTGCTAATGACTGCGGTTTAAGTGCGGCCAACTGTTATACATGCCTGTCTGCTACTAATTATTATATACAAAGGTTAAAGCGTATCTACTTTGGGTTGTACTTGGGTGGGAAGCGCCACCGGAAGCCCCACCAGTACCATAAGAAGGATACACCACAAGAGGGAAACACTGTCTCTTACTTATAAATGTATATACCCGCTGCTTGCTTTTTGGTCCTGGGGCATACCCGCCTTTATTTGTCGGAAGGACAATAAATACAGAGGAAACGGAGGTGTGCTAACAGCCCTTGTTTTGTAATTCCTCCCCTTCTTTTTTTTTTTTTTCCTCTCCGTTCTTTTTCCGTTTATTTTCTGCCCGTTTTCCTTCACCCTCGGTCGACTGGATAAAGGGCAAAATTAGAGCCAATATTCCCAGTTACAAAATGGCGACATCAGCAGCAAAAAGAGGGCAGCATAACACCGAGAGTGGGGGGCCTCAAGCAACTAGGGCAAAGGAGAAAGCGTTGCAGGCAGCAGTAGTAGCAGAAGCTAAACTGGAGCAGTACTCGCATACCTCTGCAATCTCTCCAGGCAAAGGGGCTCAGAGCCAACAAATGCAGGCCAAAAACCATGGGGGTACATCAGCAGACAGGAAAAGTCAGGGTCATGGACCACTGGGCCCAAAGATAACTAAAAAAGACCCTATGGGTGAACCTCCAGGGGGTATGTCAGCAACCACAGTAACTACTATAGAAGCTCAAATAATAGACAGCTTAGCAGGTGAGGATGAGCCCTCTCTGAAAGAAATAATCCTCGCTATAAATGCCTGCAAGGGGTCACTAGGCGATCTATCTGTACAGGTTAAAGAAATAAAGGAAGAGTTAAAGACAATGAGCCTAGAGCTACAGAGAACAGCACAAAGAGTAACGGCAGTAGAGGAGAGAGTGAGTCAAGTAGAAGAGGAAGTGCACCCCTTGAAACAACAGATGCAAGCAATGAAGGAGCAAATTGGATGGCAGGCGTCTAAATTGGATGAAATTGAGAACAGACTGCGCAGAAACAATATACGGATAGTAGGTCTCCCAGAACAAAGTGAGGGCACTCACCCAGTAAGCTTCCTTGAGAACTGGTTTAAGGAGACCTTCGGGGAAAACGTGTTTTCACCACTTTTTGGGATAGAAAGAGCTCATAGAGTTCCATTTAGAGCCTTAAAGGATGGTCATCCCCGACCTCTACTTCTGAAATTCCTTAATTACAATGACAAGATGACTGCACTGCAGAAGGCAAGAGAGAAGGGGGACATTTTTTACAAAGGGTCACGAATCTCTCTGTATCCAGATTTCTCGCCTGAAATAAGTAAACGCAGAGCGGAGTTTACATCAGTCAAACGCAACCTCTTAAAAAACAAAATCACATATGCATTGTTGTACCCAGCACGTTTACGTATAATGACACCAAAGGGACCTCAGTTATTTGACTCACCAGGAAAAGCAGCACAGTGGCTGGAAGAAAACAAATCGCAAATAGACCATGAGGACTGATAGGATTGAACTTTAGTGGGGAGCAGTAGGCCAAAAGTAGGTTGGACCTTAACCAAAAGCTTTGGCCCCCCTCTCTCCCCCCCTTTTTTTCAGGGTGGGGGGGGCTGCAAGTTTAAATATATGTTAAAATATTTAAGTACACAAAGGGATGGAAAGATGCACTAACTGTTTAAAAAAAAAAAAATAACAAACAAATAAATAGGCACCGATTAGAAACAGGGGGGGGGCACAATCTTACAAAATATGTATATTATGTATATGTACAACAAGCCAGATGTTGGGGGGGGTGGGGGGGTGGCACAGGATCACAAATGGGAATGGATGGTGCAGGGTATGAAGGGGAGGGATGGCAGTTAGTGGTCACAAGCACAGCCCCAGGGGAGGGCCTAGATAGGCAGAGGAAAAAGGGGGAGGGTGAAGGAAGGGGGGAGGGAGGGAGAAGGAAGGGGGAGGGAGGGAGAAAGAGGGGGGGGTGGGTTGAGGGAGGGAAGGACAATTTTTTACAAAAGCACAAAAACACGATTATTACATGTAATGCTACACCTAAAAAATATGAAAAAGGGAAACTGGAAGTTTAAAAAAGTTTGGGGGTTTCACAAACCCTTTGTAAAGCATATTCAAAATAGATACACTTTTGATATTTTTTAGACGGACCAAGGGCAGAGATGGTGGAAAATGGCTAGAGGACGGGGATGTAGGTGTAAAGCTGTCGTCCTGGTCTCCTTTTTTTTTTTTGGCTTCCCTCCTCTTCTCTTGGGCATTGCGGAACTGCCGCTTATTTGGCTAGCAGGATACTCTCTCATACACACATCTTCCTTTTACCTGCAGTTGGAGTTATATCTCTCACGTCTATAAACTTCCCTAGGTGATATGAGGCCGAAAACATTCAAAATTGGATCCTGGAATGTTCGGGGGATGGGTGACTCGGTTAAAAGAGCCACAATCCTCTCTATGCTTGAGTGGCATAGAGTGGAGCTAATTTGCCTGCAAGAGACGCACTTAACAAGGGAAACAATGTTAAAATTAAAAAATCGAAAATATCCATATCAGTACCATTCGGTCCACTCCTCCTACTCTAGGGGGGTGAGCATAATGGTAAAAAAAGGAGTGCCTTTTGCATGCAAGGAGCTCAAAATAGATGAATTAGGCCGCTATGTGTTTTTGCACTGTCTAATAGAGAATGCACCATACATACTGGCCAATATTTACATCCCGCCTCCCTTCAAAATGGAGATCCTGTACAAATTAATGGAATTTGTAATACATAAGGAAAACATCCCGGTAATAGTAGTAGGGGACTTCAATGTGACATTAAATAGAACAAAGGATAGATTCCCACCAGGGTTGCGGGGAGATAGCAGGGGTGAGGGACACTTAAACCAATTTCTGGAAGAAGTTGGATGGTGCGACATATGGAGAACAAGATACCCAGAGGTGCGCCAGTACTCTTGTTTCTCGAGTACTCATTCCGCCTTGTCCCAAATAGACATGGCCCTGGGTAATGGGGCAAGCGTACAGTTAGTAGGTGAAATTGCCTATTATCCAAGAGGTGTGTCGGAACCACTCTCCACTGGTATTAACATTGAATATGGGGAGTAGGAGCCCCATAAGCAATTGGAAAATAAGCCCGTTCTGGCTGGAACTTATGGGAAAGCCGGAGGAGATAGACATACAATTAAGAGAGTTCTTGGACTTTAATTTAGGGACAGCACCGGTGGGAGTGGTTGAAGGCGTTCCTTAGGGGGCAATTGATCCAACAGGTCGCCAAGATCAAGAAAAACTCCAGGGACTGGGAAGAGAAAATGAGGAAAGAAGTTCTGGAGGCGGAAAAACAATTTGTAGAGGACCCCTCTCCGATTAAACAAAAAAGATGGCTCGAGAAACAACAAGGGTATAAAATGGCAATTAATAGAAAAGTGAAGAATAAACGCCTATTTCAGAGCCAAAGCTTATTTGCGGAGGGGGAGAGTGTAGGTCACACCTTGGCACTTCTAGCCAAAACTAACCTGAACCCCTCCAATATACTTGCAATTCGGACAGCGGGGGGGGGGAGATATCCTCACAAACACCTGTTATCAGGAGTTATATAAATCAAAAAGTAGGGATGAAATGCCACAAATAAATGAATTCCTAAAGAAAATAGAAACGCCAGCTCTATCTGAGGTGGATAGAAGGACCCTAGAAGCTCCTATAACACTAGAGGAATTACAGCAGGTACTGGGGGGGATGACCAATCAGAAGTCGCCAGGACCAGACGGTCTTCCAGCAGAAATTTACAAACAGTACAGCGAGGTGTTGCTTCCAGAACTCCTTAAGGCGCTAAATTGGGCATTAGAAGGGGGGAGGCTACCTGCTTCAATGTCAGAAGCCATCATTATAGTATTGCAAAAGGAAGGGAAAGATCCACTGGACCCAGCATCTTATAGACCCATATCCCTGCTATGCTCTGATGTGAAATTATTGGCAAGGGTACTGGCAGCCAGGATAAATAAATGTATCCAGAAACTCATACATACTGACCAGTCCGGTTTTATACCGAACAGATCAACCAGCATAAATATTAGAAGACTGTACCTGAACTTACAAACGCCAACGGCGAATGTGGGAGACAAAGCCATCTTGTCCCTGGACGCCACCAAGGCGTTCGATAGCCTTGAGTGGGACTATCTCTGGCATGTCCTGGGAGGATTTGGATTTGGCCCCACATTCATTGCTTGGATAAAAACGCTTTATAACTCTCCAAGTGCAAAAATAAAAATTAACAATGTATATTCGCGGTCGTTTAAGCTAGAAAGGGGGACAAGACAGGGATGTCCCCTGTCGCCTCTCCTTTTCGCTTTAGCAATAGAGCCATTGGCCATCGCGATTAGAAGCGACCAGGATATACAGGGCTTCCTGAGAAGAGCAGGAGTGGAAAAAACAGCACTTTATGCAGATGACATCCTGCTCTTCCTGGGGGACTCTACAAAGTCCTTAAACAAGGCACTAGAGATAGTGGAGGCTTTTGGTCGTCTTTCAGGCTTAGTGATCAACTGGGAAAAATCTGTACTTTTACCGGTGGATCCAGTGGATAACATGACATGTGCAGAAATACCCCAGTTGAAAATAGTGGAAAAAATGGAATATCTGGGTATAGTGGTAACTCGTGACCCAGAACAGCATATAAGTAACAATCTAGAGCCACTTTTGGCCAAACTCAAAAGGAAAGCGGACATTTGGGGCAGGCTCCCTTTATCGGGAGCCGGTCGTTGTAATCTCATAAAAATGATCTGGATGCCACAATTGCTGTATGTATTTCATAATTCACCTGTGTGGATAGGAAAGGTATGGTTTCAAAGAATAGAGACCCTTTTTAGGGAACTGATCTGGAAAAAGGGGAAAGCCAGGATTAGTCTCCAGACATTACAATTACCAACACACATGGGAGGCCTGGCAGTTCCACACCCCTACAGCTATTTTCTAGCAGCCCAACTACAGCACCTGGGGGGGTGCGGCACCATAGGAGGAGGGAATGCCAGCGGGAAAATTATGTTAATGGGGTCCCCGCACGGGTCCATAATAGAAACCTTGGAGGCTGACTCCTTCCCAGTTAAGAACCCAACACTGAATCTGGTCAAGAGAACCTGGCAGGTAGGTAAGTCAGCTCTGGGGTATAAGGGGTTAACAAAATATTCCCCACTCTGGGACAATAAAAACTTGCAAGAGATTGTAAACATGGGGAAGTTGAAAGAATGGGAAAAGCTAGGCATAACCAGATTGGAACAATTATTCAAAGATGACACATTGAAGCCCTTTGCAGTACTAAGGGAAGAATACGCCATACCAAACTCCTTGTTTTACACTTACCTACAGATTAGGCACGCCCTACAGGCTCAATTCAGGACGGGCCCGGTAAGAAGGCAAAACATTTCCCATCTCCAACGGTTAATCGAGTCTGAGATATCTAAGGGAACTATCTCGGATCTGTACGCAAAGCTGAGTGATGGGTTTATAGGGTCTATAGGGGGAGAAAGACTGGGAAAAAATAAACAAAGGTGGGAGGAAGACATAGGCCAAATAACAACTGAGCAGTGGGAACAGATACTCGCGGCAGGGAAACTAGTGTCACTCGCTCCATCACAGAGAGTCTCACATCTGTTTTTACTTTATAGAGCTTACTATACACCAAAGAGGCTATATAAGTTTGGTAGGAAAACAGATGATAAATGCCCCAGATGTCAGAACATAGGAGATCTTGTACACATGGTGTGGAGATGCCCGAAATTACATAGATACTGGGCTAAAGTGCTAGAGATTATAAATATTACCTTTGGGATCAACTTGGCACTTGAGGCCAGGGTCTGTATATTGGGGTGCATAGAGGAGAGATTTGAGCAAAAAGGCAGAAAAGTAGCAGCTATAAGGTGCCTGTTTCAGGCCAGGAAACTGATAGCTCAAAAGTGGCAGGCAGAGAAAGCACCCACAGTAACAGAATGGGTAAACGTGATAAATGCCACTGTATGGAAGGAGAAAGTAACCCTAACTAGACAAGGCAACTTTAATAAATTTAAAATGCTGTGGGAACCATGGCTGAATAGAATGGGTTGCCCACCTTAAGAAGAGGAGAGGAACATGGCTAGGCGGTTGGGGAGAGAAAGGTGTGTAAGAGAGAGGTAACAGTGAGAGAGAGATGGAGAAATCCGAGAGACAACATGGTGCCAATCATATAAAAAGGTATTAAAGGGAAATACAAACAAGCGCCCAGAGGCGATTCAGTTCGCATGTGCCGCGCTATACAAGTTTTCATTCATTCATTCATTCAAATAAAATAAGGAAAAACAGTATTCATAGTAAAGTGTGCATACATATGGATAAATAAGGGGGGGGGGGGGTAATGGGTAAAAGGTGTACAATTTAGGTCACAAACCGCGGGCTTTGTATACAAGAATGCATGTGATGTAAACTGAATTATGCCTTTGGAATGCAGAAAATTAATAAAGAATATTTGAATTTAAAAAAAAAAAACACTTTTCTTTTATTGGTCGGATGAAATATGCTAATTTTTTGAGATATGAATTTTGGGTTTTCATGAGCTGTATGCCAAAATCATCAATATTAAAACAAGAAAAGGCTTGAACTACTTCAGTTGTGTGTAATGAATCTAAAATATATGAAAGTCTAATGTTTATCAGTACATTACAGAAAATAATGAACTTTATCACAATATGCTAATTTTTTGAGAACCACCTGTGTGTGTGTATATATATATATATATATATTATAAAAATGTTTGCCTTTTATTTCTATTTTAAACTAAATGGGTTGTTTTACAAGGTGATTGTTTACAATCTCTTGAAGCTTTAACAAAGTGATTTAGCAAAGCTGACATGCAACTGATGTGTACTAATGATTTTGTCTTTAGCACAACATACTAATTTTATGTATAGTGTCATGGTACCGTTATAACATTTAATGTTGGTGCTGTGTTCATATGTCAATATACAATTCTCAGTGTTGCATTTGTTTTATCAGAAAAACAAATATTTCATATCGCCTCCATTTCCGAATTTACTCATGATAAGGATTGTGCACAACTTCCAAGCCTATCTAAGTGAAAAGTTTATCTGATCGGTATAACCAAACAAATGATCTGTGTGCAGTGGGGTGGCCTTCTCTATGATTTTCCTTTATGTGTAAAATGATTTATAATGGGAGACTGAAAGACCTCTACAGAGGATGGAACTCCAGGACATCCTTGCTGAATGTAAAACTTAGTTTTTATTGACAGAAATCCATGTAGAAGCCATGGCCAGAGATTACAAAGTGTTACCACCCCACTGATGTCATGTGAACACAATTCATTTGTGTATTTGTTTGCACTCAACTCACAGGAGTTAATGAAGTTGCACAGATGTCAGCAAGCTGCACATGAAAATTGCACTGATCGGCAGCGAAACCGCATTGAAGTAAAGTAATCTGCACTGGTGTGAACCAAGGCTAAAAGCAGAACTCTAATGCCCCTGATCTGATTATCAAACGAATCATCGTCCGTTTTTTTTTTTTTTTTGCATGCTAATATCACGTCTAATCTGATAAGTTTACTAAAGTCACGAAAATTATCGTACGACAGAATTAAAAATTGGAAGTGATGTCATGTGTTGTAATTAGGGCTGTTACTGATCCAAATTTTTGTGTTTGATTATTCTTCTTCTTTTTTTTATTTTTATCGATTAATCGACTAATTTCGATTAATTATAACGCACATACAGATCCAACTACTTTTAGATGATCTCCTTGCAGTCCGATTCCCAGTGCAGCTACCAACAACTGGAAAAATGGATAGCAGGATACAAAAAATACACAAAGGCAACGTTTGATGGGAATAGCATTAAAACTTTTATAGTCTTCAAGTAGGTAACAAAATAAATATTGCACTGGAGATAAAATCGATGCAGCTACATAAACTGTAAAAATGGTGCGAGTAATACCAAATGGTAGCAAAAGCAGTCATAAAAACTTGTAGCTAAGTATGATACTGGTATAAAAATGTGTACAACAATACCACTGCTGAATCTGATGAGGAGAGGTTAACATCAGCCCGTCGGCATGTCCCGTGAAGGGAACTATCACAACTCTCAGTGGATGGTTGTAGAATCCCAGGTTGATCGAGGGAAGTGTAACAGCCCTTGTGTGTGGCAGATGGTAAGGTCCCGCCGGCATACAGATATGAAGGCACAGCAAAGGAGCCCTTCAGATGGACACGTCAAGCCCCGCCGGTGTCCGTGACATTACCCGATCTCCTAAAGAACTCCCTGAAGGCCCAGAAGCTGGCGGAGAGGGGAGTACCAATCAAAAGAATTTTAATCGATCAAAAAAATTAAAGATTAATCGATTATTAAAAGTTAATTTGCACAGCCCTAGTTGTAATGCATTTGTATTGCATTTTCGAACAGCTGGACTGATTAAACAAAAATCGTACAATCTGGCATTGTACGAAAAAAATTCTAAAGCTCTGTTCCAACGATCTGATTATTGTACGATCGTTTCGAAAGCGGCATTTTTCTTACGATTTTCAAATCGTGTGTACGGGGCTTAAGCTGATATAAAAAGATGCACATTATTGCAGCCTTGTATTCAGTAATACAAAATTAAATGCATTTTATTAAATGCAAGCAGTAAAAGTATGTGAATATGATCTGGTATCTGCTTCTATCAGGCTCTGTACAGCAGCGCTTAGAGTGAAAAAGATAGAAGCAGCACAAGGAGATATTCTGTTGTGCTGTAGTGCTTATGGGCCAATAAGGAACATGCTAAGAGAGCAGAGATACGTGTTCATTAGTGTGCCGCTTCTCCCACTCCAGTCACAGGCTGGGCAAGGTACAAGAACAAGAAGTGTTGCTCAAATGCAGCAGAGAAAAGCCAGACTTTTACAGCTACCATCATGTTCTTAGCCGCCGTACACACGGCCGAGGTTCTCGCTGAAAACCAGCGAGAACCTCGCTGGAATGCACATTCCAGCGAGGACCTCGGCCGTGTGTACGGTCTCGGCGAGCTTCCCGTCGGGAAGCCCGTCGAGCCGAAATAGAGAACACGCTCTCTATTTCCTCGACGGCCCGCCCGGAAGAATGGCTGGTTGCCATTCCCGACGGGCGGGTCGCCGATTTCGACGGCCGGCAGGGAACCTCGACGGGCGGAACGATGTGTTCTGCCCGTCGAGATTCCCTGCCGTGTGTACGCGGCCTTAGATGATCATCATTTTTCTTGGTGATTGGATTAATGTGCCCTTGTTACCTGTGTGACCAATGTGCTGGGATATTATCCTGACACCTAATGAAACTGAAGAAGCAGTTTGGATAAGCTGTGAAACATCTTCAAAATCACACATTCTGTTGAATGTGACAAACTACTCAAGCTATGCCATGACCAGAATAAATTGGAACCCTTTAGGGTCCTTTCACACGTGTGGACCGTTCGTCCGTTTTTAGACGTCCGTTTTTTGACCGCAATGCTTAACTATGGGTCCTTTCACACGCATCCGCTAACGTCCGTCTCCATTGAGCTCCGTTTTTTTGAACGGAAGAAAACACTATTTTTCTTCCGTCAAAAAAACGGAACGGACGAAAAATGGACGTTAGCGGACGATCTGTTTAACATCCGATCCGCTAACGTCCGTTTTTCATCAAAATATGTAATAAAAAAAAGTTCTAACCAAAAAAAAAAAAACGGATGAAAAAAACTGATGAAAAACTGATGAAAAACGGATCAACTGATGATAAAAAACGGATCTAAAAAACGGTCCGCACGTGTGAAAGGACCCTTACAGGCACCTCCTCTAATGTGTTCATTAAAGAATACCTGCCCCTAGTGGCTGAGGTTTATACTTTTGCCATCCTATTGTCAGCCAGCAAAGGGTAGAACCCAACAAGAGATGGCATAACGAAGAATAAGTCAACATGCATATACATGTTCTCTACAGATTCAAGCAAGAGGGCATCGCCTCCAGTACATCAAATATAGCAGTGATGTCCACTTACAAATGCTGCCAACAGGACAGTTTATGGGTACCATGATGGCTGTAGAAAGTGGAGGCTTACTTCTTTCTGACAGATAAGCTGCCAAAATGAATATTTTTTTTAGCCTTCAATAATTCACTGCTAATGGTAGGTAGCATCATTTAGGCCACTGTTTCTTGACTATTTAAATGAGTTACCCTTGTAGCCTCCTGGGCTTGAAATTTTCTCCACTGTTTTAAAATATCCTTGCCAGACTCTAAGTATGGTCCCACTAGAAACATTGCTTTATTCAAGATGTACATCCTTCCTTGTATTTTTTTCCAAATAATGCTGATCTTGATTTTAAAGAGGTGTCTTTCCAGACCCTGAAATCCACACTATTGAAATAATCTGAGCCAGGTCACCTGTCCGCTTGCGATATGAAATTTTAGTTGGGTGAATATCGGTCGGTAAAGTGGGATTTCCCCACTTAAAGG
The DNA here is from genome assembly GCA_029574335.1 of Rana kukunoris. Lineage (NCBI taxonomy): Eukaryota > Metazoa > Chordata > Amphibia > Anura > Ranidae > Rana > Rana kukunoris. Next base: position 110,033,636 of record CM056049.1, on the reverse strand, counting down.
ATCATAAAGTGACCCTACTCACCAACACATTGGATTACGTACATCAAAAACCAACCCCATTCTGCTGATCTCTTTCCAATGGGTACAACTTCTTATTCGTCTCCTTCTCTCTACATTGCCTATTGGAATCCTCCTCTATTAAAAGCCAGACTCTATTCTGAAACACCAACAGATATCTTCATATGTCAGACCTATTATTCCCATTATGGGAAATGTTTCCACCAATTGCTATCCCTCCCTTCCTGCCTCAATTAGACTCATAGCTAACCCCCCCCCCCCCCCCCCCCCATCTCTGGTGCCCTACAACAGGAGAACATCAAACTGTTTTTTCACACTCTCCTATAATCTACACTTTAATCTCAATTTAAATCTGTTCAATTTAAAAGTAACCCAGGCACACCTGAGATGTGGGGGACTGACCTTGAGGGACTTGATCCCCTTTGAATTTCTCTGCTCACAGAATTACCAAACCTCACATCACAACTAAATGACATCTTGCTGTGCCACAGATATTCCCCGGCCTACACCTTACTACATCTTGATGTGGGAGAAAGACTTAGATTGTCAATTTCAGGAAGAAAACCTTTATAAAATATTCAGGTGTAGCACGTCTAAAGTCCTCAACCCATTAAAATACTAACAAAAAAAAGGGAAATGTGAACTGTCAGTTAAACATATGAAAGGAGACTAACACTAAAAACAATAAACCACTGTCAATCAGTATCTGTAAAATATACAAGAGCCAGAGAAATATGTTCACTCCTCTAACAAACAGTACACAAAGAAGTCATTGTATTAATAGTTATGTAAATACAGATTGAAAAAAAGCAAATCAAATTTTATTGTAGCTGTGACATAAAATGTACTGTATATACTCGAGTATAAGCTGACCCTAATATAAGTCGAGGCACCTAATTCTACCACAAAAAAAATGGGAAAGCTTATTGACTTGAGTATAAGCCTAGGGTGTCCATCTGCATGCCTCACTGTGCCCATGACTAGACTTGGGAGTATATAGAAGGGGTGCCTAGACAGCACAGTTGTAGAGAACAACTGGGGCTACATGTGTGCCAAGTTTTAGGTCCAGGGGACCTACGGCCGGTCTGTACCAGGTCCCCAAAGTTACCAGAGAAATTACCATTTAATAGGGTTGTCCCGATACCGATACTGAGCATTTGCGGGAGTACTTGTACTCCCGCAAATGCCCCCGATGCCAGATCCGTTACTACCCAGCCCACCCCCCGCCCGCCCGCCGCCGCAACGCATACCGCAACGCCACCGCCGCCTAGTTAATCAGCGTGCGGGGAACATTACAGCTTTCATTTGAATAGCTGTGTGTTCCCTGCCTCGCCGCATATAGACACTCCACCTTGCTCGGGATTAGACGGGTGATCTGTCTATCAAAGTGCCCGAGCAAGGGGGAGTGTCTATACGCGGCAGGACGGGGAACATACAGCTATTCAAATAAAAGCTGTAATGTTCACTGCATGCTGATTAACTAGGCGGCGGCGGCATCTTAGGTATGGGGAGACATGGCTGCATATATGGGGGACATGGCTGCATCTGTGGGGGGTACATGGCTGCATTTGGGGACACATTTAAAAAAAATATCGGTATTCGGTACTGGCGAGTACTTAAAAAAAAGTATCGGTACTTGTACTCGGTCCTAAAAAAAGTGGTATCGGGACAACCCTACCATTTAACATGGGAGTCTACAGACGGGAGATCAGGCGCAAAAAGGTGACTCGAATATAAGCCGAGGGGGCATTTTCAGCACCAAAAAAATTGCAGAAAAACTCGGCTTTTACTCGAGTATATACGACATCTCTTTTGTTGAGAAAAAAACACTCCCCTCCTGGGTGATTTTATATACATTACAAGGATTTTAACAAAATTTAGCTGCAGATTTTAACAAAATTTAGCTGCAGATTTCTACCTTATATTATTCTGAAGAAATAGCTGTTTGTCTGTGTCCATGTGCTTAGTGACTTTTTCATTAGTTATCAGCTGCTGCATTTGTTGGGTTCTAATGAGGAAAGTCACAGGGTCTGAGTCCCTTTTAGATGTGATTAACCCTTTGGTAGTATCTCACCAAAACTGAAATGTTTGTTGCCGAGGATGTCCAAAATCTGACTTGTATCTTAGTGCAGACTTCTGGGAAAATCAGTAAGCTAATCACACAAGCAGGAAATTACCATACATTTCCGAGGTGGGACGGGGTTCAGTACACCATCTGTGTACAGAATGTCTCCAGGTTACCATATTGCGTTGCAGAAAATGACAGCAGCTGCAGATTGAAAAGGAAAGGTCATTTTTTTTTTTAAGATATTTTTATTGAAGTTTTTCAACAAACTGACAAACGTAAAAAAAAAAAACAATACACACACAAAGAAAAAAGAAAATCACAGTATCAGATGGACTGGTTCGGTATGGTAGACAATATGCCCAGACATAGGCAAATAAAGAGATACCAATACAAAGGATATACAGTAGGCACACCGGGAAAAGGTGCATGTAGACCAATACTGGCACAGCAAAGGTGGGAGTCTATACATTAGAAATCCTTAGGACACTGTCCAACACTGGCCAAACAAGTGTACTTCGGTTAGTGCTGGGAAAGAGTAAGTGGGCTAGCCAGCCACCTATCCCAAATTTTATGAAAGGTTTTGGCCGTTTCCAGATTTCAAAAGTAAGCTTATATAGCGGGATTGAGTCATTTAATAAGTTTCAGCCAAAGGACTTTCAAATAGGTCTGTGCACCCTTCCAGGACAGTAGAATGGTCTTTTTAGCATAAAAATATAGTATACGGAGCAGTCTCTTGGCATGCGTTGACAGGTGCAAGTCGCCAAAAATGCCTAGTAGGCAGTTCTTGGGGTGAATTATATTTTTACCGCCAAAACTATGGGCGCATTTGTGCCGCATTTCGGCCGCTAGCGGGACGCATTTAACCCCTGCTAGCGGCCGAGAAAGGGTTAAAACCGCCTGCAATGCGCAGTATTGCCGCGCTGTATACACACCACTCCTTCACCGCTCCAAAGATGCGGCTAGCAGGACTTTTTTTTACTGTCCTGCTAGTGCAACGCTCCAGTGTGAAAGCCCTCGGACTTTCACACTGGAGACGATGAAGCAGCTTTTTAAGGGTGGATTGCAGGCGCTATTTTTAACGCTATAGCGCCTGCAATACGCCCTCAGTGTGAAAGGGGTCTAAGCTTTGACAGTAAAACCTGGAAGCTGATTGGTCTCTAAGCAGAACTGCAAACGATTTTTTACTCTCTAGTTTTAGTAACTTTTTCCCACAAACGTTTCTATATTTGTCCAAGATTTATTAAATTCTTCCTAGTAAACAGAAACAAAATGTTTATTCTAACTTTTCATTTATCAAAGAACATCATAATCTGTTGTGCTCTGCAGTAGCACAGACTTGTATTCTAACAGAAAGTAGTAAACTTCATTTCTGAAATCTCAGACGTTTTAACATGCTACTACATTTCATAAATCGTGAAATCTTGTAAAGAAGCACACTCCAATGCACTGCTTTTCAAATGGCTTGTGCAAAATGACGACAGCCCAATAGCATTGATCAGGCTATTCCTGTCTACATTTCAAAAGTTGTCCTTACCAAGGCCTTCTATAATCCATTTACCTATTTTTTGCTAAAATTACAATGAGTAAACATCGAAATTCTCTACCTTAAAATGCAAAGTTTTTGCAAGCCTGGCTGGCTGGCTGGCTGGCTGGCTGTTTTTAAGCATGGAGTCAGTTTCCATTCTTGAGAAAGAGCCAGTTTGTAAGTTAAGATAAGTAGATATTCACCAGCACACCAAGGATTATCAATTTCATCCAAACGTTTTTTGTTCAAAAAAGATCACATCACAAAATGTTGTAGTGCGATGTTTTGAAGCCTTGTATGACCCCTTTGTCAGGTATGTGTTGTCTGACGAAGGGGTCCTGCGTGGCTCAGAAACATTGCACTACACCATTTTGAGACCTTTGGTCTCCGTGACTGTACTCTTCACTGGTTCTCATCCTACCTATCCCACCGCTCCTTCAGTGTCACTTACAACTCTACTTCCTCCTCTCCTCTTCCTTTCTCCATTGGGGTCCCCCAAAGTTCTGTTCTTGGACCTCTCCTTTTCTCAATCTACACCACCTCCCTGGGTCAGTTGATTGCCTCCCATGGCTTTCAATATCATCTTTACGTTGATGACACCCAAATCTATCTCTTCACACCCCAGCTCTCTCCATCTGTCTCCTCACGCATCACCAACTTACCAGCAGACATATCAGCCTGGATGTCACATCACTTCCTCAGACTCAACCTATCTAAATCCGAGCTCATGATATTTCCTCCCTCAGGTCCACTTCCCCTGATTTCTCTGTCAATATCAACGGCTCAACTATCAACTCATCCCCCCATGCCAAGGTGGAATCATGGACTCTGAACTAACCTTTCGGCCCCACATCATAACGCTAGCCAAAATTTGCCACCTCAACATCTCCAAGATATGCCCCTTCCTAACCAATGCCACCACAAAGCTTCTAATCCACTCCCTGGTCATCTCCCACCTCGATTACTACAACTCCCTCCTCATTGGCTTTACCTCTAAATAGGCTATCCCCACTTCAGTCCATCATGAACGCTGCTGCCATGCTCATCCACCTCACAAACCGCTCAGCGTCTGCTATACCCCTCTGCCAATCCCTCCATTGGCTGCCACTCAGCCAACAAACTAAATTCAGGATACTAACTATAACTTACAAAGCCATCAACAACCTGGCCCCCAGCTACATCACACACCTAGCCTCAAAATACCAAGCTAATCATTCTCTTTGCGTCTCCCAAGACCTCCTTCTCTCTAAATCCCTTGTCACCTCATCCCAAAAAACAGAAAAATGTCCCTGGCCCTTTCCAAAAAATGCATAGATGTGACCCAGAGGAAACGATGTTAAATGGACTGTAGTGTGTTTCTGCAAAACTGAAAATGCACTAGGTGTTAATCAGGCCTAAATGCTCAACAAACAATGCAAACAAATGGCAACCTCCCCAACCTGTAACTGACCTTTCCAGCAAGGAGCACATGTCATGTCAATGCATGTAAAAAAAAAAAAAAAATCCCAGCTCACTTACTAGCCAGCCTGCAACAAACCGAATTGACCTGTCTAACAGTTCATGTTAAAAACAAGGGGCCAGATTCACAGAGCGATTACGCCGGCGTTACAGGAGATGCGCGGCGTAAGTCTAAATTTGCGCATGCGTTTCGATGCTCCGCATCCCCAAAACGAGATACGCAAGAAATCTACTTTTTTTTGTCCGGCGTAATTTCGATAGACAGGCGCATCCATCTGCGCAAAACTGCGCTAGACAAACCATTGATTTGCTATTCAAATATGCTAATGAGGGAGTTACGGGGATCCACAAAAGAACGTTGTTGCAGCGCAGGCTACACGCTGTGCGCAACAGCTGCACGTCCTGTCTAAAATTAGACCATATAAAAGGTGGTATAAAATTAGACAATTCGTCTACATGTCAGAGAAAGCAACACTGTTAGTGAGGAGCTGAGCAGTCACACGTGTTGCACAACAATCTGTATGCCAACATGCCAGGGACATCCTTGCTCATAGCTATACTACTGACTTTAGAGGAGCAAAGAAGGAGGAGGGCACGGGGGAGGGCACGGGAGAGGATATACCGCACCCGCATAGACCTCTTTGGCATGAGTGATTCTGAGGTGTATCGCATCTTCAGATTCACCCCTCATGCCATCCTGGAATTAACCACAACCCTGCAGGAGGACATCACCAGCCCAACACACCGCTCACATGCAGTGCAGCCACTGGTCAAGGTCATGGCAACACTCCATTTCCTTGCCAGTGGCTCTTTTCAAAGAACAAGTGGAGTGGTGGCTGGGATGTCACAATCCTCCATGAGCAGATGAGTGCACCAGGTTATCCCTGCAATCCTCAGACGCATGGCCAACCAAATCATCAAACCCACCACTACGGACCTGCGGCTGAAGGCAATGACAGATTTCTACAGAATTGCCAGATTCCCACGCACCGTGGGGGCCATTGATTGCACACATGTGGCACTCCAGCCCCCCCATGAGACAGAGCACATATACCGCAATCGGAAGCATTGGCATTCCATCAACGTACAGGTGATAGTCGATGCCCAAGGCCTCATATGGCACGTCCGTGCCAAACACCCCGGATCCAGCCATGACAGCTACATCTACAATCAGAGCCCCATCCGAATGGAATTCGAACAGAACGTGTATGGGGACACCTGGCTGGTTGGTGAGTGACATGGGTGGCAGGCATGACTGTCCCCCCCATGATGCACACATCACAAGGGGCACATGCATGACTAACATCCTCCTCTCTTTTCCCTTACAGGTGACTCTGCATATGCACTGGGACCCCATCTCATGACTCCTATCCGGAACCCCCAAACCCCAAGAGAGGAAAGATACAATGAAGCCCACGCCCAAACACGTGCAGTGGTGGAGCGCACCTTTGGCCTCCTGAAGTCACGTTTCCGATGCCTGGATAAGTCTGGGGGGACCCTGTTGTATTCCCCAAACTTCGTGTGCCAGATCATCGGTGCATGTTGCATTCTGCACAACTTCGCAGTGAGAAAGGGCCTGCAGATTGACATAAGTGGTGACCTGTCCCCTGAACCAGACAATCCCCCCCTAACCGAGGCTACCCCGTCTTCTGAGGAAAGAGCAGCCAGGAGACAGCTCACATTAGGCATCTTTGCACGTTAAACACACACATTAATCATGGCACAATGAGAATGCATGCATGCACACCACTGTGGTCCCTAGCACAGACACATCACATCCTCATCTAATTGGATTAGCACAAGCCCACCATGCTGGACTTGTGAGCAGCAACGCCACGCCACGGCTCCAATTATGTCACTGTACATTCATACACCATTCACACGGACCTGGGAATCACTTCTCCCTGGTCCTGGGGAACCCTTCTCCACCAAAACTGAGGGTGACACCCCTTTTCCGTCAGGAATATCACCCCCACATTCCAAAAACATTCACAACACAAAAAAAAAAAAAAAAAATGTCCAGCAAAGAAAAAAAAAATTGCAGAAAAAAAAAGGGGGAAAAAAAATTAATGCCGCTGGCGTGAGCCACGCCTGGGGTGCCCACGGCCACGGTCCCGGCTCCACAGGGGAGATTCATGGGGAGGAGGGGTAATCCGGGGAAGAAGGAGCAGCCCCTGGTCTCTGCCCACCTGGCGGCCTGCCCTCCAAGGCCACAGCAATTCTGTTCAGGCCAGCACCTAGTGTTGCCGTGTTGGCCTGGATAGCCTGGGTGAGGGCCCTCACATCCTGCCCAACGTCTGCTGTTGTAGTCTGCAGTATGTTTAGGCAGTTTGTAAGAGCCTGGGAGTGGCAGTCCAGGTCCCCAAGCGTATCCTTTATGGAGGACAGGCTCTCCTCCATCCACCCAAAGTCTGGCTGACCTGTCCCAGATGGCGGGTCTGAAGGGCCTGGTCCCTTCTCAGATTGGCGGGCAGAACCTCCGCAACCCCCCTGGTCTTCAGGGACGACTTCCTGCCTCCAGCTGAGGCTTGTGGCCGGGGAGAAGGGGAGGCCCTTGGGAGGGGAGCCCTGTTGGGGGAGGAGTGGGAGGGGCTAGCCCTTATGGAGGGCTGGCTGCTGCCAGCCAGAGAGGAAGACTCCTCCAAAAACAGCAATCCACTGGCTGACATGACATCCTCCTCCTCCTCAAACTCCTCCTCCTCAACCTCCTCCTCTTCAACCTCCTCCTCTTCAACCTCCTCCGAGGACTCCGGCCTTGTCAGGGGGTCCTCATCAGGCTGTTGTCCCTGGGATGGTGCGGTCAGCCCAGATGGCCCAGCACCCTCCTGCACATCTGTGGATGACACAAAATATTCACAGGTTGGAGGATCCAAACACTTGTCACATATTCATTTCCCCCCTCCCCCACACATGCTACACACCTGATAGGGCAAAAAAACCTTACCTGGCATCACGCCTTCATGACTGCAGTCATAGCCAGGCAGGCCCTCCACCTGTTGTCTATGAACGGTCTGTCCCACCGCACGCTCCTCCGCTGTCAGCCTAACAGGGCATGGTGGGCCCCCTCCTGTGCCCCTGGCATGGGCTGCCATTTTGGCCAGCTTCTTTCTGACCAGACGGCGGAGGTCATTGATTTTCTTTTCAATCCCCGACCGTGTCCGGGTCTCCCCCCCCCCCTGATGCATTCACCTGTGCTGCAAGATCTCACGCCTCCTGGCCGGGGGGGTGTTGGCACTCTCCGGGCCGTGGAGGAAACGCCCATATTGGGTAATGGCCCGGGCAAGAATTTGTTTCTCCCCCAAAGTAAAATTTAACTTCCTCTTCCTCTCAGTCATACTCATACAAAAACTCTCTCCCAAACAATCAGCAAAAATCACTCACAAAAACAAGCAGGAAAAATCAAGCAACAAAACAAACAAACAAAAATCTATCAACCAAAAAGTCTCACAAGCAGTCACCAAAAAACACTTTCAAATATCTTCTACAGTCCACAAATATAACAAAGACAAGTCACAACGCAACAAACAACAGAACAAAAGCACCTTGCTGTATAGGGAGGGATACAAAGGGATGTACTTTTGCAAAGGAAGTGCGTTTGTGTCTGTCTATTTATGCTGTCTGCGTAGCTCACTAAGTTGCCTGGGTCCACTTCCAATTTCAGTGATTGCGCCGTTTCCGAGTTGTGAGCATGCGCACAGAGGTGCTGACCATGGTCTGCTTCATGTGCGCATGCGCGAGCCGGCCGGCCGGCCCTTCATTTGCATGGGGTCACTGCTCATTTCAATGTAACACGCCCACGTCCTTCCCAATTTGAATTACTCCGCCTTACGCCTCTGAAATAGTGTTGCGCAGGCGCAAATTTTTGCGCAAAACCTACGAGAATAGGGTGATTGCGCCGCTACATTGCGGCAGTCTAACGTAAAGGAGGTGCGCTACGCCAGTCAAAAAATGCGCCGATGTACGTGAATCTGGCCCAAGGGATTTAGTTTGCACACATTTGCAAATATATGCGTGAGTGTGCTGCAGTCCTAATTCCTATAATTCCTATAATTTGTGAGTCTCCAAAGCTGGAGCACATACAGTATATAATGATGGATAAATTAGGTTTGCCGGGAAAGGAGCCCACCCTTCCCTAAAGGTGCAGGGATGCACTGGACACCCATCAATAACACAATGGTAGCAAAGGTATCAGTGCACCCCGGCACCAATTCACCATCTACACAAACAAATGGCAACCACCCTAACTTATAACTGCCCTTTACAGCAAGGGTAACACATGTCAGAAAACAAACACAAATTCTCAGCTCACTTGCCAGCCAGCCTGCAAAAAACTGAGTTGACCCATCTAAGAGTTCATGTTAAAGCGGATGGTTCACCTCAAAAAGATATTAAAAGCCAGCAGCAACAAATACTGCAGCTGCTGACTTTTAATATTAGGACACTTACCTGTCCTGGAGTCCAGCGGCGTCCGTAGCAGAGGACGAGCGATCGCTCGTCACCCTGCTGCTCCCCCCTCCATCCACGGTGAGGGAACCAGGAAGTGAAGCGCTGCGGCTTCACTGCCCGGTTCCCTACGGCGCATGCGCGAGTCGCGCTGCGCCCGGCGATTGGCTCCCGCTGTGTGCTGGGAGCCGAGAGTTCCCAGCACACAACGGGAAAAGCCCGTCTTTTGCCCGAGACTGCGGGCCGGAAGTGGGTGCGGATACCTGTCTTTAGACAGGTATCTGCACCCCCCTCCCCCCTGAAAGGTGTCAAATGTGACGCCGGAGGGGGGGAGGGTTCCGATCAGCGGATCTTCACTTTAGGGTGGAGATCCGCTTTAAAAACAAAGGGTTTGCAACAGGGGAGGGCTGCCCTAACTTACATGCCAAATGGCCACTCGCTGCTGACACACACTGTTGCATTGTGGGAGTTGTAGTCCACTCTACGCATGCTCATGAGAAGAAGCGCATCAAAGCCAAGAAATTACATTTCCTGGATCTTGGCGGCAAGGAGTCGTGACCCACGTGACTGGCTCAGGCTGCAACTTTACTTGACCCGGGGAGGACAGGAGCATCACCCCCTCCCCCCAGGACTGAAGGAGGCTGTGAAAGGATCTGCTGAGCTGGCACTGGCAGCTGCCATTGCTGAGGTGAAAGACCCTGACACCTCCAGGGCCAGCTGACCCCCACATTCCATCTATCTTCCCCCATACACCCCATTTACCCTGGCCTAGTGCTCACTCAGTAAAATCAACATAGTCCTCAACACTGTAATTACTGCTGGGATCTGGCCATGGTCTGCGGGTCCTGCTGGCCAGCTCCCAGCAGGACCTTCAGGCCAGCAGGACCCACCGGCCATGGTCAGCAGCCAGGAGGACCCACAGGTCAGCGACCAGCTCCCAGTAGGACCCAGAGATCCACAGCCAGCTCCCAGCAAGACCCACAGGCAGGGCCGGACTTACCATTGGGCTTGACTGGGCTCAAGCCCATGGGCCCCGCCCAATAGGGGGCCCCTCTACAAAAAAAAAAAAAATTTTTTTTTTTTTTTTTTTAGGGGTCCGGAGGTCCCCAGGGCCCCGGACAGCAACCCTTCCTTTTTTTATTTATTTTTATAAAAAAATGTTTTTTTATATATTTATTTATATATATATATATATATATATATATATATATATATATATATATATATATATATATATTATCATTATTATTATTATTATTATTATTAAAGGGCCCAGAGGTCTCCAGGGCCCCTAGATGGCAACCCCCCCTTTTTTTTATAAAACAATTTACATTTTTTATATATATATTTATTTATATATATTTTATTTTTTTTAGGGGTCCGGAGGTCCCAGGGCCCCGGACAGCAACCCTTCCTTTTTTTATTTATTTTTTATAAAAAAATGTTTTTTTTTATATATTTATTTATATATATATATATATATATATATATATATATATATATATATATTATCATTATTATTATTATTATTATTATTAAAGGGCCCAGAGGTCTCCAGGGCCCCTAGATGGCAACCCCCCCTTTTTTTTTATAAAACAATTTACATTTTTTTATATATATATATATATATATATATATATATATATATATATATATTTTTTTTTTATTAAAGGGCTCAGAGGTCCCCAGGGCCCCCGGATGCCAACCTCCCTTTTTTATGTATTTTTTATAAATTTTTATTTTTTTTTAGGGGTCTGGAGGTCCCCAGGGCACCAGACAGCAACCCCCACTTTTTTTATTTTATTTTTTATAAAAAAAATATGTTTATACTAGAGCTGCACGATTCTGGCCAAAATGAGAATCACAATTTTTTTGCCTAGAATGAAGATCACGATTCTCTCACAATTCTCACGGCGTAAAATCTTTTACATTTATACAAAAAAAAAAAATGGGCTAACTTTACTGCCTTTTTCCAAAAAAAAATGCATTTAAAAAGACTGCTGCGCAAATACAGTGCAACATAAAATATTGCAACAACCGCCATTTTATTCTCTAGGCCAAGGTCTTTACTAAAAAATTATATAATCTTTGGGGGTTCTAAGTAATTTTCTAGCAAAAAAAAATAATGATTTTAACTTGAAAAGAGCTGTCAGAAAAAGGTTTGGTGTTTATAAGTGGTTAAAAATTCTTAATTTACATACAGAAGAAGTTAATTCCTTTGAAGAGATACAATGTATAGACTTAACTTTCCACTGATAAAGAATGTTTCCAAAACTTGGCAGGCTGCCCAGACTGACTTTTGGCTGAGAGCAGACAGGAAATTCTTTGCATACCAAAGTGCAGAGAGAAAATTATTTTCATGTGAAAGATCGTGAAACCCTGTATCAAGAATCGCAACTGGAAAAAGATCGCGATAACAATTCTTGACGATTAAGCTCTAATATATATATATATATATATATATATATATATATATATATATATATATTATATATATATATATATATATTATTATTATTATTATTAAAGGGCCCAGAGGTCTCCAGGGCCCCCGGATGGCAACCCCCCTTTTTTTTAATGAAAATATTTACATTTTCTTTGTATTTTTTATAAATTTTTATTTAATTTTTTTTATTAAAGGGCCCAGAGGTTTTTTTTTCCTTTTTTATTAAAGGGCCCAGAGATCCCCAGGGATGGCTACCCCCTTTTTTTATATATATATGTGTATATATATATATATATATATATATATATATATATATGTATATATATATATTATTTCTTTATTTTTATCCCGTGCACAGATGAGAGTCACCCCCCCCGCTCAACAACTTAAATGCCCCCCCCCAGCTCAACAACTTCAATTCGCCCCCCCCGCTCAACAACTTTAATGCGCACCCCCAGCTCAACAACTTCAATTCGCCCCCCCCCCCCCCCGCTCAACAACTTTAATGCGCCCCCCCCCCCCGCTCAACAACTATGATTCCCCCCTTGCTCCAGGGGGCCCCTTCAACACTCAAGCCCAGGGGCCCCCACCACCCTAAGTCCTGCCCTGCCCACAGGCATTTATAAACAGTAGTGAAAATGTTCTCTTTCAACTAACATAAAGTAACATACATTAATGATTCAGCAGGCTAAAACGTCTTTTCCATTTCCTCATTATGACCTCAGATCTTGCCACTTCTATCAGCCAATAAGATCTAAGCCACTTGGTCTGAGGAAGTGAAAAAAACATGAAAATCAGGACACTTGGCAAATATGCTGTATATATAAAATAACAATGGTCCTAAAAATTAGATTTTTTTCTTGCTTATTGTAAATGTAGAGTAACGGGGGTATACATACCAGATGCGACGGCTGCAATACAGACTTATGGAAATCTTTTATTCTTCTAGTGTAGTGTTGTTTACTTTGTTCTAAGGAATGTTAGATTGTATCAGTAACTCCACAACAGAAACTCAAAACTTTACACTAGCTAAGATATTGTAATAATAATATCACCTCAAGTCATTTTAAACCTTTCGTTTTATAAGAATTTTCAGCAGTTGATGCATCGCATACTAGCACATTATATGAAACTTAGGATCAAAAATTGAAGGGTTTGGAAACAAAATAAGTGTTGGGACCTTATATGAAGCAACACTGATGAGTTGAATGCATCAGTCAATAAAACATGGTTTAATGAATACAAAGGAATACATACATCATGAGATAGCAGAAAGTATTATATTGAATAGTAACAACATAATCATATGGTTAATAATGTATAGTTATTAAACAGTAGCAATATAATTATTATCTCAACACAATAACAAATACTGCACATGAGGCAAGCAGAGCAAAATTATAATAACATATAAACAATGATATATCAAGTGGAACTTCTGGGGAGCATTCCCCAGATGAAGACACGTGACCCTGTGTCGTAACGCGTAGGGAAGGGAAGGACGGGCAGATGAGTGACGTGCTGCAAGCGCTACGATCCCGCTGTTTGATGCCAATTTTATCTTTTTCTGTTGTAAGTACATTTGTTTTATTAAAACTCCCTGGTTATCAAGTTAACGCACTATTGGAGGCTTCCTTTGTCTTTTCCCGGATTCTCCTTATCTGTGTCCTGTGAATATACCTGAGTACTTAGACATCCATCGTTCCATTGACCTGTGGGGATCCACAAACAACATCACTGGGGGAGATTGTCTATACCAAGGATATCCTACATGCTGGTTATGTCTGGCTGGAGGTGAGAGTTCTGTGAGACTAGACGTGCCGTGTGGTGGGGCTCTTTCCTTTCCTCACCTTTCTGCAACTAGTGGACATCCCTCCTTCACACTGTTCACATTAAGGACTTTAGTGCACTTGGTTTGGACATAGCACCCTTGTTGGACTGTTGTGTTGTTTTTGCTTTTTTTGCTTTGTCACAGATACCACTGATTTAGCACACTTTGTGTACTGTGTGCTTACCCATTATTATACATCCTAAGTTATGCTTTACCACTTGCGCTAGCACTACTATTTTTATAAACAATGATAGATTGATGCATTATGATAAACTGTATAAATATAAATATTGAAACACTGTCACTGGTCACTGTGACATCGCATCGTAAAAAATCTCTACGCGTTTTGTGGTTAACATTACCACTCGTCAGGGGTAGCTGTATCTATAATGAAATAAAATGGTCGAATTGGTAAGAATTATATATGTAATGTAAAGAATATAGTATATAAGAAAGAAAAACTTCCGAACACTCTCACCTCATTGTAGTACGCTGATATAATCTTGGTAGTATTAACGATAAAAAGGGGATGGGCCAGATTCAGGTACAGCGGTGTATTTTTTGGGCGGCGTAGCGCATCTCATATGTGCTACGCCGAAGTAAAACAGGGAGCCCAGAACAGTATTCTCAAAGCAGTCGCGCCGTACGTTGAGCTGGCGTAGTGTAAATAGGCCGGCGGAAGCCCGCTTAATTCAAAGTAGGCAGGTAGTGGGCGTGCTTCATTTAAATTAACCGTGACCCCATGTAAATGAGCGACCGAGCGAATGGCGCATGCGCACGCATGCTCAGAATCACGTTGAATATACACCCAAACATACGACGCCTCAATGCCTATGACGTGAACTTAACCTACGCACAGCCCCATTCACGTACGACTTACGTAAACAACGTAAAATTCATCAGAAAAACGCTTTACATATATGGCGTAGATTACTGCGTCGGGCGTACGTACGTTCGTGAATCGGCGTATCTTGCTAATTTACATATTTGACGCGTAAATCAACGGAAGCGCCCCTAGCGGCCAGCGTAAATATGCACCCAAGATACAACGGCGTAAGAGACTTAGGTCTGGCGTATCTTGTAAAAATTCAGGCGTATCTGGTTTCCAGAATACGCGCATAGATACGACGGCGCAGATTTGGAATTACAACGGGGTATCTGGAAATACGCCGTCGTAAGTGTTTGTGAATCTGGCTAGATATGTTTAATATAGATAGCGTCCTCCCCGGGAGCTGAGTTGGTATAAACCAAAGGCAAAACGGTGGCAGCAGGTAACCAGAAAGTGAATGTGGATCTCCAGTGGTTGGCTGTAGTCTGTATGATTGTTGCTTTGTAGCGTATAGTTTGGATATAATTCCCAAGGATAACTGTAACAGTAAGAAAGTAATGACAGTAAGCGAATCATACAGCCAAAGAACTGAAGAAGAAGGCCACACCTGTGTGAATATAGCGAAAAGGTGAGTATAGTAGACATAGAACATAATAAAAAACCAAATTGGTGACCAGAATGGTGAACATATCAATAAGTAAGTAGGATGACCCATTGGGTACCTAGGAAAGTGAGGATGAGGATTTGTCCAAGATGTACAAGAGTAGATTGTAAGTCAATTGAACCAGGGTGTTGATCCAGTGCATGGTGGGAGGAGATGCCAGCCGTGTGCCAAAGGAGACCACCAACATCACGCAGCGTGAATAAAAGGAGGGCGGCAATGCCACCTGAACAGCACCTGCCGCTCAGTGTTATGGCATCCGGTCCTCCTCGTGAAAACACGCAAGCTGGATAAAGCGTCTCGGTGCCATGACGTCAGAATTGAAGTCATGCGCACGGCGCGTCAGTGTGGTGTCGACCCGTAGCGAGTGACTGCCCCGCCCCCCACACTAGGGAGGGGAAGGGGAGGCCCCGGTAAGAGTAACAGCTCCCAAGGATTAGAGGAAACATCCATCCCCGGTAGCAGGGAGTGGCCCCTAGATAGTAAGAGGTAAAAAAGAAACATTTTGGAGTAGTCACAGATGATATAAAAAAAAAAAACATGAAAAATGGTATAGCAGTGTGCTTCCATCCCAGATAAGATGAGATCAAAAATTGAAGGGTGGGACTTTAGATGAGGCTATCCCTTGGATTAGCCTCCATCCCCGATGTTTTGGAAACAAAATAAAGCGTTGGGACTTTATATGAAGCAAGAAGCTGAGTTGAATGCATCAATCAATAAAACAATAAAACATGGTTTAATGAATACAAAGCAATACATACATCATGAGATAGCAGAAAGTATCACCATATTTGCCGGCGTATAAGACGACCCCCTATTTTTCCAGGAAAAATGTGGGTTTTGGGATATAGAGATGGGGAGAGGGTGCAATCAGCGCAAAATATTGAGGAAAACTTGAAGACTAAATATACTGCAATATAAATACAAAAAAATATTGATGAAAATAACTCCAAGGTTAAATTTTCTGTGAATGCTAGCTGGACACAAAGAAACTTTCACAAAATTCCCAAAATAGATACAACATAAAAATAGTGCAGCGCAAACAATAAATACAAGATATACAATACAGTATCTCTAATGGTGCTTCTCATGCACCATTAATCAAGGACCTGTATAAACAGGAACAAAGTAAAGAGTGATATATTACACCAAATAATAAATCTTGTGTACATAAGTGCATAAATATCTTAACGAATGTCCATATAATAATATGTGTAATAGATCCAATTTTTCAATTGGTCTAATAAAATCCATCAGAGTGCAAACGTGATGAGAATTGATCCAATAATTCAATTGATCTGATTAAAATCCACCAGAGTGCAAACGTGATGAGAAGGTAAAAAGTGATCCCGCCACCAAATGGGTATTCTACTATTACCTCCAAAATAGACCACTGTTTCACCAGATGGTCATACTGCGCATAAGAATCCAACAGGAAGCCCAGGGGAGAGATGTTATGTAGAGTCCCACATTTGCAGGCTAAAAGATCAGGTCATCTTTGGCACACAGAGGAATCTGCAGCTACTGTATTCATATTTCAAATTCATATTACAACTCGTGCACCCCCTAATTTAAATAGGACCACCCTTCCTGTCAAGGCCACACCCCTTTCTGTTTAGGACCCGCCCTGAAATGTTCGAGTGGGATTTCCTCTCACTTCCTGTTTAGCTATGGGCCAGGAAGTGAAGGGAAATCTCTGCATTGGGACAGGGATGGTAAAAAATAAACTGACAGGGGCTATCCAAAATGAAAGAAAGAAGTGTATAGTTCTACTTTACGCACACATTTCTGATAATTTTATGGAGAGGACTAAGAAGATATAACCATGCTAATAGTGCAGCAGCAAATATATAGCACAGTGAGGAAGGTTTGTGGTCCAGGATGATAGGAAAGTCAAAATTAGAAGTAGCTTGTGTTACACTAACAGTGTAGCGCAAGCTGGCGGGTACTCTTTCCGTGCTGCCCCCCTGCAAAGTGCTGACAGCATTGACTGTACCATTACATTACATGCCTCACTGTGCCATTACATTACATGCCTCACTGTGCCATTACATGCCTCACTGTGCCATTGCCTGCCTCACTGTGCCATTGCCTGCCTCACTGTGCCATTGCCTGCCTCACTGTGCCATTGCTGACCTTACTGTGCCATTGCCGACCTCACTGTGTCATCGCCTGCCTCACTGTGCCATTGCCTGCCTCGACGATCTCCCTGTTCGAGTCCCAGTTTTATGTATTTATAGATACATCTAGCATGTGCTCCTGACGAGTGGTAATGTTAACCACGAAACGTGTAGAGATTTTTTACGATGCAATGTCACAGTGACCATGTTTCAAAATGTATATTTATACAGTTTATCATAATGCATCAATCTATCATTGTTTATATGTTATTATCATTATAGTTTTGGTCTGCTTGCCTCATGTGCAGTATTTGTTATTGTGTTGAGATAATCATTATATTGCTACTGTTTAATAACTATACATTATTAACCACTTAAGGACCCCTTCACGCCGATATACGTCGGCAGAATGGCACGGACCTGTACGTTGCCCTTTAAGCCCAGCCATGGGGTCGCGGGCACGTGCACACGACCCGGTCCGAAGCTCCGTGACCGCGGACCTGATTGCTGCTGGAGTCCCTTGATCGGTCCCCGGAGCTCAAGAATGGGGAGAGCTGTGTGTAAACATAGCTTTCCCGTTCTTCACTGTGGCGTCGTCATCGATCGTGTGTTCCCTTTTATAGGGAAACACAGTTCATGACGTCACACCTACAGCCACACCCCCCTACAGTTAAAAACACAAATTAGGTCATACACAACCCCTTCAGCGCCCCCTTGTGGTTAACTCCCAAACTGTAATTGTAATTTTCACAGTAAAGCAATGCATTTTTTGCTGTAAAAATGACAATGGTCCCAAAAATGTGTCAAAATTTTCCGAAGTGTCCCCCATAATGTCACAGTCACGAAAAAAAATCGTTTATCGCCACCATTTGTAGTAAAAAAAATATATATATATATATAAATGCAATAAAACTATCCCCTTTTTTGGAAACGCTATAAATTTTGTGCAAACCAACCGATAAATGCTTATTGCGATTTTTTTTTACCAAAAATAGGTAGAAGAATATGTATCGGCCTAAACTGAGGAAATTTTTTTTTTATATATATATTTTTGGGAGATATTTATTATAGCAAAAAGTAAAATATATTGATTTTTTGGCAAAATTATCGCTCTATTTTTGTATATAGCGCAAAAAATAAAAACCGCAGAGGTGATCAAATACCACCAAAAGGAAGCTCTATTTGTCGGAAAAAAAGGACACCAATTTTGTTTGGGACGACCGCGCAATTGTCAGTTAAAGCGACGCAGTGCCGAATCGCAAAAACTGGCCAGGTCCTTTAGCTGCCTAAAGGTCCGGGTCTTAAAGGGTCACTAAAGTCAGGTATTTTAAAAAAAAAAAATAACAAACATGTGGTACTTACCTCCACTGTGCAGTTCGTTTTGAACAGAGTGGCCCGGAAACCTGTCTTCTGGTGTCCCTCGGCGGCTGTCTGGGCTCCTCCTCGCAAAAGCTTTCCTTCTTCATGCGAGGGCGCTCGCATGGAGGAAAGCTTTTGCGAGCGCGCTCCCGTGATACAGCGGCGGCCATAGCCGCCGACTGTATCACTCGGCTCCGCCCCCCAGCGCGCCGCGTCATCCACCCTGATTGACAGCAGCGCTAGCCAATGGCTGCGCTGCTATCAATCCGCCCAGCCTAGCCAATCAACGGCCAGGCTGGGAACCGAAGAGGACGACGTGGACGCGCCCGGGAGATTCGAACGGTCAGGTAAGTACAACGGGGGCTCGGGGGGGGCCGGTGCTGCTAGATGTTTTTTTACCTTCATGCATAGGATGCATGAAGGTAAAAAAACTTGTACCTTTAGAACCCCTTTAAGTGGTTAACTATATTTATGTTGTTACTATTCAGTATAATACTTTCTGCTATCTCATGATGCATGTATTGCTTTGTATTCATTAAACCATGTTTTATTGATTGATGCATTCAACTCAGCAGTGTTGCTTCATATAAAGTCCCAACACTTTATTTTATATGAAACTTACTTTAAAACAAAGCCCTCCAGAGGTGAGCTGTCACCGCTAACAGGGCTTCCATATTCACCCATGTCCCATGTCTTCCAGGTTGGCGGGCTCCGGTCTTTTGATTGAATGAACCACGCTAACCAATCTATGCATCCAGCTCCTAATCGACATGCAGGGCACCGGACACATGGATTTCAATGTTTTTTTTTTTTTTAAAGCACATGATTAGAGCCTGAGGCTCTATTTGGCCTAAAAAAAGGGTGGGCTCGGGGCGCAGAGCACTGTGCCCTGAGCCCACCCAGTTGTGTGACAATAGTGAATTATATTCGCTAATATCTTCCTGTTTCTTCTCCCGGCCAATAAGGAAGCGGAGACCTGATTGGCCGGGAGTCCTATGACCCGATTGGCCAGGAAGAGGACGGTTCCGATCGATTGGCGAGCAGTGTGTTAGGCTAAGAAAACGCTGAGGGTTTAATAGTACTTTAGGACTAAAATACACAGAGAACCATTGTTGCAATAACTGATTTTCTATGTATAATGCACTGTATATGTATGTTGTCCATCACTTCAATACATAGGTGAACCTTTAGTTACATACAGCTACAAATCCAACAATTCTTGCTATTTAGAATACTGGATCTGATCGGTTGCCATGATCTATATCATTGACTCATGTACATGTCTCCATTTTGCTTCTTGAGTGATCTGGGTTGAATAGAGAGTGTGATGTGTTCTATAGACAAATCTAAAGTGAAACAAAACTTGGCTGTAACATTTTGTATCGATGAGCTGTACTGGTTGTAGCCTCAAGCCATCCAGGGAAGTACAGCTTATATATAGAAATAAAGAGTCACAGCACATATTAGGCATTGCTGTGTATGCCGAAATGAGGGAAATGTGTATCTTTAGTTATGGGCAGGGTGGATAAAAATCAATGATTTTTTTTTAAATAAAAAAAATCAGATTTTTTAAAATTTAAATCAGATTTTTTATTTTTATTTATTTTAATAAAATGCTTTTGGAGTAAAAATCTAAAGATAGTTATCTATTTAAGATCCATTAATATTTTCATTTATTCAGCATGAAATGGAGCTTAGTTATGTAGGAGGCTGTATATTCTGCAATATTTACATTTTTGGTAAACTCATTTAATGAATCCAAGCTCTGTAAGCTGAGATAACATGCACAGCATTGATGCATTCACACAATTTCACAGTAACCATGAGATAAAACAAAGTTCGGGAATATTCCTTTATCCAGGGCCGATCCTACACGGGGTGCAGTGGGTGCCCCGCACCCAGCGCTGTCATCCGCGAGGCGCCGAAATTTTTTTATTTTTATTTTTTTAATCCGAGCCGCCGAAGCAATCAGAGACCCGAGCGGGATGTGACGACGTGACGTCACACGGCCGCTCGGCTCCACCCACCATGACCTCTGCCACTGCCATCTTCAGACAGCGTGGGGAGCGAGCGCCAGAGCTGAGCATACACAACAGACACTAATACATGCTGCGCTGCCGCCTGATGTCCAGCTGAGATTGAGCGCCTCTGCCACAGCCTGCCATGTACTAATGGGGGGTTGGTCCTGGGGGTCTGTACTAATGGGGGGTCTATCTGGGGAGTCTGTACTAAGGGGGGGTTATCCTTGGGGGTTTGATAGTCTGTACTAAAGGGGGGGTTTGTCCTTTGGGAGGGTCTGTACTAAAGGGGGTTTGGGTCCTGGGGGGTTGTCCTGTACTGTACAGGGGGGTTTGTCCTGGGGGTGTCTGTACTAATTGGGGGGGTACTTGGGGGTTGTCCTGGGGGAGTCTGTACTAATGGGGTTTGTCCTGGGGGTATGTACTAAATGGGGGGTTGTCCTAGGTGGGTCTGTACTACTAAATGGGGGGTTGTCCTTGAGGGGGGTCTGTACATGGGGGGGTTGTCCTGGGGGAGTCTGTACTAATAGGGGGGTGAGTCTGTACTGGGGTGGCCCTGTACTCCGTCTGTCACAGTCCTGGGGTGTCCTGGGTGGGTCTGTACTAATGGGGGGGTTCCTGTACTGGGGTGTGTCTGTAATCTATGGGGGGTTTGTCTGGGGGGGTATGTGTACTAATGGGGGTTGTC